>SSNR01000224.1:947791-963455 GCA_006937965.1 Callopanchax toddi | reverse complement strand
GGGGGGGGGGGGGGGGGGGGGGGGGGGGAGAGATATAAACACCTGAGTGTTGACCTGGACAGCAGACTGGACTGGAGACACAGTGAAGCTGTTTACAAGAAGGGACAGAGCAGACTGGACTTCTGCAGGAAGCTGAGATCCTTCAGTGTTTGCAGCAAAACGTTACAGATGTTCTATGAGTCTAACTGTAGAGGTTAGCTAACAGGTAATAGAGAGTTCTAACTTTTTATTTTTTATTTATTTTTAAGTTTTTTTTTACAACTTTATTAAGTTCAACATAGTGTACAAATAAGGTGACTGTAGTAACATCAAAATAAGCCATAATACAAACTGTAAAATCAAGAAGATTTTTCAGTATTTGAGTCCAGTCAGTCAAAGTTAATATTTAACAATATTCAGGACAAGTTATAGTATAACAGACAAAAAATTATAATCAAGACAAACAAAATGTACAATAAGTAAAAAAAAAAACTTGTTAAAAGAAAAGATATAACAAAAATGAAAAAACAAGAAAACACTAGGATATATTTGAAAAATGAAGGTCAACTGTTATATTGTAAAGAATTACTGCTTGTTTCCCCTTCATGTAACGAAGTGACAGCAAAAAGTGACACAATTCTTTGTGAAATGCGAAGAAAGAAGGTTTTGATTTTATAACTTTTGATTTATGGATAAAGAATTTTCCAAGAATGGTAATCACATTTAAAACAGGTTCATATTTTTTATCGGCCCATAACATTCCAAACAAAATGTCCTTTTTAGTGAGTTCGGGCAGATGAGGAATCCTGGAGTACAACCTGTAATAAACATCATCCCAAAAAGCTTCACTGTAAATGCAGTCATAAAACAGTTCTGTTGTTTCAACAGCTGCCTCACAAAAAGCACAACCATTACACTCAAACCAAATCATTGTTGGAGAAGTTCACCAGAGGGATAAATACCTGGAAGAATTTTAAAATGTATTTCCTTTGCTTCAGGAGGAAGTGGGAGTTTGATATAATTACTCCTAATCTGAGATCTTTCTTTAGTAGAGAATAACAGAGATATTTGATTTGGATTTGTTTGAAAAGAATACAAGGTGTCAGTAAGAAATTTCCTAATTACAGAGTTGGAGAATTTGGAACTTGTAAAATTTTGACCATTGATCAACAACTCAGGAAAACAAAAGTTTGGATATTGAGAGTAATTAGAACAAGAACTCACAACCAGATTTTGAGGAATAGCTCTACATATGTTGTGGAAAATCTTAGGGTCTTCTACCACACCGTATTTTAAATGAAATTCATTATAAGACATTAGATTACCTCTATCATTTAACAAAAGCATCACAGACCAAATATCCTTATCATTCCAGTCCTTAATAAAAAAAAATGACTTGTTTTTCAGAGTTATATATCTACAGTTCCACAGAGGTGTGTCATGGGGGCTAAAATTATGTTTGTAAAATAACTTCCAATAAAGTAACACTTGTTGATGAAAAGAAGAAAGTTTTATGTGTAATCTTTTTATATCAAAGTCACAGCCAATAAGGATTTTTATTCCTCCAAATTTGGAAAAAATGTGATTGAGGATGAAAAACCAGAGGCTATTTTGATTTTTAAGAAAACTATTTAACCATTTTATTTTAAGTGTGCCATTTAAACAGTCAAAACAGGTAATAGAGTTCTAACTGTAGAGGTTAGCTAACAGGTTGTGTGGAATTCTGATGCATCAGTGTGACTTAGTTAAAAGTTGTTTTGAATGCCCCAAAATTATCTGCTAATTTGTAACTGATCTGCAGCAGTGTCTCTCCTGATCTGATCCATGAGTATTTCTCTGATCAGAGGAATACATCTGTGACAGGGGCCTGTGTGCATGTGCAACTGAGGGAGAGGGAGAGTGGGAAAGTGCAGAAACAGGTTTGAGGGAGACTGATTGACACAAGCTGTGGCACGTTATTAATCACCTCTCCACCTTTATCTGCAGTAGCAAGTGGGGGCGCGGCTGGCAGACTGAGGCTGACAAGCTACAGTGTGGACCAAAGATCTAAGAAAGACAAAATAAAGTAAATTACACGTGACATTTGGGTGCTGTGGTGTGTGTTCCTGTAGCTGTATGCTACAGTGGCGCCTGACGTGGGACTTTGTTAACCCAAACCTTGGAGGAACACACACCACCATGTCACAGCAACAGCAGCAGCAACAGCAGGCTCAGCAGCAGCAGCCGCAACCCCTGGCAGCACTGGGCCAGCTGATGGCTGACGTGGCCACCTTACATCGGGAGAGCTCCGAGCATTGTTTTAGGCAACTGGAGTTGCTCCAGACACAAGCGGAGCAGCAGACGACGGTGCTGCAGCAGTTGGTGGCCCGAATCAATCCAGCAGGCCCCTCCGCAGGGGCCCTGCCCGTTCCCAACATCATGCTCCAGCGGATGACAGCGGCAGACGATCCACAGTCTTACCTGGAGATGTTTGAGGAAACTGCACGAGCCTGTCAATGGCCAGAGACTGAGTGGGCGGTGGGCCTTCTCCCTCTGCTCACAGGAACAGCACAGGCTGCGGCAATCGGCCTGCCACCATCAGCCAGAGGTAACTTCAAAAAACTTCAACGAGCGGTCCTCGATCGCCTGGGCTGTACAGCAGAAGACCACCGCAGACGGTTCCGGTCTGATGTCCTTGGACCCAGCGACCGGCCGTTTGTTTATGCACAGCGGCTGAAAGACGCAGCAACCAGGTGGCTACAACCAGGAGAGACAAAAAAGGAGGGGCTGATCGTAGGACTGGTCGTGCTGGAGCAGTTCGTGGAGGGATTCCCGGTAGGCACCAGGGAGTGGGTCCAGTGCCATCGACCGGCGACTCTCGATGAGGCTGTGACGCTTGCAGCGGATCATCTGGCTGTCCACCCCCACCGCAGCACAGCAGAGAATCGTGCAGCGGTACCCGCTCGTCCTGTTCTGGCGTCGCGGAGGCGGTTCACGAGCGCACCCCAGGAGACAACATTCCCTCAACACTCCATTCCCTCTCCAAGGGGGGTTCAGGCCCCTCCTCCACCAGCTCCGGGGCCGGCAGCCGGGAGTACTGAGCCAAACCTGGCACCTCAGACCCTATGTTGGCGTTGTGGGCAGCCTGGCCACCTTCGCAGCGACTGCCCCCTTATGGAGGTTGGTCAAGTGGTCCGGGTGACGGGGCCACCTTTGTCTACTGAACCGGAAGGAACATACCATATCCCGGTAAGGTCCAGGGGGGGGACACATCTGGCACTGGTGGATTTGGGTTGTGCACAAACGCTGATCCACCAGGGCCTGGTTCGTCCCGGGGCTTTGGTGAATGCATCCTGGGTGGAAATTAGGTGTATACATGGGGATGTACATAAGTATCCAGTGGTACCGGTACAAATTGAGTACAAGAAAATGGCATACAGTGTCCGGGCAGCAGTTAGCTCATGCCTGACACATCCCCTCATTCTAGGAACAGACTAGCCAGGGTTTGATAGACTGATGGGATTGTGTTTGGGGGTGGGATCACAGCCTGTGGATCGGGGTGGGGCGTGCATGGTGTTCAGTGGTGACGCGAGGTCAGTCGTCACTGCTCAGGAGGGGCAACCAGCAGGGCCTCCGCTGGAGACCCTGTCGGTGCCCCAGTTACAGCCAGCAGAGGATTTTCCGCTTGAGCAGTCTCGAGATGATACTCTACGCTCAGCCTTTGACCAAGTGATGAAAATTGATGGTCACCTGGTGCGCCCTGACTCCGCCCCCACCTACCCATATTTTGCTGTCATCAGGGACAGACTGTATCGGGTGAGTCGCGATACCCAGACCGGTCTGGACAACACCCAACTGTTGGTGCCGAAAAACCGTCGGGAATTAGTCTTCCAGACGGCTCATTACAACCCCATGGCTGGTCACATGGGATATGACAAAACACTTAACCGAATCATGGCTCGGTTTTATTGGCCAGGTATCTGGGCGGATGTTCGCCGATGGTGTGCATCCTGCCCAGAATGTCAGTTAGTGAACCCCCCGGCCATTCCAAGGGCACCCCTGCGGCCCCTCCCTTTGATGGGGGTACCGTTTGAGCGCATTGGGATGGACTTGATTGGGCCATTTCACCGGAGCGCACGAGGGTACCGTTTTGTGCTGGTCCTCGTCGACTATGCAACACGGTATCCGGAAGCAGTGCCCCTACGCGGCATCTCGGCAAAAAGCGTGGCACAGGCTCTGTTTCAGGTCATTTCCCGTGTAGGTATCCCTAAAGAGATTCTGACAGACCAGGGCACTTCATTCATGTCTCGGACCCTTAAGGAACTATACGGGTTACTGAACGTCAGGGCTATTCGGACCAGTGTTTACCATCCCCAGACTGACGGGTTGGTGGAGCGGCTGAATAAGACCCTGAAGTCCATGATCCGTAAGTTCATTCATGAGGATGACCGCAACTGGGATAAGTGGCTGGACCCTCTGTTGTTTGCAGTAAGGGAGGTTCCCCAGGCCTCCACGGGATTTTCTCCCTTTGAACTGTTGTTCGGTAGGGCACCACGTGGGGTTTTGGACCTGATTAAAGAAAGCTGGGAAGATGGTCCAAGCCCTAGCAAGAATGAGATCCAATATGTCCTGGACCTGAGAGCAAAGCTCAACTCACTCGGACAGTTATCACGAGAGAATTTGCTTCGGGCCCAGGAACGCCAGCAACAGCTGTACAACAGAGGCTCACAGTTGAGACGCTTTGCACCGGGAGACAAGGTACTTGTGTTGCTTCCATCCTCTAACTCGAAACTACTCGCCAAATGGCAAGGACCCTTTGTGGTTACACGGCAGGTGGGGGACGTCGACTATGAGGTTGTGCGTTCAGACAGGGGAGGGGCAACACAGCTTTACCACCTCAACCTCCTGAAAGCATGGAAAGAGGCGGTGCCCGCGTCTTTAGTGAGCACAGTTAAAGACAGAGATGAGTTGGGGCCGGAGATTCCAAACCCCATTCAGTCAACCCAGCCCCTTTGTAGTGACCATCTCACCGTGCCCCAGAGTGCAGATGTGGCTCTGTTACAAAAGCAGTTTTCCGACGTGTTCTCCCCCCTGCCGGGACGTACAGACCTCATTTATCACCATATAGAGACACCACCAGGGGTAACTGTGCGCTTGCGGCCCTATAGATTGCCTGAGCACAAACGAAGAGNTAGTACAGGAGGAAGTGGTGTCCATGCTGAAGATGGGGGTGATAGAAGAGTCACATAGTGCTTGGTGCAGCCCCATTGTTCTAGTTGGTAAAAAGGATGGGGGTACTCGGTTTTGTGTTGACTATAGGAGGGTTAATGAGGTGTCACGGTTCGATGCATACCCAATGCCCCGGGTCGACGACCTCCTGGACCGGCTTGGCGCAGCTCGGTTCTTTACGACGCTGGATTTGACCAAGGGTTACTGGCAGATTCCTTTGTCGTCCGAGTCCAGGGCCAAAACAGCCTTCTCCACCCCATCAGGGCTGTACCAGTTCGTGATGCTCCCGTTCGGCTTGTTTGGTGCTCCGGCTACATTCCAGCGTCTCATGGACCAAGTGTTGCGGCCCCATACCACGTACGCCGCTGCCTACCTGGACGATGTGATCATTCATAGTGGCACATGGGTGGAGCATGTGCACCATGTCTCAGCTGTGTTGAGGTCCCTGAGACAGGCCGGTCTTACTGCCAACCCTAAGAAGTGTGCAGTTGGCCGACAGGAAGTGCAGTATCTTGGGTACCACTTGGGTGGGGGGCAGGTACGGCCTCAGCTTGACAAGACAGCAGCTATTGCAGCCTGTCCACGACCCAGAACGAAGAGGGAGGTCAGACAGTTCTTGGGGCTAGCGGGCTACTACCGCCGGTTCATTCCAGGCTTTGCCAGCCTGACCGGCTCCCTATCCGATCTGACACGAAAAGGTGCCAGGGACCCAGTTGATTGGACAGAGGCGTGTCAGGTGGCCTTTGATGGGGTTAAGCAGGCTCTTTGTAGTGCGCCGTTGCTCTACACGCCTAACTTCTCTCTCCCTTTTCTCCTGCAGACGGATGCCTCGGACAGAGGGCTGGGGGCGGTTTTGTCCCAGCAGGTGCGGGGGGTCGATCGCCCAGTGCTGTACCTCAGCCGGAAGCTGTCGGACCGGGAGTCCAGGTACAGCACCATTGAGAAGGAGTGTTTGGCCATCCGATGGGCCATCGACAGCCTCCGGTTCTACCTCCTGGGACGTCCCTTCACCCTCTGTTCAGATCATGCTCCGCTGCAGTGGCTCCACCGCATGAAGGATACCAACGCCCGGATCACTCGTTGGTATCTGGCTTTGCAGCCCTTTAAATTCCGGGTGGTCCACAAGCCGGGGGCGCATATGGCTGTTGCTGACTTCCTCTCGCGTTCCGGCGGTGGGGGGGGAGTTGGGTCGTCCGGCGGTTTCCCCGGCCTGGGTCGGGCGGTGGGGGTATGTGACAGGGGCCTGTGTGGATGTGCAACTGAGGGAGAGGGAGAGTGGGAAAGTGCAGAAACAGGTTTGAGGGAGACTGATTGACACAAGCTGTGGCACGTTATTAATCACCTCTCCACCTTTATCTGCAGTAGCAAGTGGGGGCGCGGCTGGCAGACTGAGGCTGACAAGCTACAGTGTGGACCAAAGATCTAAGAAAGACAAAATAAAGTAAATTACACGTGAAATTTGGGTGCTGTGGTGTGTGTTCCTGTAGCTGTATGCTACAACATCCTTTTTCTAGAGACTTCGCCCCCACTTTGAGTGATGTCACCAGTGGGTGTGGTCCTTACTGTAGATAATTAAGTGACAGACGCCATTTCAAAATGACCCAAAAATGTCTCTTTAAGGGACCAAAAGCAGAAGCAATCTGTGAGGAGGTTATTCTTTTACCTCATCCACTGCAGTCACAGAGTAGGCGTGACCCTTCACCAGTCCCGTCACCGTACGTGTTTCAAAGCGAGCAGGAACCAGAGACTAAAACCAAACACAACAGAGCCAAAACAAAAAGAGGAAATTAGAAAATCAAACGACGACTCACAACTTTCAGATAGAGTTTGAGTCAGGATTCTAAATGATGCAGCGGGGACGTACCTAACAACACAGTGTACTCAAATAACTAATAGTTGCTTTAAGAATTAAACAGATTTTTTTCTAAGAAAGCTTTCAGTGAGACAAACATGGACATCAGAGATGTTAGAGTCTCACATCGATGGAGCAGCCCATAAGCGAGCCTCTCTCCAGGGCCTTCTTCATGATCTTGTAGAGCTCTTTAGGAGCTTCTTTCATCTCGTAAAACTCTGTGACGCCGCCAGTGAAATCCTCCATGGCCTCTGTGGTGTTTCCTCCCTTCAGAGCTTCATAGGAGCCATGCAGTCTGCACACAGAAAAATACTTTACGTTCACACTCAACCTGGATAGACCTTCCCACTAATCCAGAGGAAACACAGACGTTTGACATCTCATAAATCAAACTTCTTACTTAGTTTAGGACCCATGAGTCAGACTACAGTCCTGGAAGGCTGCTATCCAGCATGTTCAGAGGTTTCTCCAGCTACATTACATCTGATTTAAATTAGCATGTGATTAACAGGCTTGTGTAGAACCTGAGGAAATCCTGAAGATGTGATTTAACAAAAGATTCTGGTATGTTGGATCAGGATGGATACTAGAACCTGTAGGACAGCAGCCCTCAAGGACCAGGTTTGGTTTATGGTGTTTGTTTCAGCCGAACAATGTCCAAATGACTATCCTACTGTACGTGCCAGTCCCAGAACAATAACTGTAAGAATCTAGTCACTCTATAACAGCTTAGTTTATTCATGCACTAAAGAGTTTAGGACCAAACACCGAGCTATGAGGAACTCCACATCTAATGTAGCATCAGTAACATCCGGACACACATGCCCATTTATTTTGAATGAGCAGCTTTGTGCAAACCTTTGACTAAGACTTTAAATATATTCAAATCTCATCAAAAATCAAAGTAGTTACAATGCTGATTTATGTTGAATAAATGAGTATCATCAATAAACAAAAAAATCCAAAACCCTCTTTATCCTCCACCTCAAAGTAATCCAACTCACTTGGCATAGGCCTTCTCCAGCAGGGCGCTCCAGAACTCGTTCCTCTCAGCGGACTTGGTGAAGACCAGCTGGTTGTTAAACGTCGGGATGCGGTCGTCAATGACAACATCAACCCAGTCACCATAACGCCAGAACTGAAGGAAAGAGGGAAGTCAGGATAAAGAGCATCATGAGAATTTAAAATGTCTAAACGTAGAGGATTTTAAAGGTTTTCAGTTATTTTTATGTACACTGAGGCTACAGACAGACAACTACAGCTTAATTACTGGTAAAATATTTATTTGGGTCATTTTGAGGTGGCATTCTATCAGTGACATCACTCAAGTGGGTGGAGTCTCTAGAAACAGGAAGTCATCATATGACCAGAGCAAAACTCATGGCTAGTCAGATCAGGGGAGACACCGCTGCAGATCAGAGACAATTTAGCAGCTAACTTTCAGGTATTCAAAACAACGCCTGCTCAAAAAGTCACAAGTATCCATCAGAAAGGTAAATTACCCATTAGCTAACCTCTAAAATCAGCATGAGGCCACTTATGGTATTTGTTTCAATCAAAAAACATTCACTATGCTACTCTACACGCTACAGCAGCATCACAAACTACACACACCCTCATCACCTCACTACTCTACAGCTTCACTGGCTGTCTGTCAATTCCAGAGTTCATTTCCAGATTCTGGTTCTGGTTTTTAGGGCCCTACATGGACCAGCACCAGCTTCCATCAGTGATCTTCTATCCTTCCACCCGAGCAAGTTCCAGAGGTCCAGTGATCAAAGCCTACTGGTTGTGCAGTGTACCAGGCTGAAGACTAAAGGCCAATTCATACTCCACGAGAAGAAAGAACTTTCTTCTCACTGGAGGTCTGCGAGAACGAAATGACGTCATTTTGTTCTCGCAGACCCAGTTCGGCAGCGCTAACAGCTTGTTCTTGTGCCCATCAGCCGAGCCGAACTTTGGTCGGCAGGATGTCCGAGAACAACTGCTGTGATTGGTCAGAAAGGGAGGATGAGCGTGGTTAGTGCCGTTAGCGGTTGACGTTTTTCTCCGGCGCCTGCTGCTTTGTGCGGATGGACCTGAAGGGTCACGGTCTGGATCGACCCGAGCTAGGAGGACCAGCGCGGACCGCGAGGGTTTGCGCCAGAGACCCGTATGCCTCCGCTCCTCACGTAGCGAGGACGGATCGTTTTAAACTGCACACACACACCCTCCCCTCCACACACACACACACACACCTGATACGCACACCTGTATGACGCGTTGCTGAAATAGTTAGACAACTGAGTTCTCGTGGAGTATGAATGCTCCCTGCCGAAACAAACTGTTTTCTTGTTCTTGCAGACCCCCAGCGAGAACAAATTTCTTTCTTCTCGTGGAGTATGAATAGGCCTTAAAGTGCCTGTGACTCCATATTTAAATCACTTTATATTAAACAGGTGTAATCTTTGATGCCTCTAGATTAGCGTTGCACCATTATAACTCAAAATACGCTGTAATTATTTCCTAACGAGCAACTCAGAGATCAGAAGAAAGCGCCGCCTTCCGGTTCTGCTGGGTTTCTCCTTATTTGGCAGTCTGACACTTCTGCTGCAGCAGGGGGCAGTGTCGTCGCGTGAAAGAGAAACGAAACTGAAACTAAACACTACACGGTCTATGGGCAATGGCGGCGGCACTGCCTCGCTCCAGTTGTCGTGAACGTGCATGTAGGAGGAGAATTGACCATATAAGCAAGTCCGGATCACTATGACCTCATAGCGGGCTGGAGTGAAAAAAACTGTTTGAAACCTGGGTCTGAAATCTGGAAGAGCTTCTCACTGGCTGTACTAGGAGACAGATGGATGCCGTTTTTTGCTCTTTCTGGCAGGTTTAAGGTGAGAACTCAACGTTGCAACATGATAGATAAGTCAGAAAACATGGAAACCGATGTCATGGGACCTTTAAAGGAGACAGAGCCTCTCTGCTGCTGTAGACCCCCGACTCTGGAACTCTGTTCCCCTGAACCTGAGATCAGTGGACTCAGTGGTTTCTGTTAGAACTTGTATCTTTAAACTGGTTTTAGATTAACTCCTGTAGATCAGTTCCTGACTGTGATTTATATATCTTGAAAGGTGCTTTATGATTAAACCTTACTTAGATCTTGAAGAAGGTGAAGACATCCTAAGACCTAGATAGAAGATCATTTCTCACCTGGAAGTGGAAGAGGCCGGCATAGTTCTCTGAGAAGCTCTGGTCCTGAGGAACAACCCGATACAGAAGCTTCTCATTCAGGGTGAGACAGGCGATAGCAGCCAGCAGCCAGCAGTCACCTAGACAAGGCAGACGTTAAACCATCTCATTGTTTTTCTGTCTGAGCTGTTATTCTGGGGGTGATGATGAAAAACCAGAGCAACAGAGGTCTTGGGGACGTTTAGTCGTACAGGAGATAAAAGCTGAGTGCTGACATCGGCATGTTTTTAACTGTCCAGGTGTGAGACGGGGTTATGAACAATGTTCAACAGGGAATGGTTACCAGGGTCTGCCAGGACCTTTGTCCTGCTGGTCCCTTTGAGCCAAACAACAATGAGAAGTGCTGCTGGTTGAATTCCCTTCCAAAAGAGGTAACACAATATCAGGAGGCCAAGGGCCGGGGATCTGGGGCGGGGCTAAGTTGGGGTGTCGTTTTTATCATTAAGACTGATTTATTAGATTTCACTTCATTTATCTTTTTTCTCTAGACTGTTTCATTTGTAGCAACAAAAAAAAATCCACATTGATTTAAAATTTTTACTGAAATAAAAGGTTTATTGACCCAAATGAAAGAATCCTGTCTGTGTTGAAAGCACTGAACTCCTCTGGACTAGCGCTGCTAATTAGCATCAAACCACTTCTGGCCTTAAAGCTACCTGATCAGTACTCTCATTAAAAACCTGCCTATCCAGTCCCATGCATGTCTGCTGCCCCCTGGTGGAGGGCCAGCAGGTGGAAAGAGCCAGTTATATTTCTGTATTATTGTTACATAATAAATGAAAACATAATGATATAGTTGTTATATGAACTTCAGTCAATAAGCATTAGAGTTTTATATATACTATATTTAGTTCATTATTAAGGTTTCAGGCTTTACAGGGTTAAGGACCAATCACTTACCCAGATCTCCCTGACAGATGTCTGTTCTACTGGCTCCTCCCACAATGAACTGAGGGTTCTCACAGATTTCCTGCAGAAAATAGAAACAGTGAGTTAGAAAAAGAACCAAGGAGCAGTCACAGTTTCTTTTCTTAGACTGTCAGTTGAGGATTTATGGTCAAATTTTGTCCAAAATGGTGAAAACTAGAAGATCTGTTTCCATGGAGAGACTTCCCTTCCAGTCCCCCAGTGTAGGATGAACAAATGTATTCAACCTTCATCTTCTAACTATGAAACCATCACTTCATCTATATCCCTCCCACATCTAACCTATGCCCTCTTTAGTTGACTGTGATATCAACGTGCCTCTTCATCCCCGTCCCCTACCTTGGGTCTCTTCCAGACGATGTTCTTGACCTTATTGGACTTGTGTCCCAGCTCCTTGAAGCCCAGAGACTCCACGGTGGCTGGGAAGGAGTCATCCTCAAACAGGCACTTCCTTTGAAGGGTCTCCTGCCGGAGCGTGTTGTAGTCCTGGCCATTAAAGCGAACAGGTTTGCTCACAGACCCTTCCCCATCTCTCCTTTCTCGCTCCCGGATCAGGCGGTCACAGAAAAAGCCAGCCGGCGTGTATGGCATCTCTTCTCCACAGACCTTCTTTTTTTTAGGAAAACACCTGGCCTTGGCCACCTGTACGAAAGTCTTACAGGCCAAAAGACTCTGGCATAAATCCAAACAGCTAATATCTGATTGGTTCCTCCTAAAGGTGACGTCCCCTTCACCGTCGTCACAGTACTCAGTGTGAAAGACATATTCATCTCACACAAACACACTCACACACACAAACGCACGTACACAAAAACTCACAGATCACACGGCCGTCTGTTTGTAGTGTTCTCATTGGCTGATGGAACAAAGGCGTTTCCCTGCCTGTGCTCTGGTGCCATCATTGTTGGGTGACACAAAGGCCAGCGGGCCACACCAGAGGGCGTGTAAAGAGGTCAGAGGATGCCCTGCCTCAGCAGAAGGCATTCAGGCCTTTAAACCGCTTCTCAATGGAGCTCAGCGTCGAGCAGTCTCAGCAGAACTGGAGCAGCGAGAGGAGCAGCTTTAGAGCTGGTTCAAAACCACAAAGTTTACGACTCAGATGATCACAACCTCTCTGAGTAAAAGTTAATTCATCACAACCTGCAGTCCTGCAGAACGGACTACCAGACGACCGGGTTCCCCTTTTAATATGAAGGATGTTCATTAGAATTCTCTGGTTATTTAAAGAGATTTTTTTCTAAAATGCATCAACATTCAACACCATGATCAACCATCTCTCCTGTCCTCTCAGACTTCAGTCAGCCGAGGCAGAAGCCCCGCCCATCCTGGTTCTGCTGGATGTTCCTTCCTGTTCAAAAGGTGTTTTCTTTCCCACAGTCCCCAGTGCTGCTCAGAATGGAGGATTGTATTAAAGTAATGCTTCTATTCAGTCAGCTGGTTCCTTGATAACAGTGCGGTTTGATTAATTATTGACAGGTGGATCAGGGCAGCTTCTGCAGTGATGGATGCTGAACTGGTCTGTTGTGGTGAAGGAGGAACTGAAAGCAAAGCTCGACATTTACCAGTCGATCTACGTTCCACTCCTCTCCTGGTCATGAGCTTTGGGTAATGACCGAAAGAACAAGCTAGATACAAGCAGGCGAAATGAGTTTCCTTTACAGGCAGGCTGAGTTCAGCCTTAGAGATAGATGGAGGAGCTCGAACATCTGGAGGGACTCTGAGTAGAACCACTGCTCCTCCACATGGAGAGGAGCCAGTTGAGGTGGTTCAGGCATCTGGTTAGGATGCCTCCTGGACTTCTCCCTGGGGAGGTCTTCCAGGCATGTCCTGCCAGCAGGAGGTGCCCGGGTCAATCCAGGACAACCTGGAGGAAGTACATCTCCAGGCCGGTTTGGGAACACCTGGCGTTCCCAGCAGAAGATTGGATTGTTTTCTATCAATCAATCAATCAAATTTTATTTATAAAGCACTATTCATGCCTGGGGCAGCTCAAAGTGCTATACAGATTTAAAACAAAAATAAAACAATTCCATAAAAATAAAAACTGCCCCCCCCCCCCCCACACACACACACACACACACACACACACACAAACTTTAAGATACCAACATAACAATAACATTGACTAAATAACACTGGACTGAGCCCATCTATCTAGAATACAGTTAAAAAGTGCATCAATGGGCCGGGGGTCATCAGGAGACACAGAGATGTGGAGCTGTGTGTCGTCAGCGTAACAGTGGAAGTTTATCCCGTGTCTCCTGATGACTCCACCAAGTGGCAGCATATGTAAGTTAAAAAGTATGGGTCCTAAAATTGAGCCTTCCTCTAAATGGAAAATCAATCTATTAACCAGTTATATTGAGATAACGGGGCTTGCTTTCCAGAGGAAATGAGTTATATATCCTGTTATGTCAAGAAAATTATGCACATGATAAATAAGTCATTCTAATGAAAAAACAATTTAAGTGACTGGTTATAACCAGAAAACTATTTAGGTAACTAATTTTAACAAGAAAGCATTCTAAGTAACTCAGTATATAACGAGAAAACAGTTTTAGTAACTCGTTACAACGAGGAGACAAGCTAAGTAACTCATTATAACAAGAAAACAGTTTAAGTAACTCGTTTTGAGAAAACATTTTACATAACTCATTAAAACGAGAAAACCTTTCAAGTAACTCATTATAACCTGAAAAGAATGAACTAAGTCGTTATGAGAAAACTGGTTAAGTAACTTGCTATGATGGGAAAACAAGTACATATAATTTATTCTATTTAACTGTAACTCCATCATTTCTCAGCATAAGAAAGTCTTAGTTTAAAAAAATCTGAAAAGCAACATTTGATTTGAATTTCTTCACATTTAAGACTGAGGTATTCTAACTAGCATGGATTTATGTTAAGATTTTGTTTCTGGTTCTGTTTAGATTTATTCTGTTATATTTAGTCATCTGTTAAATGAGAACAATTCAAAATCATTTTGTATAAATTATTTTTATGTCATCTTAACAGCAGCTGAATCAACAGAACATCTCAAAGAAGAATTTCACCAATTCAAGGATTTTTGTAATTTTCTGCTCCTAAGTGATGTGAGGTCAGGTCACATGACAGCAACACAAACAAGGCTGGTAGTTTTTGTGTTTTGTTTCAGTTGAACAGCATCCAGACAGAAGAGAAAAGTGAAATCTCAGAAAATAAATTCAGCTCTAAAACTTCACACAGAAATTAAATTATAGCTGCTTATTCTTAGTTATTGTGAGAATAACTCAAATAAAGTCACGTGTTTAAAGCTTAAAATGTGCCTGCTGTTTTCACATGTTGGATCTTATGGACTTTAAAACATACAGCAATAACAATCATTCCTGTGTGGAAGAATCCAGTCATCCTGTAATTCCTGAGAGGAGGTCGAATTCCTGACGTAGATTAATTCATTACAGGATTATGATGTTAATTTCTATGATACTATGGAGATGGACTTGTTGCAATCAGTAAACTCCATCAGTAATAAAACCATCAACCAACCACAGTAATTTAGATCAAATAAGCAGTCTGACGTTTCCTCTGTTAGCTCATGTGTATCTCCCAGTCCATCGCCACGCTGAGGTTCAGATGGTCCACCTTCAGCATGCAGCGGGCCTCCACGTACTCAAACACAGCAGAGCTGACCTCAGCACCTGAAGGAGAAAAATATATCAGAAATAAGGATTAAAAACAGAAAATAAATCAAAATCCTGGAGGTTTATTATTTGAGCTTAAACGGATGTTTGAGTCGTTCCATCAGCTATCAGTAAGAACCACACCCACTGGTGACATCACTTAAAGTGGGTGGAGTCTTTGGAAACAGGAAGTAGTCCTCTAACCAAAGCAATACTCAGTCAGATCAGGAGAAACACTGCTGCAGATCTGTGACATATTGCACCCACACACCCTGCACGCAAACTTCAAACTCTTACCCTCAGGTCGGCGCTACAGAGCGCTTTTTACAAAAACTGTCCGCCACAGAGACAGTTTCTTCCCCCAGGCTCTCTCTGATGAACACCTAACAGAGTGTATTATACTGTGAGAAATAAGCATACTTGCACTACCTCAGCCTGTTTTTAGGTTTTCCTTCTTACATTGCTAAGTACATTTACTAAATTAAAACAAAACAAAAAAACCTGTACATAAATGTTTATAAATGTTCATATGGTTCCTATTGTTCCCAGTTCCCTCATTTCTCTAGTTTTTTATATTGTACTAAATGTCTGTACAATGTGAGCGTGTGAAACTGAAGCCAAACTCCTTGATTGTGCAACAATCTTGGCCAATAAAGCTGATTCTGATATTAGTGTCAAATTTTTGTGTTTTTAAAACAACTCTTTAATCAATGTGATGTTTTTGATTAAGAGTTGTTTGAAATACTGGATGGACCCTAACAAAAGACCATCCACCCCATACTCCTGGAGCGACCCCCCCCCCCCCCCCCCC
>SSNR01000224.1:925011-947781 GCA_006937965.1 Callopanchax toddi | reverse complement strand
CCCCCCCCCCCCCCCCCCCACACACACACACACACACACACACACAGGGTGCCTCTGGGGACACGGTCATAAGCCTTCTTCAGATTCACTAAACTCTGGTTGGGCAAACTCCCACTACACCTCCATCACTCTGGGCTAGGGTACAGAGCTGGTCCATGGTTCCACGACCAGGACAAAAACCACATTCCTCAACCAGACCCTCCTCTCCAGTACTCTGAAGTAGACCTTTCCAGGGAGGCTGAGGACTATGATCCTCCTGGAACACACCCACTGGTCTCCTTTCTTTAAATAGGAATCACCACCCTGGTCTGCCACTCCACAGGCTCCGCCCCCAATGACCACACAGTGTTGAAGACGTGTCAACCCAAACACTGACCTCACACTAACCTCCTGTAGAAACAAACTCTGTTTTTACAGTTAGATATTGCTTTTTGTTTAGTATTATTTTTTGAGTGAGTGCTGATGATCAGACACCTCACCTGACACACTAACAACCACGGTGGACGGTCTGATCTTCACTCCCAGGATGGTGACGGACTGAACGACAGTCTCACACACGAACGTTCCTTCTTCTGTGGCAGCTCTGTGAAACATCGTCCATCAGAATGAAGCAGAGAGCTGAACATGCTTTCTCTGAGTAGGACTCACCTGCAGAGCAGACGGCCCGACAGCAGGCAGAACCTCCGCAGACAGAAGGACTTCCTGTCCCGGTATTTAAAGGAGCGGCCGTCATCCAGGTAGATTTCCCCCTCTGCACCGCCCTGCACAGGAAGTAGCTGCAGTCAGGACTTTACTCATCAAACATCAGCGACGTGAACATCCAGACGTCATCATTCTGACTCTACCTGGACCTCTGTCATCAGTTTATCCTCCAGCTCTGACTGAAACTCAATGATGTGGATTTTACAAAAATACCTTTGCATTAAAAAACAAAGAAGATAAATCATACCTGATTATCCTTCACATCACCTAACACAGGTGTTCTCCAAGGACTGGGCCTTGGACCAGTACAGGTCTGAGGATCCTTCAGGTTCCACAGACTGAATAAAATCCTCTTAAACATGTTTGGAATCAAACATGGGTTTAAAGGGTGTTTTCATCTTGAATGATAATTAGTTATAATAAATGTGACAGTATTATTCATATTATTAAATGTAATTAAATAAAGTTAATAAAATCATTTGCATTAAATGTGTAATAAATAACTTGTAGGCTTTAGTTGGTTAAATTATGAGCCCCTGCCCTGTGTTTTTTCTTTAGTTTGTTTTGTTTGTTTTATCTAAAATCCTGATGTCAACATGGTTGGAAGGCTCAGAGGCTCTGGCCTCAGACAGGTGAAACCACTACAGACCGGTTCATCATGCGAACCAGGTAAAACCAGGACTCCAGGACCCCCTTTTCTCTCACTCCGTTCTACTGAGGCTTCAGAAAAGGAGTAGTAAATTCCCACTTTTTGAGAGAAACAATCACAATCACAACTTATAGAACCTGCAAACTATCTATTAGATAATAGATGTTCCAGATGGCGGTACTCCTTTGGAACAATCAATTTCTCTCTGAGGAGGAGAGGAAAATCACTCCTTCTTTTAAGGAATGTTGCCTACATTCCTCGGGGAAAAGCTGTGAAGTATCTCACTATCTAATCCACCACGGGCACCATCAGGTCAGTCTAAAGTGAACTCCATCCTGTCTGGCTGTTACCTCTAGGAGTGATGCCTTCTTTACGAGTGACAATGACACCAAATGACAGCGTCTGAAATAATATCTCCCTTCTATCCAACCACATCTGACTTGTAAAGCTAGCCTTATCGTATTACTATTTTATTAAATGAAGTTACTATCATATTAACCAAAATTCCCACTAGACCTCCTGTCGATTACTCATCATTTCCATATCTCCCATAGGATTAATAGTTCATCCTATGGGCTTGTAGGATTTTGTTACCTGACTGTTTAAGGCCACGGTGAGAGAGAGAGGCAACTGGTGGAAGTCCGCCGCACACCTCCCACTTCCTGCTGATCTACAGATCACCGAGCCACCACGCTGGAACACTGGGATCTGTCCAGAGTAAAAATCAATATAAAGCCCAGTCTGAGGTTTACAGGTGTTTACTGTCAGTGTAAAGACAACTCCAGTTTGTTAGACGGCACTGAAAGGACTGACTGTGTCCAGGGTGACTGGTAGACTCAGAGTCCTGCCTCCTCCTCTGTAGGCCTTTCCTGAGCAGATTTCATACCAGATCTAAGACAAAAACCAACCTTTAAACGACATCCACAATATGAACACATAAAACAATAACTCTACAGACACATGACGAGTCTTTTACCTCATCACATCCAGGAAGCAGGACTTCTACTTCCTGAATTCCTGGTTCTGTTACAGGACAGACGAGCAGCGCTCCCCCTACATGGCAGAACAGGAGACACCTCAAAAATATCAAATGAGAAAACAGGCTACAATATTATATTTTATGCAAAAACAAAATCCTCACCAATCATGTACTGAGTGTCCACTGCGAAAGTATTTTCTTCTCTTGGAAACTCCACCCACAGAGGTCTGCACAATTAAATAAAGGGATATTTTGGTCATTTTGAAGTAAAATTTTATCCGTTATTTATCTGCAGTAAGGACCATGACCACCAGTGACATCACTCAAAGTGGGTGGAGTCTAGAAGCAGGAAGTAATCCTCTAACGAGAGCAATCTCTCTGATTGGTGAACTTGAACTTTGCCTTACGTTTCCTTCCTTTGGTTCAGTGACTTTTCATCCTGCACCCGTCTGTTTCTGGGCCTGATTCTCTAACTAACCTCAATAATGATCGCTGTCTCTTCGTCCTAGACAACATCTAATCAGTTCCAGTGTTAGTCTACTCCTTGGATTAATGACAGTATTCACAGCTTGAATTCAGCTCGTTGAGCAGCAACAGCTACAGGTTATATGCTGGACTTGTTCCAGTTAGAATTACCATAACAAAGCTCGTCTGATAAGAAGCGAAATGTCTTCAAGGAACCAAAAAAGTCCAGATGCCTTCATTTGAACCCACTAGAGAACCATGACCTGGAGGACTGAGAACCTCCACCAGCATTTCACAGACAGGTTGAGTGCTTGTGGAAGAAAACTGAACCTTTTTGTGGATGAAGTCAGTCAAGTTAGACCCAGCATCTCTCCCTCAGCTTCCTGTCTGTTCTGACTCCAGTCCTGTTATTTTAGATAGATCATCTCCTGTTCTTCTACCTGATCTCACCAAACTAGTGAACTCAATGAAAGCCTCTGCCTGTCCTTAGACATTTTACCTTCATCTTTGTTTAAAATTTTTTTCAGTCTATCAGTCCCAGTGTGCTCACAAAAACCAATGCTTTATTGGTTTCTGGTTAAGTCCCCACTCTATGAATGCTGTAATCCACCCACTTCTAAAGAAACCTGATCTCAGCCCTTCTCTCTTCAGCAGCTACAGATCAATATTCAAATTATCGTTTATTTTGAAGATCCTGGAAAAGGTTGTTGCTAAACAGCTGTAGCGTTTTGAAATAACTATTAGTTATTTTAACTACATCCTCTTCAGATAACATTAGCTTATTTTTGGTTTATAATGAAAAGTGATAAACTGTCATTTAACCCTGATAATAGCTAATATTTATCGAAGGTATCTAGGTTCTTTGAAAGAGTACAGTGAATTGAAATACCTTATTAATAACGTGAACTGAGACCAGATAAAGATTGAACAATCATTTAATTTGAAAAACCTAAGAACACAGACAGATAAGACAGTTTGAAAGTTTGATGTAAACACAATTAATATTCTTAAACATGTTGAGGATGTTAAAGATAGTTTAATTGTGAGTTTTAACGGACCGTAGCATATGTTTTAATGACTAGGGAAGTTAGTTAATTTAGTTAACCTAGTTGGGACTTTAAGAGTCAATTTAGGACTAATTTGAGTTTGGATTTTGGTTTTTAGTTTTGCTTAATTTAGAGTGGAAGAATTAAGCTTTATCAAAGCAAACCTCTCGATCAGAAAGTGGTGTTCGCTCACTGAAAGGTGGACGCTCCTGGATCTGGCAGGCGTTGGTTTCGCCACGAGCTGAGGCTGGAGTCCCCAGACTCGGAGTGGTGGTCCTGGAAGGCGTGGCCGCCGAGGACCTCGCCGGACAGTCCGTGGATACGTCCCGGTCAGCAAGGGAGGCATTTCAGCAGGCATGCTGAAGTCATTTCTGATCTTCTCCCGTGGTGAGGGAGAGACGAAAGGGAGAGACGAGAGGCAGGTCTCTCAAGGCCTTGTTCAAAGCTGATGAAGGTTCAGCTAAGATTCGAAGGATAGCAGCTCAGGCTGCATTCAGACTGTAGCTCAGACCAAGACTGAGACTGTAGGAGGACTGCACAAGACCAGACAAGAAGCAAGACTGATTCGTACCAGAACTGAGTATTAGTTTTGAGACGAGTTATCTTAAATTTAACCAATCAGAAGATGTTAAGTGTTCTAATCAGAACTGCGTTAGTGGAGTTGTGAATCGTTCTGATTGGACAAGGGACTGTGAGGGAGTTACCAAGTCACATGACTTCCGCCCGTTAAGACTCACATTATAATGGTAGAAAATGCATGACATAGCAGAGAAGCATTATAACACTTTGAGTGTGAGTGTGTAGGTGACCCTGAACAGGAACAACCAGAGAATGTTCTGTAAACAAGAGATTACAGTTGGAACACCAGTCTGTGGTGTTACAGAAGAGACTTCTTTACAGAGAGTGTTTTATTAGACCAGCTAGTGTCCAGTTAAGGTCATCTGGGAGATGGACACCTGAAAGTGGACAGTTGGTCACCTGTAGGGATCTTGATTCAGGTTAAACATAATCCAAGAGTGATTGTATTCCAAGTTATTGGGAAAAAGATGGATTATTGTTGTGATGGTCAACAGAGGTCAAAGGTCAGAGGATGTAGCCTATTTGGTGAGGCTACACAGCTAACAACATCTGACAGTTTTCAGTCAGGTTTCCATAGAGCTCAATCTACTGAAACAGCTCTTTATAGAGTCTCCAGAGACATTCTGACTGACGTGATGCAGCAGAATGTTCTGTTCTGGTTCTGCTGGACCTGACTGCAGCTTTTGGCACCAGTGATCATCACCTGCTACCTGATAGGCTGAGACACTGGGTAGGCCTATCAGGATCTGATCTGGAGTGGTTCTCCTCTCATCTGAGCAGAGTTTCTCAGTGGCTGTCTCTAAATACAGGTCCTCCTTCATTCCCCTTGCCCACGGTGTCCCACAAGGTTCTGTTTTGAGCCTCTCCTGTTCCTTCTTTATCTGTTCCCTCTTCAGCACATGGGCTTTTTGAAAGATATCTCCTACCACCTTCATGTTGATGACGTCCAACTGTACATCTCCTTTACGCCCCATCAGATGTCTAAACTACAGCTGCTGCAGACGTGTTTATTAAAAACTGGATGGTGGGAACTTTCTAGAACCAAATGAAGCCAAAACTAAAATCCTCATCTGTGCTCTGGACAAGCTTGTTCCTAAAGTCAGTGATTCTGTTGGTCACCTTTTTTATTTACCTAAGCCCTCTATCAGGAATCTGGATGTAACCTTTGACCCAGCTCTGTCTCTGTATGCTCATGTCAGTTCTCTGGTTCTCTCCTTCTGTCATCTCAGGAATATTGTTAAGCTGAGTTTCATTGCATCACTCTCTGAACTGGAAATTGTTCTCCAACCTTTCATCTCTTCTGGTCTGGACTACTGCTGCTCCCTCTTCACCTGTCTGAACAGAACCTCCTAGGATCGGTTCCAGGTGGTTCAGAATGCTTGTGCTAGTCTTCTGACTAAGTCCTCCAGATACACCCTCATCACCTCGCTACTCTACAGCTTCACTGGCTGCCTGTCAATTCCAGAATCCCAGATCCTGGTTCTGGTTTTTAGGGCCCTACATGGACCAGCACCAGCTTCCATCAGTGATCTTCTACATCCTTCCACCCCCAGCAGGTCCCTGAGGTCCAGTGATCAGAGCCTACTGGTTGTGCAGTGTACCAGGCTGAAGACTAAAGGAGACAGAGCATCTGCTGCTGTGGACCCCAGACTCTGGACCTTTGTCCCCCTGAGATCAGTGGTTTCTAGAGTCTCCATCCACTTTGAGTTATGTCACTGGTGGGTGTAACTCTATCAACTAATAAAGCCTGATTAGAGGTGACTCATGTAGAGCTACTGTACCTGACCAGCAGGTGGCAGCAACACTGACCTGACAGGAGGCAGGCCGGAGGCGTGAGCGTAGTGGAACAGAGTGTACCAGTAGGGCAACAAACAGTACCTGAGTCAGAGGAGAGTCTGATCAGCATTTTACTCTATTTATGAAAATATCTGTCCATATTACAGTAAATCCCCACAATGCACCACTACACAGCAGAATTCACCCAGTCATTGTTCTGGTCAGCTACTCTGTGACAACCTTTGTTGGATGGCGGTGCGGATCGGTGCTGTGACTTCCTCTCCAAAGAGCCAAGGTTCACGCCGCTTCGTCTTCTTGTCTGAGTGGCCTCGAAAAAATGGCTGCAGGGCCGCCAGCTGATACCAGCGTACCAACAACTCTGGTTCTGGATCCTGAACAAACCCACCAACATCCGCTGAAACCAGAACAGAAAATCTGAGCAGTGATGGCCTGTCAATAGGGGGTGCTGGGGCACCACCCCACCAGTCTCACAGGAGGAGGTGGAAGTAAAAGATTGGAATCACAAAATAGTTTTAAAAGAACCATGAATATAAATAAACAATCTACCCATTATACATACTACAAGTGCTGTGTATAATCTGCATTTGGGTGTAGTTTTAAAATGTTCTCTCACTTTTTTACTATGACTGAAAGGTCGTGTGATGTACTTTCTGTTTCTTTGGGGACTTCTGCGCATACTTCTGGCACAAAAATCTTTACCATAGACCTACACTATAACTGGTGCATGTGCACTGGAACCCTCCTCAACACAAAGTATAGGAGAGCCTTGGGTCGCAAAATTTAGCGACTGAAGCATGCACAGAAGACTGGAGTCTCAGCTCAGATCAGGAAGTTGACCCAAAAACTTTAAGTAGCTCATACAGTTTTAATCATGGAGGAAACTAAATGGATATTTATTCAAAGAATCCTTTGTGACACCTTGTGACAACCCTGCCAATCAATTCCATATCATGTCCTGATTTAATCAACTCGACGGCGAGTCATTTGGTTTGTTTGTTTTATTAACCATGCATCGCTGAGTTACTCCATTCAAAGATGCCTATCTATGGCTAGGGCGAGCAGCTCTGTCCTGATTAGTGATTTTATTCATCAAACAGCGACACGTCTTTGTTATTGCTGTGGCCGAATGTTAGAGGAACAGTTATAGTGTTGATTTAATACTTTGGTTCATGTAGTTTAACTCGTTTTGAGGAGGTTTTTTTTTTTTTTTACTTTTCCTGTTAACGCCAACGCGGCCTATGGTAGTTTTGTGAGTGGTCTGATAACTTATTCTGATGGACATATCAGTGGATTTGACTTTATTTTGTTGTTAATTCACTTCATTAGTTGAGCTGATTGTCATGACTTGCTTGGTTGTTGTTTGTTGTCTGAATTGTAGCATTAATTATCTGACTGTGTTCATTATAGATGTATTTATTTGTTTGTGGTGTCAGTAGAAAGCTCATTGTGAATATTAATTTGTGTTTCTGACCTTGTGTAGGTCAGGATGTTTTCCCCTGAAACTCTTACAACTTCTGTTGTGATCACATTGTGGTTGTTTTTTTTATTGTTATTTGTTTCTGATTATTTTAATATTATTCTAAGGTCTCCTTATGAAGACCTTATGATTTATTTACTGTTTGATGTGTAGAATTAGACCAAAACTGCTCCACATTTTTAGTGAATTAGTGGTAGGGATTTTTACCAGCAACATTTTCAGTCAGATGAAAATATTTTTGCTTCATTCCCTGCTCTAGTGGTGAGATGTGGGTTTTTTTTGCACATCTGAAGACTGAGCTGCAAAAATGCACCCCACTAAAAAAATGTCACCAGCTGCCACTGAATCTGAGCAATATTCACCCTGACCCAACAGGAAAATGTTAAATAAAATAAATTAAATTTCTCACACGCTCACCTCCACAAAACACGATCCCCGCCAGACTCAGGGACAGAATCATTGGGACTGAGATCTTCAGGTGGTCCCAGCTGGCCACGTTGTCACCTGTCCATACGGCTCCTGCATCACAGAGTCAACAGCAACAAACAGCAGTCAGGGATCCATACAGGTTATTTAGAAACTGTATTTATGTAAACTACTGACCAAATCTCTGTGAGCCAGAAAAGAAGGAGCGTGAGAGGACAAACGGTCTCTCCAGGCCTCCTGAGCGCGTCAGCAGACCGTCTGCTGTGGCCATGTGCTGTGACAAATCCACTCATCACCAAATATTCTAAACAAAGGCACTTTAGTCCCAGCTATTACATCTGATAAAGTTTAAGACTTTATATTAAGGGACCTTTATAGATGATTTATAAAGACTTTATTATTAGTTTAGTTTGTAAACACCTTGTAAACCATTAATAAGCAACTGTAATGCATTAGGTAAAAACTAAAAAAAGGGAAACGTCTTGATAAATGCTGAGAACGTATGTTTTACTACTCTCTATTCAAAGTTTATTACTCATCAATAAAGGGTCACATGTTTTAGACTTTACAATGAGGCTTCTCCTAAAGGAGGTTTGTACAAATAGGGCTGTTCAGGTATAAATCACAAGGTGTTTTAAAATAACAGGTGAGACTGAAATAAAAACTGAAATACAAGCAGAAACCACAGAATCAGGAACGGATCCACAGAGTCAGGAATGGATCCACAGAGTCAGGAACGGATCCACAGAGTCAGGAACGGATCCACAGAGTCAGGAACGGATCCACAGAGTCAGGAACGGATCCACAGAGTCAGGAACAGATCCACAGAGTCAGGAACTGATCCACAGAGTCAGGAACAGATCCACAGAGTCAGGAACGGATCCACAGAGTCAGGAACGGATCCACAGAGTCAGGAACAGATCCACAGAGTCAGGAACTGATCCACATAGTCAGGAACGGATCCACAGAGTCAGGAACGGATCCACAGAGTCAGGAACGGATCCACAGAGTCAGGAACTGATCCACATAGTCAGGAACGGATCCACAGAGTCAGGAACTGATCCACATAGTCAGGAACGGATCCACAGAGTCAGGAACGGATCCACAGAGTCAGGAACGGATCCACAGAGTCAGGAACGGATCCACATAGTCAGGAACGGATCCACAGAGTCAGGAACGGATCCACAGAGTCAGGAATGGATCCACAGAATCAGGAACGGATCCACAGAGTCAGGAATGGATCCACAGAGTCAGGAACGGATCCACAGAGTCAGGAACAGATCTACAGAGTCAGGAATGGATCCACAGAGTCAGGAACGGATCTACAGAGTCAGGAACGGATCCACAGAGTCAGGAACGGATCCACAGAGTCAGGAACTGATCCACATAGTCAGGAACGGATCCACAGAGTCAGGAACGGATCCACAGAGTCAGGAACGGATCCACAGAGTCAGGAACGGATCCACAGAGTCAGGAATGGATCCACAGAGTCAGGAATGGATCCACAGAGTCAGGAACAGATCTACAGGAGTTTATCTCAAACCAGTTTAAAGAGAGGAGTTATAAAAAAGACCACTGAGTCCACTGGTCTAGGGGGGACAGAGGTCCAGAGCCTGAGGGCCACAGCAGCAGATGCTCAGCTCTGTCTGGGAGAACAAAGAGCGCCATCTTGCTATGGGCCGGAACCAGAAAAAGTGTATAAAAGTCTATAAAAATGATATAAATGGTGTTAACACATTAATATGCAACACCAAATTTAAGTAAAGTGAGCATTTAGACCAAAATAACAACATTTAACCAATTAAACAAAAGTACAGAACTTGAATTTGCCAAATAGTGAGCTTGAGTCAATACATGAACATTTTATGGTTTATTAATTTTTATTAATGTGTTAAAGGTATTTACAAACTACTTGATAACTTGTTTGTAAAGTACTTACAAAAGTGCCCTTATTGTATCATGTATTATTATATTATAGGATTTATTTTAGGCTGAACTAAAGGAGCAGCTCACCTGATAGAAGCCGTACAGGTTGTGTAGATCTCGATGCTCCCAGCCTCCATGATGCACCGCGTCCTTCGGCATGGTCTGCTCCGGCCCGTTGAAAACCGACGGCTCGTTCATGTCATTCCACACAAACAGAGAGGGTGTCGACCCCTTCATCAGACAAACAACTGTTAAAACTTAGGACTCGCTGTTCTGAGCTGCAAGTGTTCATGTTAAAGAGAAAAGTTTTAAAAAATACAGCCAGTCTTTGAAAACTATAGTAGTAATACATAACACAAAACCCTCCAGTCTCTGACTCTGAGCTGAAGGGTATTATAAGAAGAATGTGTGTTTTTGACTATCACCTTGTATTTATCCAGACTGAAGCACCTGGAGTACCACGCTCGAGTCGCAGCACTACTGAAGTCAACGTACGAAGATTCACCTGAGAGAAAAGTTCAATAAATAACTAGGTAGAGCAAAGGAAGGTCAAAGTATGTCCACAAAGATTTTTATGAATATGCAGCATTTAATACATTTTCTTTTTACTTTTTTGTAATTTTAATTTTGAACATTTTGTCACAGAACAAACATGAACATACAAGGGAAGCAGACCATTACACAGGGGTTTCAAGTCCAATGTAATCTCACTTAAATAAAATCAGACCGTAAAGATTTCACATACTCAGTCCACTTAGTCCAGATTTTATAAAAATGTCCTTTTGCTACTTAAGGTAAAAAAACAACTTTTCCGTGACATGTATTCCGTGTACTCCAGTCCTCAGTGGATGGAGATTCTACTTTCAGCCACTTCCTCATGATGGCTTTCTTACTTGAAACAAGTAACATACCACAGTGTTGGGCCACTTTGTCACAGGCACGTCCCCCAAATACAACGTTTCACATCTGAAGGGGATTTTTACACCAAACACACTAACATGTTCACATATCTGCGCCCAATAAGTAGTTATAGCCTGGCATTCCCAAAAAATATGAAAGTGGTTGGCGTCCTCCAACATGCATCATCCCTACTCTGATAGTGTGTCTGAAAATGTGTAATAAAATACCTGATCATGTTTTTCCAACTGAACTCCCACCATGTGTTGGACCCTGTTATTGTCCACTGAAGTTGACAGATGTTAGTCCAACTTTCCTGTGAAATAATCAGGGCCTCCTCCTTTTCCCATCTTTTCCTGACACATTCTGTGCTGGTCTGTTTACACTGCTGAATGCCCTTATAACACTTTGAAATTGTATTATTCTGAGAATCAGATTTAAGTAAAGTTAGAAATACCCGTAAGAAGCCTAAATCACTCTTTTCAAAGTTTCAAGTTTCGATTTTAAAGCAATGTCTAACTTGAAAGTATCCATAAAAGTCATCTTTACTTAACCCATGTTTATTCTGTATGGTCTCGAAGCACGAGAATGCCCCCTTGTGGATGAAAGAATATGAAATGAAAAATGAAAGAATCTTTAGTCCTTTTAATATTCATCTCTTTTGGCGCAAATTCGGAATCATAAGCACACCACCTTAGAATTTTTGACGGTTCGCTCAGTTACACATTTTGTTGGTTTCATTCCAGGAGGTTAGTAAAGAGTCATACATAATGTCATCATCAGTGAACATTGTGGTCTTTTGTAGTTTGGTGTCTGCCAAAACCGCCATTATAGGTACATCTTTTGTGATACTGAATTCTATATCCTTCCATTCTGCCAAAAATTATAAAGCACTTTTTAACAACCAGGGCTGGGCCAAAGTGATTTACAGCAGAAGTACGGTACAGCCAAAATCAGGAGAATCAGGTTCACTTTATGGTATTCATTATGTCTTTTTTTATCGATAATACATACCTGCTCAAACACCTGAATCAAAAGGTTAAACTCCTTCATCAGCAGGTCACTGAGCTCTGCAGAGGCCTCATAACAAGACATTCATCTGATTCAGGTGTTAGAGAAGGAAAGCATCAAAGAGTTCCAGAATAGTTGCTCTGAAGGACTGGACTCAGGCAACCCTGAACTAGAAAGCTAGTGGGTAGAAGTGAGTCCGAATGGTAAGAATGTTTTGAAATGACCAAGGTTCTGAGCAGATCTAATGTGGAGACGTAGGTCGTTCCAGAGGCAGGTTGTTCCAGAGGGAGGTTATACAGGTACACACCTCAGTACAACTTAGATATACCTCTGTACAATGTGTGTACAGAGTGTACAGAGTGTACAGAGTGTGTGTGTGTATATATATATATATATATATATATATATATATATATACATATATATACATATACATATATATATACAGTACACACAACAGAACAACGTATATACCACATACTACATAGTAAAATCGGTTCTCTACATCTGACCCGCCCCTGTGGAGCAGCAGCCAGTTTCACAACACACAGGAGGCAGGTTCACGATCTTATTCGACACAGAGCTAGGGCCGGGGATTGAACCCTGCAGCTCGTTTTCAGGCATTTAAAACAACTTTTGATCAAAACATTTATAGTGTGTTAGACGCTACGGTACCTGTTTGTAAACCTCAACAATTTTGCATGAACCCCAAATATCCCTTGAACAGAAAATAATAATATACAATTTATCATAAACCCACGCAAGCTTCTGATAATTTCAATATCAAAATTAACTACAGTTTTTACAAACGTTTTGCTGTTTAGCTAACAGCTTTGTTAGCGCTCTACTTGATTTATGCTACTTTCTAACATCCAGCGGAATTTCTTGCCAAAACAACCCTAAAATAAACATGTTAAAGGGATACTCCACCAGAAAGTGATTTTTTGTCTATTGCCATATTCCTCATAGTTAGATAAGTGGGCAAAAACAATTTGTAACCAGCCCAGCCATTTTCCTGATCCAGCAGTACTCCTTTAGCTTTAGCTTAGCGTAAAACACTGTAAGTGAATGGTAACAACTAGCATTGTGAGAAAAAAAACTTTTATCATTCGTTTCCCTAGTTTTGAGGGTCCAGTAGATTTTGTGTCTATATTTTGGTTGCTTTTAAAGGAGAGGTGGTCAAAGTGTCTTTCATTCCTAAAGGTTGCAGACTGCTGAGGTAAAGTGTAGTAGTAGTGAGTGGAGTTCTACCTGGCCAGCATGAGCCTCGATAGATGTGTCCCTCTCTGTCCAGAACAAAATGTCCTCCATCTCTGGCCTCACAGTACAGGGACCACTCAGGATCCACCTTAATGTGGGGATCACTTATCACCACCAGCTACAATTACACAAAAATATAACAATTAAAGTAAACTCTGCGAAAGCTGCAACCCTTGGATGTAAAACTGACCTTCCTCTTCTTTTTCTCTAGATGGCGCTGCAGTCTCTCTGGTTCAGGGAACAGAGCTGCGTCCCAGGTGAAGTAGCGCTTCCCGTCTGTGTGCTCAATGTCCAGCCAGATGACGTCATAAGGAATATTGTGGTGATCAAATCCAGCATCCACTGCTTTCACATCAGCCTCATCGTCATCGTCATAGCGACACTGGTGATACCCGAGGGCAAAAAGGGGGGGCATGGCCTGGAACCCTGAAGCAGGGGAAACAGGGGCACATTTACTTTTCTAGGACTCATTTGTGTTTCTGAAATATTCCAATAAAGTCAGTGCTGCATGTGCACCTGTGAGCTGAGCGTACTGGTTGAAGAGCTGATGTGGACTGGGCCCCAGCAGAACCATGCAGTCCAACACCCCGCTCTCTGAGAGCCAGTGGACGTCAGTCTGGGTCTGAGTTCTCCTCCTCTTCAGTGGGGGAGTCTGGTCCTCCTGAGTGATGTAGGGAGATGAACAGATCCTTAGAATTAGGTGATTTATTTCTAGATACACTGTTTTTATAACGTTATCAGTAGTAACTTATAGGATTCGAGGGTCGTTCAGAGGTGGTGTTCTATCAGCTATTTACCTACAGAAAGGACCACACCTACCAGTGACATCACTCAAAGGACCAGCGTGTAGCTCAGTTGGTAGAGTGGCCGTCTGGCAACCAGAGGGTTGCCGGTTTGATCCCAGCTCCAGCTGGGTTACTTTGTCATTGTGTCCTTGGCCAAGACACTTCACCCGCCTTGCCTACTGGTGGTGGTCAGAGGGACTTGGCAGGCGCCAGTGCATGGCATCCCCGCCTCTGTCAGTGTGCCCCAGGGCCGCTGAGGCTACAATGTAGCTCATCACCACCAGTGTGTGAATGACGGATGTGTTGTGAATCGCTTTGGGGAGTGTAAATAAATACAGGTCATTTATCAAAGTAGGCAGACGCTCTAGAAACAGGGGGTAGACCTCTGACTGGAGCAATACACAATGCTAGTCAGATCAGGAAAGACACTGCTGCAGATCAGTGACAAATCAGCAGCTAATTTTCAGATATTTAGCGTTCAAAAGCCATATTACCTGTTAGTGAACCTTTACAATGTAGCATGAGACTGTTGCAGTACGTATGGTAGCACAGTGATTCAGACCTTCAGTTATAACAAACTAATGGTCTCATGGAAAAAATGTAAAGGTTTACAACTCAATTCGGTTCAGTTTATGTCTAAAGCTCCAGGTCACATCAGGTCAACTCAAAGCCACCAGTTTAGATACTTCAGGTTCAGATATAGGCCAGCTTACTGCAGTAAATGTGATCCTGCTGTAATAAAATGAGATTCTTTATAAAATAACAATCAGACAGATTGTCCTGTTATAAAGGAAGCTGCTCATCAGATGAAGCAACACCTTAATACAATCCCTCATCCTGAGCAGCACAGTGCGAGGGCAACAGTGTGAAGGAAAACTGCCTTTAAACAGGAAGAAACCTCCACAGAACCGGCTCAGGGTGGGCGGGGCCTAATGCCTCAGTCCTTTGGGGTCTCAGAGGAAAAAAACAATAGTCACCAATTTGTTACCAACCTGCAGCAGTGTCTCTCCCAATCTGGCCAGCAATGACTATTTAGTATTCGGAGAACTACTTCCTGTTTCTAGAGGCTCTGCCCATTTTGAGTGATGTCACCAGTGGGTGTGGTTCATACTGAACCTGATCCTACAGAATACTCCTTTAATTAATCAGTCTTTAACTACAATGTCTTTTATTTTGAAACACCAGGAATTCAGTCATCATTCTACTTCTGCAACAAAAAAATAATTTGAAAAAACTCAAACCTTTGAACCAACCAGTCTTGAAGAGGATTACCTGAGTAGGGAGGTACTGTAAATTCACAAAGGTCTCTGAAGCATTCAGCCAAAACACACCGAGCGTCCTGTCGGCTTTATGAGCCACCAGCAGGGGCACGGACCCGTACAGGCCGAGGCGGCTGAACAGGTCATAGGCAAATACATCCAAGTTATACAGCCGATAAGGTTCTCCGTCTCTGTGGAGGGAGAACAGTTTGAAGTGATCATTAATGAGAGCACAGACGAGCTGCTGGTGTTTACCTCGTGTCTGAGAGCAGCAGCCTGTCGGAGTGTTCTGGAAGACCGTAAACATGTCTGAACCCATGAAGGCAGAGATCAGCACCGATGCTGCTCGGACCTAAACATGCACAACAGATGTTTAAGGACAGTGGGTAAAACAAGTACCGGTACTGAACTTCAAGGAAATACATTTCTAGTGTTTCACAGGCTGGTCTTGGTCTAAATGTTGTCAGGTTCAACCTGGTGTTTCTCCATCAGTGGAGACTTGATGGTGAGCTCCTACAGAACATGGAGGTTGACTTCATTACTTCCTGTTTTCTCTGAAACTATTCTACCTGCTAATTCCAGGTCCTTCTTGAGTGACACCTTGGTAATGAGACCCGTTTTCTAGGCCATCAGAGACTGATTTACTCTAAGTAGCAGGATTGTTTTCTAATCACTGATAGATTCCAGCTGGTGTCGTGACTTTCCAGGCCTTTTTGCACCTTTCTATCATCATGTGTTCAATCCTTTAACCTGAATCATTCAGAACTGAATGTGGACATGTTTGATTTGTTTTCCTGTGTAGAGGATGGGTCAGCAGAACCTTTAGAGGTACATTTCTTAGAGGACTGGTGACATGTTCATTATTAACTTCACCTGCTGTGTTCAATGTGTCAGTAAACTTTGTACAGATTTTTACTGATGATTTGTACCACTTTTAACTTTATTATTACCGTAATAAACATAAGGATGATACAAAGTACACAACTTTATCCAAGAGCAATATTTCTTTTTAAATATACTTTTCCAGGTTGTCTAGACATCTATTACATGACTCTAGCCTAGTTTATGTCTTAATAATGTTGCAATTGGTAACTCAGTTGTATAAATAAATACTGGAAATTTTAAAATGTCATTGTAAATGGAGCATAAGGGCGACCATTCCCTGTAAAACAGACTGCATGAACGATGACTATCTGCAGCATCGTGACTGATGAGGAAACTTTAAGCACATTGAAAAGGACTGGTGAACATTTCTGGTTTGTTGCTTTTGCAAAGTGGTACATTTCTCACATTGAAACAGAAACTGAATGTTTTGCAGGTCTGAAGTCAAAGGTTGTAATTAGCCTGTAAACTCTGAGGTACCAGGGCCAGCTGCACATCCAACAACTAATTAGCATCATCTTTAACCTTCTATGCAAGTCATAAATCCACCTAAAGGGAAGAAATTCAGCTAAAAGACTGAAACAACAGTTACCATCTAAACAAAACACAATTCCAACCACATGAAGATGCAAAACATAATAAACAACACAGCAAAGCTCTCTGTGTGTTTGTCTTGTGAATATTATCGCCAATCTACTTTTTGGTCACTCCCACTTTATTCTATTAGTTGTGACCTTCCAATACAGGTGTCAATCATACAACTTGACCAATGGGTTATTGAGATATTGCCTTGCATAACCAGTACTGTGTGACTTGCAGCTCGCCCACCATTAGGCACGCAGGACGAAGAGCTGACAGACAACTTTTTCCCTCAGGCGTTTTTTGTGATTTTGTTATTTCTAGTGAATTTGAAGTATATTATCATAATCTGAAAATCAATCTAAAAAATCAGCAACATGTAGTGCCAAAATGGCTGATTTAAAGTATGCATGGGGTGGCAGTAGCTCAGTAGGTAGAGTGCTCATCCCGTGGTAAAATGGTCTGGTGGTGGTCAGAGGGTCTGGTGGTGGTCAGAGGGTCTGGTGGTGGTCAAAGGGTCTGGAGGTGGTCAGAGGGACTGGTGATGGTCAGAGGGTCTGGTGGTGGTCAGATGGTCTGGTGGTGATCAGAGGGTCTGGTGGTGGTCAGAGGGTCTGGTGGTGGTCAGAGGGTCTAGTGGTGGTCAGAGGGTCTGGTGGTGGTCAAAGGGTCTAGTGGTGGTCAGAGGGTCTAGTGGTGGTCAGAGGGTCTGGTGGTGGTCAGAGGGTCTAGTGGTGGTCAGAGGGTCTGGTGGTGGTCAGAGGGTCTGGTGGTGGTCAGAGGGTCTGGTGGTGGTCAGAGGGTCTGGTGGTGGTCAAAGGGTCTAGTGGTGGTCAGAGGGTCTAGTGGTGGTCAAAGGGTCTAGTGGTGGTCAAAGGGTCTAGTGGTGGTCAAAGGGTCTGGAGGTGGTCAGAGGGTCTGGTGGTGGTCAGAGGGTCTGGTGGTGGTCAGAGGGTCTGGTGGTGGTCAGAGGGTCTGGTGGTGGTCAGAGGGTCTAGTGGTGGTCAAAGGGTCTAGTGGTGATCAGAGGGTCTAGTGGTGGTCAGAGGGTCTAGTGGTGGTCAAAGGGTCTGGAGGTGGTCAGAGGGTCTAGTGGTGGTCAGAGGGTCTAGTGGTGGTCAGAGGGTCTGGTGGTGGTCAGAGGGTCTAGTGGTGGTCAGAGGGTCTAGTGGTGGTCAGAGGGTCTGGAGGTGGTCAGAGGGTCTAGAGGTGGTCAGAGGGTCTAGTGGTGATCAGAGGGTCTGGTGGTAGTCAGAGGGTCTGGTGGTGGTCAGAGGGTCTAGTGGTGGTCAAAGGGTCTAGTGGTGATCAGAGGGTCTAGTGGTGGTCAGAGGGTCTAGTGGTGGTCAAAGGGTCTGGAGGTGGTCAGAGGGTCTGGTGGTGGTCAGAGGGTCTGGTGGTGGTCAGAGGGTCTGGTGGTGGTCAGAGGGTCTAGTGGTGGTCAGAGGGTCTAGTGGTGGTCAGAGGGTCTAGTGGTGGTCAGAGGGTCTAGTGGTGGTCAGAGGGTCTAGTGGTGGTCAGAGGGTCTGGTGGTGGTCAGAGGGTCTAGTGGTGGTTAGAGGGTCTAGTGGTGATCAGAAGGTCTGGTGGTGGTCAAAGGGTCTAGTGGTGGTCAGAGGGTCTAGTGATGGTCAGAGGGTCTGGTGGTGGTCAGAAGGTCTGGTGGTGGTCAGAGGGTCTGGTGGTGGTCAGAGGGTCTAGTGGTGGTTAGAGGGTCTAGTGGTGGTCAGAGGGTCTGGTGGTGGTCAGAGGGTCTGGTGGTGGTCAGAGGGTCTAGTGGTGGTCAGAGGGTCTGGTGGTGGTCAGAGGGTCTAGTGGTGGTCAGAGGGTCTAGTGGTGGTCAGAGGGTCTGGTGGTGGTCAGAGGGTCTAGTGGTGGTCAGAGGGTCTGGTGGTGGTCAGAGGGTCTGGTGGTGGTCAGAGGGTCTGGTGGTGGTCAGAGGGTCTGGTGGTGGTCAGAGGGTCTGGTGGTGGTCAGAGGGTCTAGTGGTGGTCAAAGGGTCTAGTGGTGATCAGAGGGTCTAGTGGTGGTCAGAGGGTCTAGTGGTGGTCAAAGGGTCTGAGTGGTGGTCAAAGGGTCTGGAGGTGGTCAGAGGGTCTAGTGGTGGTTAGAGGGTCTAGTGGTGGTCAGAGGGTCTGGTGGTGGTCAGAGGGTCTAGTGGTGGTTAGAGGGTCTAGTGGTGATCAGAAGGTCTGGTGGTGGTCAAAGGGTCTAGTGGTGGTCAGAGGGTCTAGTGATGGTCAGAGGGTCTGGTGGTGGTCAGAAGGTCTGGTGGTGGTCAGAGGGTCTGGTGGTGGTCAAAGGGTCTAGTGGTGGTCAAAGGGTCTGGTGGTGGTCAGAGGGTCTGGTGGTGGTCAGAGGGTCTGGTGGTGGTCAGAGGGTCTGGTGGTGGTCAGAGGGTCTGGTGGTGGTCAGAGGGTCTGGTGGTGGTCAGAGGGTCTAGTGGTGGTCAGAGGGTCTAGTGGTGGTCAGAGGGTCTAGTGGTGGTCAGAGGGTCTAGTGGTGGTCAGAGGGTCTGGTGGTGGTCAGAGGGTCTGGAGGTGGTCAGAGGGTCTGGTGATGGTCAGAGGGTCTGGTGGTGGTCAGATGGTCTGGTGGTGATCAGAGGGTCTGGTGGTGGTCAGAGGGTCTGGTGGTGGTCAGAGGGTCTAGTGGTGGTCAAAGGGTCTAGTGGTGATCAGAGGGTCTAGTGGTGGTCAGAGGGTCTAGTGGTGGTCAAAGGGTCTGGAGGTGGTCAGAGGGTCTAGTGGTGGTCAGAGGGTCTAGTGGTGGTCAGAGGGTCTGGTGGTGGTCAGAGGGTCTAGTGGTGGTCAAAGGGTCTAGTGGTGGTCAGAGGGTCTAGTGGTGGTCAGAGGGTCTAGTGGTGGTCAAAGGGTCTGGAGGTGGTCAGAGGGTCTGGTGGTGGTCAGAGGGTCTGGTGGTGGTCAGAGGGTCTAGTGGTGGTCAAAGGGTCTAGTGGTGATCAGAGGGTCTAGTGGTGGTCAGAGGGTCTAGTGGTGGTCAAAGGGTCTGGTGGTGGTCAGAGGGTCTGGTGGTGGTCAAAGGGTCTAGTGGTGGTCAGAGGGTCTGGTGGTGGTCAAAGGGTCTAGTGGTGGTCAGAGGGTCTGGTGGTGGTCAGAGGGTCTGGTGGTGGTCAAAGGGTCTAGTGGTGGTCAAAGGGTCTAGTGGTGGTCAGAGGGTCTAGTGGTGGTCAAAGGGTCTAGTGGTGGTCAAAGGGTCTAGTGGTGGTCAGAGGGTCTGGTGGTGGTCGGAGGGTCTGGTGGTGGTCAGAGGGTCTAGTGGTGGTCAGAGGGTCTAGTGGTGGTCAGAGGGTCTGGTGGTGGTCAGAGGGTCTAGTGGTGGTCAAAGGGTCTGGTGGTGGTCAGAGGGTCTAGTGGTGGTCAGAGGGTCTAGTGGTGGTCAGAGGGTCTAGTGGTGGTCAGAGGGTCTGGTGGTGGTCAGAGGGTCTAGTGGTGGTCAGAGGGTCTAGTGGTGGTTAGAGGGTCTAGTGGTGGTCAGAGGGTCTGGTGGTGGTCAGAGGGTCTAGTGGTGGTTAGAGGGTCTAGTGGTGATCAGAAGGTCTGGTGGTGGTCAGAGGGTCTGGTGGTGGTCAGAGGGTCTGGTGGTGGTCAAAGGGTCTAGTGGTGGTCAAAGGGTCTGGAGGTGGTCAGAGGGTCTGGTGGTGGTCAGAGGGTCTAGTGGTGGTCAAAGGGTCTAGTGGTGGTCAGAGGGTCTGGTGGTGGTCAGAGGGTCTGGTGGTGGTCAGAGGGTCTGGTGGTACCTGTGTCTGGTTGTTTCATTTCTGTGGCTTCAATGTAGCTCACTGCCATCAGCATGTGAATGACTGACTGATGTAAAGCACTTTGTAGTCCATTACTCAGAAAAAAACTACACAGATGTGGGACATTTACATTCCTCCACCTGTCTAAAATGTCCAAACGTCATACTTTTAGTTTGATTTTGGTTCAGATGATGGGCAGATGTTGTTCTATGGTTTACTTGAGGTTTGAGGTTGCAGCTGCATCATTTCAAAGATGTATTAAAGAAAGTTTTGTTAGTCAAAAGTTACATTTTTAGTTTTCTATTGTGTGCCACATTAACTGACTCGAACCTTGAATAATTTATAGTACGGTAATTACTACACCTGTGGAACAATCTGATGAGTGTTACCATTTTGAAACCAAAGTATTACAAATAAAACAAGTAGTTGCTGAGATGTACCAGAATTCAATTATTTTGGAAGTGTCATTGGCCCTGTGATGGACTGAGACCTGTTTGGCTGGTCAGTCGGTCAGACAGAGGAATGAACAGATGGATTTGTCATTGTTGAGCAGATGACTCAAAAGAGTCTTTAACAGGTTTTATCATATGTTTTAAAGTTTACAGGGTAAAACATGATATATTCTGACTCCATACAATGAGCTGTAATGTAACAAACACAAACCATTAGCCTTGATGTCCACAAATGTCCTGAAAGTCTCCTCCCATAACAAACTCGTCTGGTCATCCTGAGGCAAAATCAGGAGATTAGAAATATTACACACTAGACTCTAGAGCAAGAACCTACTGCTGGTTGAAATCTCTTGTTTTCTTACCTCCCTGCCATGTGATGAAGCCAAGAAAAAAATGACCAAAAAACGATGTTTATAAAATCAATTCATAAGATTAATGATGTGTTTAAACATACGTCTCTGTCAACCTCACCTGGGTGGCTCCTGCAACCTGTCAAACCACAGTTTGCCTTTAGAGTTGAAGGTAACCATCACTTCCTGTTCATGCATGATCTCCAGCCGGAAAGGAAAATGCCACACGCGAACCTGGTAGTGTCCCGAAGACCAAGAAAGGGTGACAAAATCCTTAGTCTGTCTCTTCACTCTCAACCTGTGAGGTGAAAGGCACAAAGATCTGCTGCAACTGTCAATCAGAAACATCAACCTTCATAAGGTTATGGACCACACCTGGAAAGTCTAAAATATCAGCCAAGACCCAAAAACAGCTGAAAAAAGTGCTAAATCAAATACAGCAGGTAAAACGAGTAATGAACACGTCACCTATCCTTCAAACAAATCTACCTCTAAAGGTTCTGTTGACGTGAAATTCTCCCCAGATATTGGTAACAACCCATCCTCCCCACGGGTAAATAAATGAAATCGTCCATGTCCACGTTAAGCTACTGTATGTGTGATAAAATGGAATGACTCAGGGGAAAAGGTTTGAAGAAAAAACCTGTACAAAGGCCTGGGGCCTCATTTATAAAACTTTGCATAGAATTCTGACTAAGTCTACTTAGGGATCTCAGCTGCCCATATCATCTCCAAAACCCCGTCCCCCAACCACATCACCCCTGTCTGCCAGGAGCTGCACTGGCTTCCTGTAAAATTCTGGAACAGCTTTAAAATCCTTCTTGCGTTCAAGGCCATCCATAACCTCGCTCCTCCACATCTCAGTGAAATGATTCACATCCCCACTCGTTCTCTCAAATCCTCCTCCTCCATCCTCTCTGTGCCCCCGGCCCATTATTATTAAAGGTACCATGTGGGTCAACAAGTCTGAAAATGTGTCTTAAATTCATTATTGTCATTTTAAAAATTAATAAGTGACTGTAAAAGTCAATTATGACCAAATTTTTTTAGCATGTCAGTCAAACTGACGGACAACAAAAAAGCCTAGCGCAACCTCTGGTCTGAGGTCATAGAAGGAACCTTCAGGATCTGAAGACCAGAATCACACCTGAGACTAGTTTCTCCTTCAGGAGGAGTCTGGAAACTGCAGCACCAAACAAACATTCAAAGCCTAAATTATGAAATAATAATAATTTAATACTTTCAAAAACTGACATGACAACTACAACATGATCATAAAAGCAAGGATAAAAATAAAGAGATAATAAAAATCCAACAATTAAAATAATAAGAACCAGTGGCGGATCTAGAAAAAAATTAGAGGGGGGGCCAGGCAGGGGCCAGCTGCTATTTTAAAGGGGTACATTCTAAAACACTAAGCACTTAACATGGGGCCACATGGGGGCCAAGCTTGTTGTAAGGGGGGCACGGCCCCCCCCCCCCCCCCCCC
>SSNR01000224.1:904155-925001 GCA_006937965.1 Callopanchax toddi | reverse complement strand
CCCCCCCCCCCCCCCTAGATCCGCCCCTGATAAGAACAAAGCCAGCACAAGGAGCTGCATCAGACATGTATAGGATTGGATAAAGCTGTTTTTAATGAAACTACTAACAGATAATACTAATACTGCATCTGGTTGTTTTACAGGCAGAAGTGGTTTAGTGCTAATTAGCAACACTAGTCCATAAATGGTTAAAACATTTCACTCAGTCTTCAGTGCCCCCCCACCCCCACCCCCACCCCCGCCACCAAGTCATTCTATTTGATCACAGACCTTCCTAGAGGATGGGTCATTACCAACACCTTGTGGGAATTTCATGTCAGCAAAACTTAAGAGAGAGATTTACTATGAAAATTGATAACTTGTTTAATACTTACAGAGAAGAAAATAAGCATTTGATCCCATGCTTATTTTTCAAGTCCACTGTATTTTACCCACTGCATGTAATATGGAATTATTAGAAATAAAATGTTAATTCAACATGAAATTATTAGAAATAAGATATAAATCCAACAGGAAATTATTAGAAATAAAATGTAAATCCAATAAACTTCCCAATTCGAGGGAGAAATCTGATGGACAAAATGTGCCAACATTATTAGTTTATCCTCTGTGCCAAAAAACACCAACAGGCAACACAATACACATAAAGTGTGTAGACAGAGAAACATAGGAGTTTAGGAAGTGATCTGATGATTAACCAAATCCTAAATAACAGAGATCTGAAGCTGATGGAGCTCCTACCGTTCACTCTGAGGTTCTCCAGTCAGCACGTCTGAAACTCGGTATCTGGCTTTAACAGGCTGAACTTCATCTATCAGGATCCGCACAGCGTCGTATTTAAGAGGCGACAAGGACAGAAGCAGCCTGGTCTGAAAATCAGAGCACAAACTAACCCATTACTGGTCTCTATCTATTACTAGTCTCTTATTGGTTCCTACTTTTTACTGGTTAAAATAGTAGAGGCTGAACTTAACTTATTGTCTTAACTTCAGGTTAAGCCACTGTAAACTGCAAGTCAAACACCTGGTAGACAGTCACACTTTAGTCCTGATGGCTTAAAGCATGACCTGAACTTAACTGGGAAAAAACTAATAAGCTAAAAACATTAGCATGTTCATAGCAAGTTAAATAATCATTAGAGTTTATTATTATTTTGGGTAATCATTATATTTACATTGTTTACTTAGGGTTCACACACATAGAACAAAATCAAATTCAAAGCACTTCCAAGCCGAGTTTTGAAGACTTTCCAGCACCTGCCGTGGTTTAAACACTTAAACACTAAATATATGAGCACACTGGATATTTAAACTCCTTGCCTCCTAAAAATAAATGTTGTATAGCTAAAACCAACTTTAGTTATAATTTCAAGCACTATAGTAAAAATTCAGGCACCCTGGTTCTAACTTTTACTTCCCCAAATGAACAAAATAAAATTAAAAAAAAAGCTTTTCTCCTGGTGTGGTAGTTAAAGGGTTAATTAAATTACCAGATGATTCTGAATATTTTTGGGATCTTGAAAACTTTTTTGCAGAACCTCCCATATATATTAAATATATATGAAGAGATCATCCCCTTACATGACATCTGTGTAAAACTGACCTGAGTTTCAGGTTCCTCCAGTTCAAAGTGTGCCCCCTTCTCAGTAAGGACCATGGTTTCTAAAAGGGCACGGTGCTTCAGGCTGGGACCCTGCATCTGTCGCCTCAAGAGTCACAATAACAGCAGTAACAATAACTGTACACACACTAATACACACTTACTAATACACACCCACTAATACAGTTCCAATAATATACACCCACCAATACACACTCACTAATACACACCCACCAATACACACCACTAATACACACCCAATAATACACACCCATTAATACAGTCCCAATAATACACACCCACCAATACACACCACTAATACACACCCAATAATACACACCACTAATACACACCCAATAATACACACCCACCCAACACAGTCATACAAATATACATTCACTAATACACACTCGCCAATACATACGCAAACCCACCAATACACGCTCAAACCCACTAATAACACCCATAAATACACACACCAACACATTCCCACAAACACACCCTCATTAATGCATACACACCCACCAGGACACACCCTTCAACACAGTATACTATAGTGCATAAATCCTACAGAACCCACAAACTAAAGCCCCTTCATTGAGTGCACTTGAAATAGTTTTTATTTTATTACTTTGATATGGTTAGCATACCTGTAAAAAGCAACATTTTCACTTTTCTTGTACTTTTCCTTCCCCTCATCATCATCAGGGAGCTCACTGAAAACCAAGGGAAAGAAGAAGACTCTTAAACTGCTTTCTTTGACATGTCAAACCTCTCAAACTAAACCTAAAGGCTACATGTAATGCTAGCAGACTCTAGTAATGTACGTAATGGGAAGAGAACATGCCACTTTAAGACGTATTAGACTGATTTGGTTCTCTGGGCCTGCAGGTGTTTGGTTCTTTAGATGGTTTCATACACGAAATTTAAAAGGTCAACATTTTTTCTTCTCAAAAGCTGCTTTTAAAACAAGATTATACCTAAAAACGGGCTGATTGTCATCCGTCATTTCAAACAGTCAGAAACAACAGCCGCTCCTTAGATCAACACTCTCCAAAATGCCTCTTGAAGTTGATAGCTAAAGAGCTACTGTAGCAACCGGAAGTGACTGGACCTAACAGGTACACTTCCTATTAAGATTTTCAAAATAAACACTGATTTAACAGCGCATTAAAGAACTCGCTGCTAAAGTACCGTTTATTTCTTACTATTCCACCTATTCAGGGTTAAATTACCCTACTGTAAGAACCGATTAGACACTTTGTATTCTCTTAATATGTGTTTGGTTAACATATTATTAAAACGATAAATTAAAAAGTATATAACACACACAAACACTATAAAACAGGACCGAGACATTACACACAACATGGAAGGACGGACCTAAACTACTGTTTTGAGAAAAAAAGTTAAACTAAATCCAAAGAATCATCTATAAAAATAAAGAAAATAGAATCTACAATGTCAAAAACAAATGAACTAATAATAATAATAATAATAATGGTGATTTTACACATGTTTTTTCAGCGTTCTTTGCCGCCGTTTGGTGGCGAAAGTGCGAACTGCGGTGAAAGCCCACCGGACCTGGAGGCGGATTCGTGTTGAACACCGACCCGGAGGAACGCTTCAGAATGAAGATGCCAGATGCTCTGGAGCGTCGGACATGGTTGCTGGCTCTAGCGGTGGTTCTCCATGTCGGTGGAGCAGCGGAGGTTTCCGTGTGGAGCGTGAGCATTAACTCGGTCAGTGTTGTTCCTTCGTTGTCGCCATTCGTCCAGATATCTGTGCTAATTGTTCATCAGCTGGTAGCCGGTAGCTAAGGGACTCCGAGGCCTTATATTCACCCCCTCGCAACCTGTCTGATAGAGGGTCCAGCTGTCAGAATCTCTGCTAGCCTTCCTACTCATTTATTATCTTGCTCTTGACGCTCAGCCTGCGTTAGCCTCCGGTATTTTATCCCACTCAGTCCGAGATGCTGCCTCCTGAGACCATAGCGGATCTGCTGCAGTCAATCCCTGTGCTTTAAGTGTGAAAAATAAGTGTCGGTACTCTCCTTAATGTCATACAGATATGAAATATGGGTGATATTTTTATATAGCTTGATATATATATATATATATATATATATATATATATATATATATATATATATATATATATATACATACATACATACATACATACATACTGGTGGGCTGGTCCTCCCTTCATACCTGGAGACGCCATCACTGGCTTCTATTTGTCTAAAAGACATTTCAGGACAAGACACCGCTCTATCTGTCCTCTCTTCTTCATCGTCCCCATACTATCTTTGGCTTTTGCTCTGCAACAGCATGTGACTGAAATACTTTACTAAACACCCTTAAACTATATCCCTGACATGTATTACAATGTCTTGTACCTGAACTTCATCAGGTTCAGACTGCTGCTCTTGTTCCCCACCCAGATCACTCTTATTCACATCCATTCAGACACATTGACTCATTTACTATGAACTGATTCCCCATTCATGTGAATTTGTGCTTATGATTTATTCCCTATTTCCCTGTAATGCCAGCTGACTCGGATCTTCTAATGCTGCCTTTTAACCTATTTATTATCATTTTATTTGTTCTTATATGGTCATGTCTTTGTGTTTGTGTTCTACTTTCTGAAGTTCTCAGTCAGGTCATGTCTGTAAATGAGAACTGGTTCTAAAACATTTAACCTGATTAAATAAAGGTGGCATATTTTTTTAAATGTCATGAAGCCACTTTGATTAGCCTCATTAACATGGACAAGAAAAATAACATTAAACAAAGATTCAAAATAAAAGCTCCTTTAGAATATAAAGACATGATAAGTCCCTTTGGACTAAGATTTCATTAACCTTATTATTGTTTACTTTTTAAAACATGCTTTACCAATATTCTCTTAACCTTTTATGTCAGTATCTTCAAAAACTCAATCTATTGACCAGCTGTGACCGCTTTCCTCAGCTTCCTCCTCTCATCAGGTGTTTCATTCCTGGAGTCACAAAATTTGATGGGTCACAGAATTTGGTGTAACATCGGTACTGCATGCCGTTGCCCACTTAAAGCACTGCGTTTAACAAGAAAAATGTTCATTTAAAGGACAGAAGGCCTTGTTAAGAGAAAAGCGGTTTCATCAGTTTAACCTCAGTGTGGATTAGCAGCTGGTCAAAATGGAGCTGATGTTTATTATTTTTCTTTTGCTGTTAAAATAGAGACTAAACGTCTAGAGTCACAGGGTTCTGACAGGAAATTCTTGCCTTGCTATCATTTTACCGTGACAGGGGTTTGAACCTATTGATGCGTCTAAAGGTCAGCTGATGATCAGACTTGACTATATTCAACAGGACTGGCTTGAAAAAAAGGTTTTGGAACAGTAACATGAACTTTTATGAGACATGAAAGGTAAATTTGATAAATATGAACCGTTCAGGAAAATCTAGAAAACTCACCTTGAAAAGTGCTTGAACTGTATTTTGGTAAAGATGTCAGAAACCAGAGGTCAAATGTTAAAGTTTTAAATGAAGAATAACAGGTGCATTTGATCATATTTAGCATTTTAACATCTATATTCTGTCACTTTTAGCTCCTCCTCCTCCTTTACATGTTAAAGTGTTCAAACTTGTATCTAAATAATAAGGCTAACAATCAATATTTAATATTTAATATCAAAGGATTGATTATTAAGTTCCATGGAGAACCCAGACAAGAACATTAATAAATGATTCATGGTTGAACAGACACTCAATCCGATCATCAGAGGGACTATGAGGCTTTAGACACAGTATCTCTTCACCCGCTTTTATTTTGGAAAGCTATTAAGTTTTACTGCAGCTATCTGGCTTGTATACTAGCTAAATATTGAATTTAGAACTGACACAGTTATATTTGGATTTCAACATTTAATCTTATCTCTAAACATTTACATCTAAATATTTCTTATATTTAATATTATTTGAAGCTAAATGGGGTTAAATACAGCTGTTTAGTTTTGTATTATTTTACAATCAGTGTCCCATGTAACAGCTGTCTGAGTGAGAATTAATTCAATTCTATTCAGTTTAATCCTAAAGCTGGATTTACTTACAGGCAGCAGCTCAGTAGATTGTCAGCTGGAGAGTTGTCGGTTCGATCCCTGCTTCTACTGGGTCACTTTGTCCTTGTGTCCTAAAGTGAGACACTTCACCCACCTTCCCTGCTGGTGCTGGTTGGAGGTTCTGGTGGTGCTGACTGTACGGCCACTTTGCTCCTGTGGCTACAGTGTAGCTTACCGCCATCAGCGTGTGACTGTGTGGGTGAATGACTGTGTAAAGAGCTGTGGAGTCCTTGGACTTTATGCAGACCCCAACATGTGATTGGATGATTCTTGTTCCCCAGGGAACCTCATGTTATTAACGTCAATCAAGTTTGATTACAGTCCTAAACATTAAACTACTCTAATCAACATTTAATGATGAAAAACACAAAAGAAATGAATCAGAAGAGATGTTTAAGGTTTGGGAAACAAAATAAATCAGTCTCAGTTTTATTGATCCTAATCATGTATGAATAATTAATGAATGAATTATGAATAATTAACAAATCTTCCACCAGTTGTGCATAGCTGAAGATTGGTTTCTTGTGTAATCGGGAACGCCTTGGGAAACCAGTCTCAAAACGTCCCAGGAAGGTTCTTTCCTGACACACAATCAAACAACTGATTTTTGTCTAAAATCTGTGGATTCATCTTTACCATTTCCTAGATTTCAGAACCACAGCTTTCATACTGACCAGGGCCACCTGCTTCTGGTTTGAGATGTGAGACCTGGAGATGTATCCTGCTGTTAATGACATGATGCCACCTCAAGAGGAACCGACTGTTTCTCTGTTTTGTTCTCAGACACAAGATGCAGTGTTTCGGAAGACGCTGTACGCCAACACCACCATCTTCATGAGGTGTAAGTAGTCTGAGATCTTCATGTTCTGATCATGGATGTGTACCATGGTACGGTGCTGGAAAATATTTAAAACTCTCCTCAAACCTGCTGAAGAAGTGCTTAAAATACATTTTGAAACCTGATGAATACCGTCTCCTGTCTGCAGTTCAGAACGATACGGGGTCATGTGACAGGAACCTGGCCTTCAACATCAGCTGGTACCTGCGCTCGTCTGTTTGCTACAACGAGGTCTTCAACACACCGGTGAGTGTCACCTCTGTTTGGTGACGCACTGACACAATGAGGATGGCTAGTCATATCAGGAGAGACACTGCTGTAGATTAGTGATGATCATTAGTAGGGTTGGGCATCGAGAATCGAGCATCGATAGGAACCGGGACTAGCTGTCCGGTTCTCCCGAGATCATTTAAATTTAAAATTTTCTATTCTAGTTTCGATTCCCAGGCCGCAGACCAGAAGAAGAATCCGCCTACGTCACCGCGCATTCATTGTAAAATGTTCGGTCTGCAGCGGCGTTCTACAGCGTGGCTTCAGCTGCTGATCAGAATCGGGTGATGTCCATGAAAAAAAACGTCATCTGTCAAGACTGAACAACGTATTTCACAGCTGTTCACCTGAATGCAGCCTGCAGACTCTCTGTGCAGAGTAGCGTCTCTCCTCCCCTCGTTGTACCGGAGCTCAGCGCCGACATTGAAAGTAAAACACCTTTGCCGAACCTTTACTCCGTCAGTGATCTAAACTTTGCATCCTGCAACAAAAACTACCGTGGAAATACCGGAGGAAGCTCGTTAAAATATGTCAACACGGTGGATTTAAAGGTGTGGGTCGCGTTAACCGGAAATTTCCGGTATTTAACCGTTTGTTTGTTTTTTTACTTTGACGGAAAGATCTGAAGGGCGCCGGTCATTCTGACAGGTTTGCGAGCGCGCCTGCCCGTCCATAGAAAATCACTGAATTGACCCCACTAATAATTCGAACCAAGGATGCAGAAATAGTGCTGGATCTCCACCAACTAATACCTGCAGCCCAGACTGAGGTTCTGCAGAGCGCAGACCTGTGATCCAGACGTCCTGCGCTCTGCAGCAGAAGAACACTGGTCCACCATCAGGTGTCAGACCCGAACCGCTCAAACGCCGCGTTGCAATCCGGTGCTCAGTGCGCGATCAGATATGGATTAACTACACTTCCTGTTGTAATGCGCTCTCAGAGTCGCGTTATAGGCTGTGGAGGCTTGTTGACACGCAAAATCTGCTCCGCGAGCTGCGCGCACATAGAACTGGACTCCAAACGCGAGGAGGTCTGAATTAAACGTCAGCGCCAGGTTTTCCCCTGAGTATCTCAATGAAAAATATGTGAACCCCTCATCCCTCTCATGATCTCATAATGAACGTTAATATTATATAGTAATCAGAGTCCCGCGGAGCGCACAGAGGACCACCTCACCTGCTGCTGCGCTGCGCTGAACTCCAAACGGAGTTTTTAGAAATGTCTCTCTGATGACTGACTGATCGACTAATTTAGAGTCTAATCCTATGGGTTTATGTGCTAAATGGACCCGGTGTTTGAGTAATAATGCTACTGATAATGTAATTATTATAATTTTTAAAATTAATAAGTGACGGATAAAAATAGATTATGACCGGACTTTTTTAACCCTGTCAGTCAAAAAGACGGGAAACTAAAAAGTCTAGCGCGACCTGGAGGTGAGTTTTCATGTCTCACTGCAGAAATCAACAGTCAGACGCAGCTACACTCACTCAATATTAGCCTGCTGACCATCAGAACGCTGAACAAAAATACTGTAAAATAATGAAAGTCCTCCAGATAAGAAGCTGGGTTCAGCCCTCTAGGACCTGATATGGCTGATAAATAAATGAACCTAATATTAGTAATAATAATAATAATAATCTTACAACACACATTGTTGTGAGATTAATATTATTGTTTTGTTTTTTCTGAACTATTGAATCTGCTCAGAGTTTTAATGTTTTAAATCTGTTTTATTGTAACTGACAGCAGCTAGACTGAACTGTCAGATGACAGAACGCTGCAGCATGTTGGAGTAGATTCTCTGTCATCCTGACAGGATCATGTTCAGATTGAATTGAAAACAGCTGAATGTTCCAGTTATTTTGAAGACTCATTGTCTCCCATTAAAGAGCCTCCTTCAGTTTTAAACCTTGGGTTGAGAGTAGGAGGTTTAGAAGTCGTGATCAGAAACAATCTGATTAAGCTACAAGTCTTTTTTTTTTGAAAAAGTAAAAACATGTTTTTGTCTAAATTAAGGTGATGTTATTGTTCATTAGAATTAAAATTCATGGAAGTTCAGATTATTTAATCAAGTAAGAGCTCTGGTTAGACGGTTCATTAAAACATGTAAAATTTTTGGATCCTGCCTCTTGAAAGAATCGGAATCGAGAATCGATAGGAACCGGAATCGAAACGAGGAATCGGAACCGGAATCGTTAAAATTCAAACGATGCCCAACCCTAATCATTAGCAGCTAATTTTCAGGTTTTAAAAACAACTCATACAGATGCATTAGAGCCGCCATCCAGCAGGTTTTAGGTATTTACCTGTTTCAACACACCTTCAGAGCTTGACATGTTGAGGAGGTGATTCGGTCATTTGAGTCAGGTGTGTTGAAGCAGGTAAACACCTAAAACCTGCTGGATGGCAGCGCACAGGGAAGGGAGTGGCTGATCACTGGATTATGGTGTTTGTTTCAAACAAATAAACAGCTGACTTTCTACGCTGCAGCAGCATGACCACCTTAAACTAGACAAATAGACACATGTAGAGGTTTACCAACAAGTATTATAGTGTTCTGACATATCAATGGGAGTCTTTTGAGCATTATTATTATTATAGGAGATGTTTGAAATACCAGGAATTAGCTGCTCGTTTGTCACCGATATGCAGTAGTAGTAGACTTCCTCTCTTTCTCTGTTCAACACTTTTCTCTGTCATTTCATTTAATTACATATAACTTCAAGTATGGACATGGATGGTTTGATTTCCTTGTATGTGTGGATGTCCTGTCAACAGAACCTTTAGAAATAAATGTACTTAGAAAACTGACCATAAGGTATTTTCCTGGCTGTATCCACTGCTTCCCTATCTCTGTCAGCCTGTAAACCATGAAAACCTGGTCTAGAGTCTAGAACAGGGTGCTGATGAAACACATAAAACTACATTTCCTATCTTTTTATCTGAGCACTGCTAACTAGTAGAATTTCATCTAAATGGAATGCAGCCCTCTTTGTGCTCTTGCTGCTCTGTCAAGTCACACAACGTGTTCTGTGAAACTGGACTACAAGAAAACAAGTCCATTATTTCAGTTCTCTCTGTTTTTCATATTAAATCTCTAATAATCCCAAAGTACTGATTAATAGCAGCTCTGGCCTGGTAGTTAATGAGACGCAGCTGACTGACAGGAAGTTGTCCTCCTGTTTCTCTGAAGGACAACAAGGCGATGAACATGTTCGGTATGGACCACATGCTGAAGGATGGTTGGAGTGGCTTCTACAGTCAGGGCTACATGTTCTTTGAAAACTGCTCCTCCCTCTTCATGCCAAAGGTGAAGACCTCACAACACATTTCCTCACTGAATAAAACAGATATCTAACCTAAACACATGCTTTGTATTAGAGATTTGTAGGTAACATGTTTGTCTTTACAGGTTTATTTTTCGGACTTCAATCCTTACCAGCCGCTGTCGAGCCCAAAGGTCTGAAGCTTCTGACCCCGTCGTCATCCTGAGTCCTTCAGTTTTACTGTCATTTTCACTCAACCTATGTTTTTGTCTTTGTTTTTTTCAGAGTGACCCACCAAATCAGACTCTTACTTGGCCTGACAAGCCGGTGAGGCGTGTTTTACTGTACTCAATTCAATAGTAATGTGTTTAATTTGACAAAAATTCAGGAATTTAGTCATTTAAAGGGATGTTTGGGTCACATCTAAGTGGTGTTGAACACCCACCAGTGACATCACCCAAAGCAGGCGGAGTCTCTAGAAACAGGAAGTAGTCCTCTGACTGGGGCAATACTCATGCCTAGTCAGATCAGGAGAGACGCCGCTGCCGATCAGAGACAAGTTAGCAGCTAATGGTCTCCGCTAACGGTCTCTAGAGGTTTAATATCATTTCAACTCTGTCAGCTTCCAGTGAAAATATATTTGCAGCTTTTTAATGACACCACCTTCATCAGTCAAACAATTAAAAAATATAAAAAACATTTTAACATAGAATGGACTGAAGTGTCTGATCAGTTCTAATCAAGCGTCACCAATGACATTACTGCTTTGAATGTGTTTCCACTGCAGGTTGAGCAGCCTGGTCTGGCGTCTTTGAGCTGTGATTTCCTTTGTTCTGTTCTGAGTAACAGGTGTGAGGCGTTCACTGAACATCTGTTGTCTCTCTCAGGACATCAGCGCGGTGGCCAGAGCGTGGGAGGACGGTCCCTACCTGTTCATAGTGAAGGTGCAGCCGCTGTTCCGGGGCGTTGAGGATGAAGACGTTGCAGCGGAGCAGCTCAGTTTTGCTTTCACGAGTGAGAAACGACAGCGTGTCTTTATCCAGAACAAAACCAGCCTGTTTGAACTCAGCACAGTGACAGATCTCTGCTTGATTCCTAGTGAAAGTGGAGATGAAAGGCCCTCATGACTACTCCTCCCCTGCAGACTGGCCTCTGATGATCGTACGTATGCTAACGTTCAGGGATGCTGGCTGAGCGTCACATGCGTTCTTTTAATTGCATGTAAATTTGTTGGAGCTTTTCATGGAAGTGAAGTGTGTGTTTGTCTCACCTCTGCCCATCCCAGTTCTTCATGGTCATGTGCATCGTGTACGTGTTGTTTGGGGCGCTCTGGCTCTTCTGGTGTGCGTGTTATTGGAGGGATCTGCTGCGGATCCAATTTTGGATCGGTGCTGTCATCATCCTTGGCATGCTGGAGAAAGCTGTGTTCTACTCTGAGTACCAGAACATCCGTTACAAAGGAGACTACGGTTCGTCACATGTAGTCTCTCTCTTCTGTCTGATTTGCATCTTCTTAGATTATTAGTCACTTTTCATCATTGTTGATGTTTCTGTTTGCAGTTCTGGGTGCTGTCATTTTTGCTGAGCTGCTCTCAGCTCTCAAAAGATCCCTGGCTCGAATCCTGGTTCTTATTGTCAGTCTGGGCTATGGAATAGTCCGGTATGTTGGCTGTTTGTCTTTAAAATGTTGCATTTAATGAGCCGTCAGCACTTTGTGTGTGTGTGTGTGTGTGTGTGTGTGTGTGTGTGTGTGTGTGTGTGTGTGTGTGTGTGTGTGTGTGTGTGTGTGTGTGTGTGTGTGTGTGTGTGTGTGTGTGTGTGTGTGTGTGTGTGTGTGTGTGTAAATCATCACCAGTGGAAGGTGCTGTGAAATTCTGATTTGGGTGAAGTGTTAATAACCCTGTATTAATTATTTATCTACAGTCGGGACCACAACCACCAGTGACATCATTCAAAAGTTGGCAGTCAAACAGGAAGTACTCCTCTGACTGGAGCAATCCTCATGGCTAGTCAGATCAGGAGAGACACTGCTGCAGATCAGTGACAAATTAGCTGCTAATTTTCGGGTATTTGAAACAACTCCTGCTGAAAACGGTCACGTCAGTGCATCAGAACTCTGTTATCTGTTTGTAAAAGTCTACAGTATATGCCTGAGACTGGTTGTTTATGTAATGGTGTTCCTGCTGCAGCAGAGCATGCAGTGGTATAGTAATGTGGACGCTGTTCGTTTGAAACAAACTAAACCAACAATCTCTTGCTAAATTGTAGAGGTTTACAAACAGGTAATATACCGTTCTAACGCATTGTGTGGTTGTTTTGAGCATGAATTGTTTAAAGACCCAAAAATAGCAACAAATGTATCACATATCTGCAGCTGATGTCACTAGCCTTTAGTTTAGCACTGGTTAGAGGACCACCTCATGTTTCTAGGGACTCGCCCACCTGGAGTGATGTCACAGTTGGTTATGGTCCATTCTGTAGATAAATGACCGATACCGTAGATGTCTATTTAAGAGTGACCTTTAGAGATCCCTTTAAAGTGCACTTGGACTCTCTCCCTGTTGTAGACCCAGGCTGGGTACCACGGTACATCGTCTGGTAGCTGTTGGACTTCTCTACCTTCTCTTCTCCTCTGTGGACGGAGTGCTGAGAGTGACAGGGGTAAGTTTTGTTTATTTGAAACCTTTACTGGGAAACACCTTTCAGAGAGAGAAACGGAGAAGGAAACCATTAGTGAAAACTTTTAAATGCTCCATTTAATTCTCTTACATGACAGAAATAATGAATGCTGCGATTCTTACAGTTTATGTTGGGATGTCCTGATCAAGGGTTTCTACCAATCTGAGTCAGCTCAGTTTTAAACAACAGTCGTTATGTGTAAATGTTGTTTTTGATCTCTGATCAATATTTGTTAAACACTGCTGTGAACAGGACTTCCACACAACCACGACCCATAAACAGCAGCTGGTGATGATCACACTGAGTTTAAGAACAGCAGTTCAAACGTTGAAGAATTCAGAAAAAATAGTGACTAAAGGCAGCTCGGTGTGTTGGTCTGACCCACTTTAACCACGTAACGGGGGCCTCATTTATTAAGCTTGCTTAGGGGCCTCATTAATAAAGCTAGCTTAGGGAATGTTGTTTTTTTAACTGCTCACACAATTTTTTCCCCATTCTTGTACTTTAGATTATTATAGATACATTTTTGTACCAAATAATAGAAACAATCAGTGAAGTAACATCAGTATTTTTCGCCTGACCTCCAGCCCTAAACTCTTTTGTAGCTGGGTGTGTTACAGGTCTGTGTTGATGCTCAGGGATTCAAAGTCTAGGAAGCAGATAGGTAAATGGAAAATCTTAGTTTGATGACTTTTCAATAAAAGTAACAGCTTTGTAGCAAACACAACAAAATGTTTTACAAATAAGGAAGAAGCAACTGTAAAGGGTTGAAGTGTAGTGCAGCCTTGGCTGTCTGTAATTGATTTATTCCAGATGTATATTTCCTGTTGTCCTCTGGTGTGTGAGTTGATCGTGTTTATAAGATCTGCTCTGGGTTTTTCCTGCAGGGTTTCTACGGGACAGTGGCCCTGGTGGCTAATCTTAGCCTCTCGCTCATCGACTCGTGTGTCATGTGGTGGATATCCTTTACCTGCTGCTTTTCAGAGCCAATCAGGAGTTCTTGGAAGCTTTTTATTAGGTTGATTTCCACATTTATACACAACATTCTCCTTAATCAGCGTCTACATTTTCATCAGCCTGTCACAAACCACCCGTCTTCTGAAGCTCCGCAGAAACGTGGTTAAGCTGTCGTTATATCAACACTTCACCAACACACTCGTCTTCTTCGTTGTCGGTGAGTTGGAGCAACTGAAAACCCAAACATGAGGTCATCGTTTGAAAAGAAAAAAAGCAGGGTTCTGGTTCTGTATTGTCACAACAGATGAGCGTTGTGTTTTACTCTGACCTTTGTTACAGTTTGAGACATTCTTATTTTGTTTTTATTTTAGAAAATGTTTAAAGATTGGGTTTACACACAATATATTTCTAAAGGTTCTGCTGACATGAAATTCTCACCAAGCGTCAGAAACAACCCATTTAAAACCACACATGCAAAGAAATGAGCATGAATTAAGTTTTGTGTAATAAAATGGAATGACAAGGAAAATATATTGAACACATGGAGAAAGGAAGGTAAAAAGGCCTGGAAAGTCATGAAACCAGCTGGATTCTATCAGTAATTAGAAAACAATCCTACTACTTAGAGCAGTGTTTCTCAACGGGGGCTGTAGCGCCCCCCAGGGGGCGTTGAGACCACATAGGGGGGCGGTGGAAGTCTTTGGGCTCTGAAGGGGGCGTTTGCATGCTAAAGGGGGGCGCTGATGAAAGAGGATTTCAACCAGACTCCAGATCGTTAGTAGAGGTGGGAGATAAACTAGTTTTTCTGATGCATCAAGATGCAGACATGAACGATTATTAATTGATTGAAAAATATTAAAATTCGATTCTACTGTATTATTTTTCGCGGCCTTGCAGTTTTCACCAATCATCGCAACTTTTCCACAAATTTGACCAATCATCTTAGCGTTACATCTCCTTCTTTGACCAATCACTGCCACTTTGATAAGTTTTGACCAATCCCGTTGCCCTGAGCTGTGTTTACTTCCGGTTTTTGAGCTGAGCCGCTAAACACGCCGGTCAGTTTCTATCACATATTACGGCTAAAACACGAGCAAGTCAGTTTCCCAAAGTATTACACAAGAGTGGTGGAAAGCTGTTGTGAACCAAACACAACGCCGTGGTGGATTATACATGAAAATCGTCGCTTGAAAATAACTTTTTGACCGTAAAACATGGAGGAGATTAGCTGAAAAGAGGAGCAGAGACGGGCTGGGGTCTGATACGAGTGATAAGAGACGAGGTGAGTCCTATTTAATGTACATATTTGGACAATGTGAGAAACTATATTTAAAAAAAAATGATCTGTGTCCTAAACTGTGCTGTGTCAGCGGTTTTGCTATTATTTATTTATTTATTTATTCGTCGTTAACTAACGTGAATTCCTTTGAACGTTGTTAATTTTTTTAACACGCGATTAACCAGGTGACGTTTGAGTCCAGTGAACACGAGGAACCTCTTCTCTTTTCTAAACTCTTTCTGCTGAATGTTATAATGTACGGTTTTACCAGGCTCTGGAGCAACACAACTAACGGACACGGAGGTAAGTGAAAAGAGTTTATTAACATAAACGTGCGACAGAGGAAGATCCGTGGAAACTCAAGGGACAGGGCCGGCTGGTATCTTTAGGAGAGAGGAGATGATGATGAGTAGGGTGCAGGATGAACATGAAATTTGCAAGAGAAGGGGGAGAGGCTTACTGAATCGAAGGAGGAATCGAAGCTGGGGGAGAGTACGTGTCGGTTCCCAGAGAGGTTGACTGGAGTGAGGCTGGCTGGAGTGAGGCTTGGAGGTCATAGGTTGGAATGAAGGTAGGGAGGCAGGCAGGGAGGCAGGCAGCTGGTTGTTGGGATCCGGAGGAGAAAAATGAAGTCGGTGTCCAAAGCAGGTTTCTGAGGAGGTAGACAACAGGGATAAACGACAGGAGATTCAAAGAGTTTAAGTTAAAGGAGGCCCAACGTTACCACGAGAGTAGTAGAACGGACTGGCACCGACCAGAGGAAATCCCTCTCCTTTTATACTCCTCTGCTGATGAGCTGGGAGTCAGCTGGGAGAACTGCCTGCCAACCCTGCAGAGGAAGAGAGATGACAATATGTAAGAAGAGCCTCCACTAGCCACCAGCAGGGGAGGGGAACCCGACAGTACCCCCCCCCTCAAGGGACGCCACCGGGCGGACGAGAAGAGGAGCGCTCGAAGTCAGCGACGAGGGAAGGGTCCAGGATGAAAGACCCCGGGACCCAAGACCGCTCCTCCGGGCCGTACCCCTCCCAGTCCACGAGGTACTGAACCACGACGCCGAGAGGAGATGATCCGGCGAACAGTATAGATGGGGTGACCGTCCAACATCCTGACCGGAGGCGGAGGCTCGTCAGGGACACCCAAAGGTCTGGGCCGCACGGGCCGCACACAGGAGACGTGGAAGACGGGGTGGACCTTAAGGTGAGAGGGGAGCCGGAGGCGGATGGCCGAGGGACTGAGGACGGCCTCAATGACAAAAGGACCCAGGAAACGGGGGGACAGTTTATGAGAAGCAGTCTTGAGAGGGAAGTCCTTGGCGGACAGCCACACCCTCTGTCCGGGGGCATAGACAGGAGCAGGGAGACGCCGCCTGTCAGCGAGGCGCTTGTTCTGAGCAGAAGAGCGCTGGAGGGCAGCACGGGTCTGGTCCCAGACCCTGCGACACCTATTGAGGTGTGAACGGACAGAAGGGATGGTGGCATCAGGAAAAGAAGATGGAAGGAGAGATGGTTGGAAGCCCAGTGAGGCCTCGAAGGGGGAGAGGCCAGAGGCGGCAGACACATGGGTGTTATGAGCGTACTCAACCCAGACGAGGTGTTGACTCCAAGTAGTGGGGTTGGAGGAGCACAAGCAGCGTAACATGTTCTCCATCTCCAGGTTGAGTCGCTCACACTGTCCATTGGTCTGTGGATGGTATCCAGAGGACAGTTGGGACTTGGCCCCCAAGGAGGAGCAGAACTCCTTCCATACATGGGAGGTAAACTGGGGACCTCGGTCCGACAGGATCTCAGTGGAGATACCATGAAGACGGAAGACATGTTGTATGAGGAGCCGGGCCGTGATGGTTGCAGAAGGTAACCTCGACAAGGCGATGAGATGACATGCTTTAGAAAACCGGTCAATGATGGATAGGATGACTGACCTGTTGTTGGAAGGAGGCAGTCCAGTGACGAAGTCTATGGCAATGTGAGACCAAGGTCGGCTGGGTATAGAGAGGGGTTGGAGAAGACCAGAAGGAGGACGATGAGAGGTTTTGTTCCTGACGCAGGTAGGGCATGATAGGACGTACTCAGTCACATCTTTATTTAGGGATGGCCACCAAAAGTAGCGGCGCAGGAGCCCGACTGTACGGCTGACCCCCGGGTGACTGGATGGACGGGAGGAGTGTCCCCACTGGAGCACAGAGGTGCGGACCGAGGCAGGAACAAAGAGACGACCCGGTGGCCCACCTCCAGGGTCAGGGTCAATCTGGAGAGCAGCTCTGACACGTGCCTCCAGGTCCCAGGTGAGGGCTCCTATGGTGCAGGTGCTGGGCAGGATGGGACCAGGCTCATTGGGACAACTGTCGGGAGAGTACTGACAAGACAGGGCATCAGGTTTAACATTACGTGTACCTGGTCTGTAGGTGATGGTGAAGTGAAAGCGCGAAAAGAAAAGGGACCATCGGGACTGACGAGAATTCAGGCGCTTGGCGGATTTGAGGTACTGCAGGTTCTTGTGGTCGGTCCATACTATGACTGGATGTTCAGCCCCCTCCAGCCAATGCCTCCACTCCTCCAGTGCCAGTTTAATAGCCAGCAGCTCTCGGTCTCCCACGTCGTACCGGGTCTCTGCAGGGGAAAAACGTTTGGAAAAGTAAGCGCAGGGGTGTAGCTTACCATCCGTACGTGACCATTGGGATAGGACGGCCCCAGCGCCACTATCCGATGCATCCACCTCGAGAACAAACTGAGAGGATGGGTCTGGGTAGGTGAGAATGGGAGCCGAAGTGAACCTGTCCTTAAGAGTACAAAAAGACCTCTCCGCCTCAGGGGTCCAAACAAAACTCAGTTTAGTGGAGGTGAGAGCAGTTAGAGGGGATGCTACAAGGCTGTAGTTCCTGATGAAGCGCCTGTAGAAATTAGCAGAGCCCAAGAACCTTTGTACCTGTTTACGGGTCTCGGGTCTAGGCCACTCCTGCACTGCCTTGACTTTCTCCGGGGATGTCTTCACCTGCCCCCCACTGAAGACGTGGCCCAAAAAGGAAATGGTGTCTTTGTGGAACTCACATTTCTCTGCCTTTACATAAAGGCGGTTCTCAAGAAGCCGCTGTAGGACCAATGAAACATGACGGACATGTTCCTGAGGGGAAGAAGAAAAAATGAGAATGTCATCCAAGTAAGCAAACACAAATACATTGAGATAATCTCTGAGGACGTCGTTGACTAGGTGTTGAAAAACAGCAGGGGCATTAGTGAGACCGAAGGGCATGACCAGGTATTCGTAGTGTCCAATAGGGGTTTTGAAAGCTGTTTTCCACTCGTCTCCCTCTCGGATCCGGACCAGGTGGTAGGCGTTACGGAGGTCGAGTTTAGTGAAGATGGTGGACCCGAGAACAGGTTCAAAGGCGGAGGTGAGTAACGGCAGAGAGTACTTGTTCTGGACTGTAATGTGGTTCAGTCCACGGTAGTCAATACAGGGTCTGAGGGAACCATCCTTCTTAGATACGAAGAAAAACCCTGCACCAACGGGAGAGGACAAGGGTCGAATGATGCCTGCTTGGAGGGACTCCTTTATATACGTCTCCATGGCAGCTCGTTCTGGCCTGGATATATTGTAAAGACGACCAGAAGGGAGTGGAGCCCCAGGGAGAAGGTCGATGGCACAGTCATATGGTCTGTGTGGTGGAAGGGAAGAGGCCAGACTCTTACTGAACACCTGGCTGAGGCTATGGTACTCAGGAGGGACGTGTTCAAGGTCAAGGGGAGGACTGCTGCTTGGTTTGGGGGACCCAGTAGGAGGAGTAGCAGAACGCAGGCAGACCGCTGAACAGTGGGGACTCCAGGCCTCGATGCGGGACTCAGCCCAGTTAATATGGGGACTGTGGAGCTTTAACCAGGGATAACCCAAAACCACAGGAGAGCTGGTGGTGGGAAAAACCAGGAACTCCAGCTCCTCCTGGTGGTTGCCGGAGGCGATGAAGAAAAAAGGACAGGTACGATGTGTGATGGTGACTAGGGGGTGCCCGTCTAATGCAGAGACTGACAGAGGAGGTTCCAAGGGTAGGACAGGGACTTGTAGCTGGGTAACGAGGGAAGGATCTATGAGGTTTTGCTCTGCCCCTGAATCGACGAGGGCTGGGACAATGATTTGGGTCTGATTATGTTGGAGAATGATGCTGAGAGTAAAACGGGGTTTGTTATCTTCAGAACATCCACCCACCAATAACCCCGGTACTACTGGTGGGGGTTCCCTTTTGGGGGAACAGGAACCAGCTCAGGGGTAGGTTTAGGAGCCGAGAAAGAGGGACTGGGAGAGCTGGGAGGACAGTTAATGGGCCGACAGGTCCGTTTAGAGTCTCTTTCTCATATCCAAGCATCGATGCGACCCGCCAGGCCAATGAGATCCTCCAGAGTGTCTGGGGGGTCCCTGTAGGCTATCTCATCCTTTATATGGTTGTTGATGGCGTTCCAGAAAGCCCCCTTAAGTGCTGTAGGACCCCATCCGGATTCAGCAGCGACGGTTTGGAAATCCACTATGAACTCAGTCATGGGTTGTGCCCCTTGTTTGAGGGTCAAGAGACGCCTGGTGGCTGCTTCAGTATCAAGGCTCCCGGAGAAGGTCTGTTTAAATAGACTCAGAAACTGATTATGAGAGATCTGATGAATATTTTCTGGTGTGATGACAGACTGTGCCCACAGGAGGGCGCGATCATGTAAGAGATTGATCATGAACGAGATCTTACTAGTGTCCGTGTTGTACTTCCGGGGTGACTGGTGGAACACCAGCGCGCACTGAAGGAGGAAGCCGCGTGCACAACAGGCGTCGCCGGTGAATATCGCCGGAGTGGGGATGTCGATGTCATGTTGAAGTGACGGAGGAAACAGGACAGCGGCAGAAGGGTGAGGAACGAGTCCCGGACCGGGATCAGCTGTGGGCGAAACAGGAGGGTTAGAAGGGTTAGCAGACGAAGGACTTACGAGACTCTGAAGGATCTGCTGTACGGATTCCAAGGACTGAGTTTGTGTTCCAAATTGCAGATTGATCGTTTGGAACTGTTGGTTGTTCGTCTGGATCAAGGTGTGGAGTTGTTGAGCCAACTGTTGGATTACGGTGTCGTGGTGATCCACGAGGGCAGCCTGTTTGGTTATAGCGTCCTGAAGTTGCGTCGCAGAGCCTTGTGACATGGCCAGTCCGTCCTGTTATAATGTATGGTTTTACCAGGCTCTGGAGCAACACAACTAACGGACACAGAGGTAAGTGAAAAGAGTTTATTAACATAAACGTGCGACAGAGGAAGATCCGTGGAAACTCAAGGGACAGGGCCGGCTGGTATCTTTAGGAGAGAGGAGATGATGATGAGTAGGGTGCAGGATGAACATGAAATTTGCAAGAGAAGGGGGAGAGGCTTACTGAATCGAAGGAGGAATCGAAGCTGGGGGAGAGTACGTGTCGGTTCCCAGAGAGGTTGACTGGAGTGAGGCTTGGAGGTCATAGGTTGGAATGAAGGTAGGGAGGCAGGCAGGGAGGCAGGCAGCTGGTTGTTGGGATCCGGAGGAGAAAAATGAGGTCGGTGTCCAAAGCAGGTTTCTGAGGAGGTAGACAACAGGGATAAACGACAGGAGATTCAAAGAGTTTAAGTTAAAGGAGGCCCAACGTTACCACGAGAGTAGTAGAACGGACTGGCACCGACCAGAGGAAATCCCTCTCCTTTTATACTCCTCTGCTGATGAGCTGGGAGTCAGCTGGGAGAACTGCCTGCCAACCCTGCAGAGGAAGAGAGATGACAATATGTAAGAAGAGCCTCCACTAGCCACCAGCAGGGGAGGGGAACCCGACACTGAACCTGTGAACCTTTGAGTCTGAGTGA
>SSNR01000224.1:887899-901030 GCA_006937965.1 Callopanchax toddi | reverse complement strand
GGGGTTGGGGGCAGTAAGAGATTTCAATATACCTTTGGAGGGCGTTCGGCTGAAAAAAGTTGAGAAACACTGAACTAGAGTAAATCAGTTTCCACTGCTTCAGTCCCACTGATGGCCTAGAAAAAGGGTCTCATTACCAAGGTGTCACACCAGAAACATCCAGGGTTCATACAGATGCTTCAAGAGCTTGAATTTTACCACAGGTTTGACAGTGTTTGAGTTTTTATTAAAGCCTGAAAGTACTTGAAACTAGAGATGCACTAAAAAATCCACTGGAATCAGCCAGCATTCAGCTTTATCTTGTGATCGGCTGATCTGAAACCCAAACCTCAGAGTGTTGAGTAGAGCTGCATGTCACTGTTTTTACTTCCAGAATCTTAATTTTCAAGTTTATCAGAATAAAAAAGGACAATCTTGTTAGTTATAGTTCATCAGATTCACTGAACAAAAACCAGTAATGGGTATCAGCCCTCAGAGTCAGAATCAGGGCATTTCTACATAAAACCATACCTGGAACTGACTCTATAACACCTTTACTTTATTGAGACAAGAAGTAAATAATTATTTAGAGTTTATGATGTGAGACTGCTGGAGACAGACACCAGCTGCCTGCGGCCCTCACTGGATGGACATGTTCAGAAGATGTTTACATTCTCATCGTGGTAGGGTGATGGAAAATCACCTTGAAAGTGCTTGAATTTGATTCTAGTCAAAGTGTAAGAGCCCTGAACATCTCATGATGGCTCAAACCAAAGAGCTAACAATGGGTTGTTACTGACATCAGGATGTAGTCATAGCCTGTTTTCAGGTCTCTACTGTCTCCTACTCACTGCCAAGTTTTTATTTGATTTCTTTTTTAAAGGATAGTTTTCTTAATCAGTACTGATAAAAAAGCAGAACCTTCAGGAAGCTTCCAGCACTCCCCCTCCCTCCCCCTCATGGTGACAGATGTTGTTAATGAATAAAAAAAACAAGTTAATAAACTAATTAATTTCTTACTGGGGGTTGTTTGTGAAATGTGTTTACTTTGTGTCTCCAGCTTCCATCGTATTTATCATCTGGACGACTAAAGTCTTCAGGCTGGTCGACTGCCAGAGGGTTTGTTTTCTTCTTCTTCTTCTTCTTCTTCTTCTTCTTCTTCACTGAATGTGGTTTTAGGATCACAAGGTTTGTGTTTGTGCAGAGGAAACACTAAGTTCGCTAACCCAGCCTCCTGTTTAACCCCCTCCCCCTCTAGAGCTGGAGGGATTTATGGGTAGATGATGCCTTCTGGCGGCTCCTGTTTTCCACTATTCTCCTGGTCATCATGGTGCTGCTGCGGCCCTCTGCTAACAGCCAGAGGTCAGAGTCGGGGCGGAGCCCAGAAACTTCTGTTTACTGCATAAACACACAACTCATCAGATTTCACTCTGATTCTTTTTAGGTTTTCTCATTCCCCTCTTATTGATGAAGATGATGAGGAAGATGAAGCCAAGGAACCAATGATGAGTGAAGCATTTGGTGAGACTTATGTCACCATCACATGTTGTGTTTTTAGATTTGACTGGAAGCTTTTATACAGTTTTATCTATTAAAGGGATTTTTGGGTCACTTTCTATCAGTTCGTTAGCTACACTAAGAACCACACCTGTTGGTGACGTCACTCAGTGGGCGGAGTCTCCCAGGACAGGAGAGATGCTGCTGCAGCAGCATGTGCACTAGCATAGTAACTCAGATGTTTGAAACAAACCAAAGTCATCTGTGGGACTTTTAGCATCAAGAGTTAAAAATGAGCTGCTAATGTGTCGCTGATCTGCAGCAGTGTCTCCAGTTTTGATCATTTCTCTCATCAAAGAATTACTTCGTTTCTCAAGACTCTGCCCACTTTTAGTGCTGTCTCCAATGTTTATGGACCTTATTGTAGATAAATAACTGGTAGAACACCACTTGAAAAGGACCCAAACATCCCTTTAATCAAATTTAGTTTTGGCTCCAAATGATCACAAAACAACATTATAAACAAAAAAAGATTTAGTCTGATTCCACCTGCACTCATCCCCTCCAAAATCTAATCTCACCTATCTGTTGTGGTGTAAAGATGGCAGAATGAGGGCAAAACACACCGTGTGGAACAAATTCAGTGATCCATGTTGGCCCTCAAAATCAGAATCATTAAAACGTAGCTGAAATTGCTTAAAACACAAAACACTGAATTTTATGAGACAAGTGAAATATCGTCTAGAGCAGGGGTGTCAAACTCATTTTCACCGAGGGCCACATCAGCATAATGGCTGGCCTCAAAGGGCCAGATAACTTAAAAATGTAACCAAATTAAATGTGAAATAAATGTAACAACTCCTTAACGTTACATAACTCTGAATTTATTACTTATACAAGATAAAACATTACAAATGCATGAAAAATAGGTTTGCTTGTTGCTCTGTTAGAACATAAACCCTTTTGATTTGTCAGGTTATGAAACCCACTTAACTTCATCAATCAAGGATCAAACTATTCAAGTGAATTAAAAATACATCCAAGTTATAATAACTTTGATAAAACATTTGTTATAGTTAGGGGTGCACACAATCTGTCATCACATGTCCTCAAGGGAGAACCTGGCTCTGGTGTTTGGTCCGCACATGGGGGGGGGGGGGTTGAAGATGATGATTTGCTGTTGGCTCAACATTTTTCTGCTTAATGCTCAATAAATTCAAACAACCTTTGACTCATGAGGTCAATCTGATGCTTAAATAAAACTTTTAAACATATTTAAACCAATTCAATATTGAAAAGCCTTCTACTAGTCACCTCTCCGGTCTGACAGAGCGATGACCCGTTTCTTCCTCACTGCAGTCAGACAGCTGCAGCAGGTGAGGAGGTGTGACGATCAAGGTGTTCTGATTGTTTCTGACTGAGCACCGTTAATATTAATGTTCATTAGCTCGTATAAAAGTCCAACACAACACGTTATCTTAGGCAGAAACTGGTTAATCTGGTTTGCCATCAGGGAAGAGAATGATCAGCTGACGGAGGGATGAGGATCAACAGCTCCCCGCGCGCGCACGCATCATGGATCAAAAATCGACCAGTGATCATTTGTTCTGGTCAACTAAAATGACTGATTCTGATAAAGAGAACTGGATATGTGATGACAAAATGAACGTCTTTCTCAGAGGGGAATTATTTATCAGCAGCTTGAGAGCGCGAGCTGTCGGGTCGGGTAGGAGTTAGTAAAGCGCGCGAGTGCAGCCAGCTGGACCGCAAACCGAGTCCTGAACCACAGAGGGCGATCTGTTCAGATCACGGATCGATTGTGACCCGTTGGGCATGTGTGAGCTGCGTGCGTGGATCGGACGTACTGTGATTGTGTGTGTGTTAAAGCGCGCGCCGAGCTGTGCGTAATGGCGCACTGGAGATGCTGTGAGTGTGTGTGTGTGTGAGTGTGTGTGTGTGTGAGTGTGTGTCGGAGCGGAGGTCCTACCGTGTGTGTCCACTAGCTTCAGAGCTTCATGTGATCACTCATTCACTGAGCTGCAACAGGATCTGAAGTTCGTCAGATCGAGGGTCTCCCATCGGGACCACGCAGCGCTGGTTCGCAAAGGCGCGTTCGAAATCCGGTTCTCATGAGGACCAGCCTACTGCTTGTGTGCACCCTGCCCTGTAGTGGCGGTAAGCCGTCAAGTCGCGGGTAACACAATTGACATGCGTTGTGGGAAATGTAGTTTTTGGTCAAAAAACGCTTTTTACCTATTTATTTCTGAATACTCAGACCTTTTAAGCTCTCGCGGGCCACATTAAATGACGTGGCGGGCCACGTCATTGTGTTTGACACATATGGTCTAGAGTATAATTCTTTGTTCTTGTGTCTAAATTTTAACATTGTAAGATGCTGGAAAATCTGGAAAAATCACCTTGAAAGTGCTTTGAGCTCTTTGCTGCTTTTATAGCATCCCGTCTGTCCACGTTGTCTTCATGGGACTGATGGATCAGGTCACGTTTTAGGAGTTTGTGTGTGAACATTCTTTATCTAACGTCTAAATGTTACAGAAATATTTGATTCCTGTCCTAAAAAGGCCTGCTGTCTGGTTTGTTTCACAGCTAATTACCCTATTTCCAGGATTTCAAGATTAAAATAATTGTGATATAATTAATTGTTTCCATTATTGATCAGTCCTTCAACAAATCCAGACTATTTGCTTCCTGCTTGTCTTGTATCCACTAACTCACACATTCAATATGTTTTATTGTAAAAGACCTCAGTTTTGCATTTTGGGTTTTTTTATTTATGAAGAAATACTTTTTGGATTTGACCATACCATAGTATAAAAGTACTATCCAGTAACAATGATATAAGTGTACGTTCAAACATGTGATATGTTCTGAGGTCTTTTTGTTTTTATATTCCAGAAGGAATGAAGATGAGAGGCTCAAAGCCCGACACCAATGGCTCCCAGAAGCTGCTGAGTAAAGAGGTGCTTTCATTCACTTTTGATCCTTGAATGTTTCACAAAACAGGAAGTAGTCCTCTGAATGGAGCCGTACACATGGCTAGTCGGATCAGGAGAGACTCTGCTGCAGATTGGTGACACATTAGCAGCAGGGTTTGAAATTAACTTTTTTGATCACCAGCCAAAGTGGCTAGTAACTTTCTGAAGTTACCAGCCAAACAAGAATTTCCACTAGCCCAATTTTTCTGCTGTAATAAAAAGATGATCAGCAAGTAGTTGGTATTTAAAACAACTCTGGCTGTAAAAAAAATCATCCCGATGAGTTAGAACTCTGTATTAGAGGTTAGCTAACAGATAATAGAGCATTCTAATTGTAGAGGTTAGTAACCAGGTCATCTGGCTCCATCTAACCCTGTCCTCTACGTCCTCTACTCTCCCACCAGTCAGCTTCATGCCCTCTTTCACTGCATCCATTAATCTCCTCTCTCCAGGTCTCCTGCCTGATGTTCCCACCTCAGCCTGCTTCTACTGATATATTCACTATCCCTCCTCTACATGTCCAAACCCTGACCTCTGATCTGATCTCCTAAACATCTAACATGAGCTGTCCCTCTGATGGACTCATTCATGTAGATAACTAATAGAACGCCAACCCTGTACTCAACTTTGTGTTTCACAACTCTGCTTTTTTCAGGATGAAGACCTGCGATGGGTTGAGGAGAACATTCCTACATCTGTAGCTGATGTGTGAGTAAAGTCGATCTTAGCCATATTATCACCAGACTCCTTTAGGAGTGACTCCTAAAGGTTTTACCTTCTGAGCTAATCACCAGTGCCCCTCCCTCTCTTTGTTCTCTTCACAGAGCTCTCCCCGTCATGCTGGATGAGGAGGAGGTGAGGTCCTTTACTGTCCTCGTGCTCATCCCATGATCCTGATCACATTCTGCTGTGGAGATCAGCTGATTTGCTCCAGTCACATGGCTGCGTGTGGATTAACATGTTATGTGTCTGTCTTCCAGGAAATCTTGAAAACCAAGATGGAGAGATCCAAAATGGAGTAGAGGTTCATCAGAGGGTGATTAAAAAGTCAACGACCGTAACGCTTCAGAGGCAGCAACGAATGCAATCAAATCACTTGATTAACCAGAAAGATGTAGAAACTCTTCTCTTCAGACGTCCTTAGTTTTTTACAGGTTATGTAACCCTGTCATAAGCTCAGAGCTGTGAATAGTGTCATCACATATATAAACATATATATAACCTGACCTCTGTGCCGTCCAGGGTCAGTCTGCTGATGTCCGTCAGCATCAGGGACTGAAGGGAAACATTTATTTTATGGCTTTATTTAGTTTCTTCACCACTTGCCAAACTCAAGCAGATGCTTTGCATGTCGCCCCACCTACGCACACACACACACACACACACACACACACACCTGTCCCTGTGGATTGGAGGTTTTTATGGTTTGTGATTGAACGTTTGTTTGAGGAGAGGGCCTTCTAGGTCCAGTTACCTTCTCAAAGCAGATTTCTGATGCTCAGTGTTTCTCAGCAGAGATGAAACATGAACCAAACCTGGCCTGGAAACAGAAAGCTGCTGTTTCTCTAGTTTAGCACTAGAATAATAAAATGTGTTTTATTAATTTAATATTATAAAAACAGCATCTTTTGGTGAAGATAAATAAATATTATTTTAAACATTTTTCTGTTCAGCTAAGTCAGTAAATATTTAACTCTTCTACAGTGCTGTCTGGATAACACTGATCTATATTCTAGATATAAACTGTCACCATGGATACTTGAAGCAGATCAGGTGTTGAACACCTGGCAGAATGTAGTAACCCTGGTTATAGAGCTCCTTCATCCTAATGATGTGAGAGTGGTCAGACTTCTCTGTAATAATAATTATAATATCATCAATACTCAGATTAATTCAAGTAACTGGAAAACCAAGAGACTAGAAATATGATAGATAGATAGATAGATGATAGATAGATAGATAGATAGATAGATAGATAGATAGATAGATAGATAGATAGATAGATAGATAGATAGATAGATAGATAGATAGATAGATAGATAGATAGATAGATATTTAACTACAAAACTAAGAATAGGAACATTTTAAAGAAACAAAGGTTTTGATATAAACAGCTTTATTTTGATGATTATTTGTTAAACAGTCTAAAAGCTGCTGGCAGGACTGAGTTCCTGTAGTGATCTGTCCTACACCTGGGGGGGGGGGGGGATCAGCCTCTGGCTGAAGGAGCTGCTCTGTAGAGCTCACAGTGCATGTTGGGGGATGTACTGTGTGTCTGGTAGTCCATCACCCTGGAGATCAGTCCTGACCTCAGCCTCATGGTCCATCCTCTCCCTATCGGCTACATGGTGTTGAGGGTGATTGACACACCAAAGTACATAATCCTCCTCACAGATGCTCCACAGCAGTTGGGGTGAACTTTTGTCCTCTGTAGATGAGGGCTTATCCACACCAACACCAGGCTGATAGGCAAACTGTAGAAGAGCCATGTATTCACTCACCATGGGCCTGATGTGAGTGAGGTCCAGTCTCATCTTGGGTTCAGAAACCAGACAGGATGTTTTCTCATTTCTGAAGCTGCAGGCTCAAGTTGAACAGATAAGAGGATCTCACTGCTGCCTGGAGCAGGTCTTTATCACCCAGAGGCTGATGCCATCAGGTCCAGCTGCTTTCCATTGCCTCAGCCAATCAAGCTGTTTCCTGACCTCTGATTAATGTAATGTGATCAAAGCAGGAAGTGAAGGTAGCAATGAAATGTTGGAGGGAGGCTTATGGATCATAGGTGACGAACCAGGTGAGGCAGGGCTGTTAAAAACCCATTTAGACCATCTGCATGGTCTCTGTCACCATCAGGTGTAGATGTGTGATCCGTCCCACACCTGTTTCACTCCGTCCTGCAGTCTTTGCTTCACCCTGTCTTCATAGGCCTGTTTCCCCTCCTTGATCTTAACCCTCAGTTCCTTCTGAAGTGATCTGACCCTGACCCCTCAAGGCTGCTGGTCACCCAGGGTTTAGGGTTAGAGAAGCACTGGATTTCTCTGATGAGTTCACTGTTACCATTGCAGAGGTCAGTGTAACCATTGATGGCCAGTGAGGCTCTGTGTTCTTTTCATAGAGCACTGGAAATCTTTAGGGAAAAGATCAAATATTTCCAGACACATTTAAAGTCTAAGTAACACAGAATCAAACTCAGCCTGTTTATATTTATTGTGAGGAAGGGGATGTTCATAGGTTTATTTTATACATGCTGCATGGTTAGCATCATGTGGGCCTGAAGTTGCACACAGCTAACAGCAGCTGTTAGGTTTCCTCACTGGGTCAGCACCTAAAATCAACCACTAACACCTGCTGTCAAATAGACTGAATCATTTCTTATGTCACTCTACAAACTTAGTTTTGCTTTATGTGCAAAATGACCTTAATCCTTTTTTAATTTACCACAGTATGTGTGAATAATTTATCCCTAATTTATGTTTTGATGTAGGATTAAGATCCTTTAACATCAGAGAACGGTTTGAGTTCTTGGAGGAAGTCGGTTTACCTCGTATTGTCAAACTGATGATGTTGTATGGCTTTTTGCAAATGTTCTGCTAATAAAGTTTATATGAACTAATGAAATGATTCAATTAGTTTGATGTTTGGACTTTGCTTTTAAAAAGTAGAATTATAACTTGATTACAACATGATTATAAAACTCTTTGAGGGGCGCCCACTGAAACACCTGGACATGTAAAGTTATTAGGAGTTATATTGTAGTAGACGACTCACTGATTAGTGTCAAACCACTTAACAAAACCTGAAATATGAAATAATAATTTAAAATTTAGTTTTCAAAACTGATAATTGGCTAATGATACAAAAGCTGTTTTCATGTCTGCTTTTTTATTATGTATTTATCTAAATATATAACAATGATAAAGAAAATTGTCCCTTTCCACCTGTAGATCTACAAGAGGACAGGAGACGTACAAGGCATGGCAGGTTATTGATGCCATTTTTGTTCTTTTAAACTCAGCCACCGCTACCCCCTGCTCTCATGCATCAAACTCCTATGGAGTTTGAATTGAAAGTACTAACCCTAACACTTCATCTGGTTGCTTTAACCCTTGTGCTGTCTCAGGCTGTCAAATTGACCTCAAAAGACTAGAAAACTCCATAGACCCCAAAATAAGGACAGTGTGAAGGTTAAGGCCAAATATGGTTTGATGTAATAGTTAAAGAGTCCATGATTTCTATAGGAGCAGCTGTGGTGTGGAGGGGTTGGATTTTGATGGCAGGAAGACCTCAGCTGTTTGATGATGTGGTCCTCCTAGTTTCATCAGACTATGACCTTCAGCTCTTGCTGGGAAGGCTCACAGCTGAGTGTGAAGCAACTAGGATGAAGATCAGCACCTCCAGAGACATGGTTCTCAACCAGAAAAGGGTAGCTAACCAACTCCAAACTGGGGGAGAGGTCCTACCTCTAATGAAGGAGTTAAGTATCTCTGGGTCTTGTTCCCCAGTGAGGGAAGGAAAGAGTTCAGGTGAATCAGGGCAGTGTCTGCAGTGATGAACCTCTGCAGGGTGACCTGGCTCAGCCTTATAGAAGATAGGGCAAGGAGCTCGGACATCCAGGAGGTACTTGGAATAAAAATCTTCTTCACATAGAAAAGACTCAGCTGATGGTTCATCTGGTCAGGATGCCTCCCTGGACATGTCCTGCGGGCAAGAGGTCCCTAGATCAATCCAGGACAAGCTGGAGGAATGTATCCAGGCTGGCCTGGGAAAGCCTCGAGGTCCCACTGGAGGAGATGGTGGAGGTAGGAGAGAGGATTCCCTAAGGCTGCCCCTGCAACTAGATCTGGATTAGCAGAAGAAATCCAGGTTTAAAGGACATTTTTCTGTTTTGTAAAAGGTGTTCATTTAATTAATTAATTTATTTGTTTTCCTTAGAAAACACATTTGTACTTTTCAACTGTTAAAAAACGTGTTACTTTTTCTCCTTACAGTTTTTGTTTACTTAGTTTTTAAAGATACTGTTGTGAAAGTTTCAGCTGCAACTCAACATTTAAATCACGTGAGCAAACACAGTCACGTGATCTATAAAGGGTTCATTAGGATGTTTTGGGCAGCACCGTTTAACCGTGGTGACAAAATACAGTACTGCACGTTTAACAGGCTCCTCGTGACTGCGAAGGCTGCAGTCACGTGCCTGTCAAAAGCCTGCTGCACTACGCATGCGCATCCCACAGAGCTGAGGGAAGTAGCTACAAGGAACAAGAAAAGTAAGAAGTAACGCGCTGCTGCTATGTTTTACCTAGTTGACTGGTTAGTTAGCTGTAGTTAGGTTAGGCCTTAGGGGTGAGTTAGTCATAGCTGTTGCTCTTTTCCCGTTAGAAACATGTTTAGGAGCTCTGTCTGTTCGCTGCTAACTTGAAGCTAGCAGCTAGCACCAGCTGTTGTTGTGGTTGGAGAGGAAGCTGCCTGACCAGCCTGACTGCATAACATCACAGCAGATCACTTTCTGAAGTCATTGGTTGAACTTGGACTCACTGAAGGGATCGGACGGTGGGTTTCCCTCTGACTCCAGGAGGAGTTCATTCAGCTCCGCAGGGTTTTTAATCCACGCCGTTTCAAGATGCACGACGCTTATGAGTCGGTTCCGATTCTAGAGAAGCTTCCTCTGCAGATCGACTGCCTCGCGGCTTGGGGTGAGTCTCACGCCTCTGGTTGGAGTTAGAGCAGAGAAATGACTGAAAGCTGATGCTCCTGACTCTGTTTCCTCAGAGGACTGGCTGCTTGTAGGAACCAAGCCAGGACACCTCCTCCTCTACCGGATAAAGAAGGATGCGGGTGAGAAGAATATGGGGAAGGGAGGAGTACTCTCTGTAGTACTGTTCAAAGTACCAGAACTGTCATTCTGGTCTGATGTTTAAACTGTTCTCTACCTGGTTTTGTTTCTCTTCAGCCACCAACCGATTTGAAGTAACTTTAGAAAAATCCAACAAGAACTTTTCAAAGAAGATTCAGCAGGTAGGAGAGCGTCACTTCCTAAAATACTTTTAGACTTTCTCTGTTGGACCATCTGTTATAAATCCTGATCACTGATAGTTTATCAGTCACTGCTCCTGTTTGAACTCATTTATTTACATTTTCCTCAGCTTCATGTCGTCTCACAGTACAAAATCCTGGTCAGCCTCCTGGGTAAGTTTCTGTTTTCTGCATCTGAATAAACATCACCAGTGTCAAACTCATACTTAACTTTAAAGTCATTCACCAAATTCTTTCAGATCTGAGGGAAGTTTCTCTGTGCTGGAAAAACAGGCACATTCTGAATAACAGAGCATTAAATACATCATACTGTACACTGATTTTACCATACACTAGTTACTGTGTTGAAATATGAAGAAATGTATCTAAAATTATTATATAAACAGTAAACATAACAAAATGCCATCAGACTAATAAATAATGTTTGATATAGAGATCACACAAATAAGTACCGTAACCCCTTTTTAACACAAAAGCTTTAAAATGTCAGGATTTAATTAATTAATTGCATCATTAAAGTTCAATGCATGAATTAATTTACCACCAGATAAAACTGAGAAAATGTTTCCAGAGAAAGAAGCTGGTTTTATAATTTAAGAGAAGGAATAAGGATGAATCCCTTTAGAATAATAAACATGATACACATTTAAAAAACTATATCTACATGAGCTGAGTTTAATGAGGATGTATTTTCTATTTTTGTTTAGTGAGGGTTTTTTTGTCTTCTGTTTTCGAGACCATCAGATTTTATTTTGAGACTATAAATTGTAAATAGTTGTGTAATGCAGTGAGGTTTGATGTGTTTGTACTACCTACTCCTGTTGGGACAGATTGGAAGGAAATGGAAATGACATGTTGTTTATTTGTTGTGATGTTATTTTTTTTACTTGTTTGAAACAGATATATCCAAAAATGCTTTGATGCAGCATGAGATCTGTCTTTAAGAAATAAATCCTTTCTTTCAGAGAACAACATCCACGTCCATGACCTCCTGACCTTTCAGCAGATCACTGTGGTGAACAAAGCCAAAGGAGCCACTCTGTTTGAATGTGACTTACAGGTGAGCTAGTGGATGTCCTAATACCTCACCTGGCTCCTCCTCTGCCTGCTTGTTTTCACATCAGTAGGGATTTTTCCATTGAAATGGTTCATTTTCCTTGTGCTGTGGTTCATTTGCTCAGGAGTGAACTCAGTAATCGTATGGAGACCACCTCCTCCAACCGTTCTTATGTTTCAGATCCTGGTGCGAAACTCCGGAGGGGTTTGTTTCTAGTAGCGTCACCACACAACCCTTAAAATAAAAAGAACAGCTGATCAGCCTCCTCCACAATAACTGCTCTAAAACAATCTGTTAAACGTCTTCAGTCCGGCTCCAAACTACCAAACTTTCAATCATTTGGATCATTTAATAATTTAAATGCCATTTTTATTACTTGGTATTCTTATTGTTATTTAAAAGGAGAACTCAAAAACTGAGTTATTTTTAATCACACTCATTTTGTGTGGCTGGCTGGGAGACTATTTTTTAAAATCAGGGTAAAATGAGGGTTTATATCAGATTATAGAAGTGGACATTTTTGTCCTTAATGCCTGAAGACGACAGTCATTTTTTTCAGTGTTATATTGATCTACTGGAAAAAAATTTAAAAAGAATTTCTAAATTTATCAAAATAGAACTTAAAGCAGCTATGTGGAGCATTTCACAAGAGAGCTTTTTTTTTTTAATCCAACGTAACACGGCCTCTCCCAAAACATCCATTCTCCCCCCCCTCTCCGCGTTCTATAGCCCCACCTCAACATGCGCGCGCGTCACTCTAAGCCGGGCATAAACTGTGCTTCGTCCTGGCTCTCTGCTCCTGGGTTCAATCATTCACAGCTCAGAAATCATGTTCTCACACTGTGTGATGCTCTCAGACCTGACTGTCACACTGTGCTTATGAAACACGTCGCTCAACACACTCATCACACAATGGGGAGCTGCAAGCTGCAGAACCCGGAGATGAGGAGACACTCGGTTCAGGTCGAATTTTTTGACCAAAATAAACGTGTATCCTTGGCAAGCCTTGCCATTCTGTGAGGAGAAATGTTTAAAAATCAAAATAAATCCCTCAGTAGTCAGGGAATGATAACCTTTTAGTAGAAATTAGCTCTGACTAATGACCGGCTGAGACACATGCAAACACCATGCAGAAAGGCTGCAGCCAGGAATTAAATCCACAACCTTCTTGCTGCAAGGCAACGGTTCAACCAACTGCATCATCATGCAGCTTGGGGTGGTAAAAATGGAAAATTACCTGCATTTATACAGATCTGAATGAGATCCAAGGTCTCCCAGAACGCTTCATTACTGTCAGTCATTCATACATTCACACGCTGATGGCAGTCAACTACATAGTAGCCACAGCTGCCCTGGAGCAGACAGACACCAGGCACCACCAGGCCCTCCTGACTCCCACCAGGCCCTCCTGACTCCCACCAGGCCCTCCTGACTCCCACCAGGCCCTCCTGACTCTCACCAGGCCCTCCTGACTCCCACCAGGCCCTCCTGACTCTCACCAGGCCCTCCTGACTCCCACCAGGCCCTCCTGACTCCCACCAGGCCCTCCTGACTCCCACCAGGCCCTCCTGACTC
>SSNR01000224.1:853538-887107 GCA_006937965.1 Callopanchax toddi | reverse complement strand
CTGACTCTCACCAGGCCCTCCTGACTCTCACCAGGCCCTCCTGACTCTCACCAGGCCCTCCTGACTCTCACCAGGCCCTCCTGACTCTCACCAGGCCCTCCTGACTCTCACCAGGCCCTCCTGACTCTCACCAGGCCCTCCTGACTCTCACCAGGCCCTCCTGACTCTCACCAGGCCCTCCTGACTCCCACCAGGCCCTCCTGACCTCCATCAGAAGACATGGTAGGGGAAATCTTGCCCAATGACACAACGACTGAGATGGATGGAGTAGGGGTTTCAGCCGGCATGCCGCCAGTTACAGGACCAGCTCCTACCTCCTGAGTCACTGTCCCCACCCCCCCAACCCCATATGGTGGATGTGTTTAATTTTTTAGTAAAATTAATAGAATAACCTTAAAAAATATATTGAATGGGGTTAACTGAAATGACATGAGATGTTAGAATATGAATTGAAATTCAAAAACATGCATATTAAATATTAATGCTTAAATAAATGATTGATGTGATCCTAGTTTAAAGTAAAACGTGTATTTTGGTGTTTGCTCAGCAGAATAGTTCAGGAGAGGAGAGGCTCAGGATGTGTGTGGCTGTGAAGAAGAAGCTCCAGCTGTATTACTGGAAAGATCGAGAGTTCCATGAGCTGCAGGTAAATTCACTTCTACTGAAGTTTGAGTCTTTGCTGCAGGATTCAAGTTTAAAAGCTAGTTTCCTTCAATCCTCTGACAGAATTATCCATCTTGATGTTTGTTTTGTTTTTTTGTCTTTCAGAGCGACCTGGGTGTCCCTGATATTCCAAAGTCCATGGCCTGGTGTGAAAATTCCATATGTGTTGGCTTCAAACGAGACTATTACCTGATCCGGGTCAGTATATTGAACAGGACCACACCTGTCTTGTTGTTTACTTTTGGTGCCATGCTTTTTGAACACATATGGTGTGTGGTGGTTGGTACTGAAGTCTATGAGGGGTAAATTAAAAGTTTGTTTTTCTATACAGAACTTTATCATTTGAAGAGAACTCTCAACCAGAGGACAACTCTTGTTAATCAGCATAAAAAATGCTTCTAAAATATGAACCATCAACATCTTCACCATAACCTTCATGCCAATATGGCCCATTAGGATATTAATTGCTTTTATCCTTTTGACCAGATGGATGGCCGTGGCTCCATCAAAGAGCTCTTCCCCACCGGGAAGCAGTTGGAGCCTCTGGTTGCCCCACTGGCTGATGGGAAGGTAGCTGTTGGGCAGGATGACCTCACCGTGGTTCTTAATGAGGACGGAGTTTGTACCCAGAAGTGTGCCCTGAACTGGACGGACATTCCTATTGCTATGGGTGAGAAGAATGAAAATATAGACATTTTCCTCATTCTGCAGTCAAACCTTTAGTTGAGTTTGTTTTAACACATTTGATGTCACTTTATTATTTTGCCTGTTAGAACTTGTAGTTAGAGTCATTAAATTACCCAAACGTTGCAGTGGGAATTAGGTGAAAGGTCATGTGACTGATCAATATAAACAACAAATATTAGATTCTAGTGTCTGGTTCGTTCTGTCGTCAGCTCCTGATGATAAAGGATGTTTGTGTTGTTCTGAAGAAGCTTCTATCAGTTATTTATCTAGAGCAGAGGTCCCCGGCCCGGTACCGGTCCGCAGCTCATTTGGTGCCAGGCCGTGAGAGCGACAGAATAAAAAAAATTAATTGATGTTATTGATTGCGCCTGAAAGATTCGGTCCGAACCGGTATGTTACTCGCAGTATGGAGCCTGCAGCACTGTGATCACCTGGTGACAAGCTGCAAAGTGAGCTGAGCAGCCCTCCTCCTCAGTTCATCATCATCATCCATAACGCACGTGGGCCGGCAGCGCTCGCCCTCTGCTAAATCGTCCCGACATCCTACTTGTGCTCTCTGAATCTGCTGATGATTCCCCTCTGAGAAAGGCGTTGGCTCTGCTATCACGTATAGAGGTTCACTCTGTCGGACTAGACATCCGAGTTGACCAGAACAAAGGACTGATCATCTCTGATCCAGATCTCGTTCAGAGGCGCGCATGTTTTTCTCTCTCTCTCTCTCTCGCTCTCGCTCTCTCTCTCTCTCTCTCTGATGGAGAGCAGACCCATCTATTTCCATCTAAGATAACATATGTTGGACTTTTATAAGAGCTAATGAACGTTAATATCATAACCACTGCTCTGTCAGGAGCCACAGAGCAGCGCCTCGTCATGCCCACACCAGGGTGCGAACTGTCCGACATGTCTGTCGGACCCGTGAGGTGCAGGAGTCTGTCCTCCATTAAAACATTTTTTATATTATTCTAAATATTATTTAAGATTTGGATTGACATCTTGAGTTAAATATTTGTATTTAATGAGCATTGAGCAGAAACATGTTGCACAGTATTCTACAAAATAAATACAGAGCAAAGTTATTTGTCTTTTTCTTTCTGCTGATCAGAAAAATCAGGCGGGGGTGGGAAGGGGGGGCACCACAAATCATTTGCGCTTAGGGCACCCAAATGGCTAGCAACGGCCCTGCGACTCCCTCTTCACTACGACAGACCAGAGCCCTCCTTACTGTAACCACAGATCCATCGGTCCATGGCCTGCTCTGTTCTACTGGAGAACAAGACTAAAATTCCTCCACTTTAAGGCAGGAACTCTTTCCTGATCTGGAGGGGGTGCTACATCTTTTTCAGGTGGAGAACCGTGGCCTCAGACTTGGAGGAGCTGACTCCCATTGATGTCTGTCTCATCTGTTTGGTTTAAATTTGAGTGTTTATGTAATAAGAGCCATGTGATGCAGAACATGTTTGATGTTAGCATGTGAAGGTGATGTTTCCTCACATGTTCTCAGAGCACCAGCCTCCCTACATCATTGCCGTTCTTCCGAGGTATGTGGAAATACGGACGTTTGAGCCGAGGCTGCTGGTGCAGAGCGTGGAGCTGCAGAGGCCTCGCTTCATCACCTCAGCAGGGTGAGACCAGTTACCCTTTTACTCCACAGCACAAAAAACACAAGTTGTGAGAAACGGCATGAGCAGTCAGCTGACAGACAAAGCATTAGAAACAGGATGGGACGACAAGTCACTCAAAGCGCTTCAAAACCAGGTTTCTGTTCCTCATGTAGAAGTTTGGTGCTGTTGGTCCGTCTTCATACAGAAAAGGTTGCAAGCTGTTTGCTCTGAACTTGGTTTGTCTTTCTTACAGGTCTAACATTGTGTACGTAGCCAGTAACCATTTCGTGTGGCGTCTGGTGCCGGTATCCATAGCCACCCAGATCAGACAGCTTCTTCAGGACAAGCAGTTTGAGCTGGCTCTTCAGCTGGCGGTGAGCTGCAGAACCCCTCATTTCACTAATGAAGCTTCTTAAGGCTCCTCCTTCATTTGAAGTAGTATCTGAAAACAGATAAAAAGCTCCCGGTCTTGTATTAGTTAGTTCATGACGATTTTTCCTCAAATAGATCCTTCCTAAAATCCACCAGATATGTTGATGTTGGATCATTTTGGTTTTTATCCTTTGTTTCTGCCAGAAGATGAAGGATGACTCAGATGGTGATAAGAAGCAGCAGATTCATCACATCCAGAATCTTTATGCCTTTAATCTGTTTTGCCAGAAGAAATTTGATGATTCCATGCAGGTGTTTGCCAAACTCGGTACAGGTAAGAGTTCTGTTCATCCCAGCAGACACTCATGTTGTTTCTTCTATTATAAAGCTCAGGTTTTACCCCTGATGTTTTATATGTGCAGTGGTGAAACCAGTGATTCAAAAACCTGGCCTGGACCCACTGGTTTGGTCTAATTTTAGACCTTTCTCCAAACGTCTGTTCCTTTCTGGAGAATCTTCTGAGCAACAGGAGAACTACTGGCCTTTTGGAGGTTTTTCAGTCTGGCTTGAAACATCAGCTCAGCACTGAAACAGCTCTGGTTAAGGGATGTTTGGGTTGTTCTAAAGTGACTTCTACCAGTTATTTATCTACAGTTAGGACCACGCCCAATTGTGACATCACTTAAGTGGGTAGAAATTGTTAGCATCAACACCATGAACTAAACAAACTGTCTCATACTGAATAGAAGAGGTTTACTGTCAGGAATTATAGTGTTCTAACTCGTCAGTGTGTTGTAAGAGTTGTTTTAAATACCTGAAACTTAGCTGCTAATTTGTCACCAATCTGCTGCAGCGTCTCTCCTGATCTGACTAGCCAAGAGTATTGCTCTGGTTTCTATTTCTAGAGAATTCACCCACTTTTAGTGATGTCACCAGTGGATGTGGTCCTGACTGTAGATATATAACTGATAGAATGACCCAAACGTCCCGTTGAGGGTTTTAATGACATCTATCTAGCTAATGACTCTGGGAGCTTCGTGGTTCTCGTCTTGCTTCTCTCTAATGCTGATGACCATGGCGTTCTGATCTCTGGCTGGAGCAGTGAGCGGGAATTAAAGGTTGCACAACTGGTAAATGGAACAATTTGTTTCATTTATACCTGAGAAATTCATTTACGTGTAAATATTGAAAGTTTGCTGTCCATTCCAGGACCATTGTCCTGTGAGGTCCCTCAGGGTTTAATCTTTGAGTATCTTCTGTTTTCTTGCTCCTTTTGGTAACTATTTTAGGTAAACATGGCATTTCTTTCCACTGCTATGCAGATGACTGCCATGTCTACCTGCTTCATCCAGCCCTAGATGGCTCTGAAGCTCTGAATTTTATTCAGACCTTACAGCACTTCACACATCTCTCTTGCTAACCTTGTATCTCTAGAGCTATAGGACTCCTGATGACTACTTTGATAATTGACTAATCAGTTGTTTTTTCCTGATTCAGTCGATGATTATTTCAGTCAGTTTCTGCTTTCTGTGGCTCCACCTCCTGTTCCGGGCTCCAGTGACCTCACCTCCTCCAGTCTGCCCACCTCTCTGCATTATTATGTTTTTTAATGACCAGTTAAAAGAAACAGAATTTGAAACTAATTGAATAGTAGTTAGAAGAGGTTTAGTCTTAATTCACTCTAACATTACAGTGGGGCAAAGCCTCCAATTCTGCACTTAAAAAGAATAGAGAGGTCTGTAATGTTCATCATAGGTACACTTCAGCTGTGAGAGACTGAATGTAAAATAATAAATAAAATCCAGGAAACCACAGACTGTTTTATTTAAGGGTTTAATTCTTATTTTCTAAGTTTTTGACCCTAAATATTGTGGTAATCTGTATTTTTAGGAGGTAGTTTGTAAAGTGTTTTCCTTCTGTGGTTGGCAGATCCCACGCATGTGATTGGACTTTACCCAGACTTACTCCCATCAGACTACCGTAAGCAGCTGCACTACCCCAACCCTCTGCCGACGCTGTCAGGGGCTGAACTGGAGAGAGCTCACCTGGCACTCATTGATTACCTTACACAGGTCTGTGTGTGTTAGTTAAACAGCACATAAACTAATCAAAAAGAAAGTTCTGTGAACGTTCTAACGTCAAGCATCATGTGACTTTATGACTTGAGCTTTTCTTCATGTCCTCCCAGAAACGCAGCCACCTTGTTAAGCAGCTCAATGACTCGGACCCTTCTACAACATCTCCTCTCATGGAGGGCACACCCACCATCAAAAGTCGCAGGAAACTCCTCCAGATCATTGATACCACACTGCTGAAATGTTACCTTCACGTAAGGCCCAGACATTCCTGTTTCGTCACTTTCACTCTGTAAATGTAGGTAAGAAGCAGCTAATTGGCAGATGGACTCTGAGGGTTAAATGTTTAACATTTACCTTGAACTAATGATAACGAGTAGGAATGTGAACTATTCAAGCTGCCTGTTGGAGCTTTGTGTCCATGTCAGAGTTATTCTGCTGATCCTTCACCTGAACAGTCAACAGGATGATGGATGTTTTTCACAAAATCCAGAAACCTTTAAGTGATGCGTAAACCAGTTTCTGTTGCTTCAGAGAAATATTTCAGACATTCTGAAGAGGCTTCTATTAGTTATTTATCTACAGTAAGGACCACACCCACTGGTGACATCACTCAAAGTGGGCCGGGTCTCTAGAAACATGAAGGAGTAAAACTTGCTAGTCAGATCAGGGGAGACACTGCTGAAGATCAGTAACAAACTAGCAGCTAATTTTCAGGTATTTGGAATAGATTAGAACAGACCTTTGTTGTCATGGTGCCTGAGGATACAACAAACTGAAGGCTGCTCCCACCAAACCAAAACACAACCATCACATAAATGTGAACAAACATTTAAAAAGAATCACAGGCATGGAAACAACATTGATCATTTATTATACACAGTCCATGAGCATTTGCTGTTCTAGTGGCCCAGGGTAAGAAGCGGTCTGTCAGTCTGGTGGTGTGTGACTTGACCGACCTGAGACGTTTCCCAGAGGGTAGCAGGTGGAACAGGCGGTGGGCAGGATGTGAGGGGTCTCCTGTGATGGCCTTGGTCTCTCTGAGAAAATATTCTGTTAACGTGATCCTGCCTGGCGTACTGTGCTGCTAAGAACAGAGGAATTGTGTTCCTTCAGAATGGGACAATTTCACTCATTTATAATGAGTTTAATCTCATTACAACTGAATATATTTACAGTGAAATAAACTGGCCTAAATCTTGACCTGTTGCTTTGTAATGACTTCTGTTCAAAACTGGTCTTTATCAATAAACTGAATTGAATTGTTTCAGGCAAAGAAGTTTGAAAAAGAAAGTCCCCTGTAACTGTTCAAACCAACACCCTGTTTCTAGTCAACATATTGATATGTCTTCTATCCATGTCGTCCTTCAGAAATGAGTAGATGCTTTTGTTTCAAACACTGAGGTTTATATGTTTATTGAGCTTTTTTATATAATGTTTTCATGCCTCCTCCAGATGTTACGTTACCAGTTAGCATCAGGTCCTGGTTCAAAGATGCAGATGTGTGTAGGAGGAGTATGATGTGTGTTTAGGAGTAAACATTTAAAAACTGCGGATAGGAATGCTTCTAAATGCGTTGTATCGTCTCTCCTCCCATTCAGACCAACGTGGCCCTCGTCTCCCCCCTCCTGCGTCTGGAGAACAACCACTGCCACATCGAGGAGAGCGAGTACGTTCTAAAGAAAGCCCACAAGTACAGCGAGCTCATTATCCTGTATGAAAAGAAGGGCCTGCACCAGAAAGGTAAAGGTCATCATTACTAAGGGTTTGATGAGCTGTAACACAGATCAGTGTCTAAAGTCATGACAGGATTCAATTTTGACCTCTATAGACGTTTTTGCTGCCCCCATTTTGGAGAAACACATGATAGTAAATAATATAACTCCAGTCTTCATAGAAGTTCATGTATGTACTACTTTATACACTTCAAAGGGATTGTTGGGTCCTTTTGAAGTGACCCATCAGTCATTTATCTACATTAAGGACCACGCCACTGGAAGGCCTGAAGCAGCCAATCAGGAGCGTCTGGAGATTCTCAGTGGGCCGGCTATATTTGTAACATTATGACTAATTCCTCTCTACCTGGGCTGTCATCATCTGGCCTGTGTGTGTGAGGCTGATAAAAAGTTAGAAAATATTTAAATGTAATTATAAATCTAAATATACAAACTCCAAAAGTTGCTTTTATTTTCAAATCAGCTTTTGCTGATTCTGTTTTGAAGGTGGAAGTGGCCTTTACAGGTACATCTCAAAATATTAGCATATTATAAAAGTTTGATATTTATCGTCAGTCATTTCATAAAGTGAAAGTCGTATAGATCCTTCACACAGAGTGAAATACCTAAAACCTTTATTTCTTGTCATTTTGATGATTATGGCTACAGAAAAAATTCCTGTAGTCCTGGATTCTAGATCTAGATCATGAGTCCTGGATCCTGGATCCTAGAACTGGATCCAGGTGTACGAGGCTCCTGGTGGTGGTTTTTTCCTGGTGTTTTTGGTTTTGCCCCATGCTTGATGTTATGCCTTTGAGCACAGCAGGTTTGAATTGAATCCTCCTGCTGGGGTCAAGTCTCATACCGTCAGGTGGCTTCAGGTTTTTAACCTGATAACAAATGCTGTGTTGATGCTGCATCCACTTCCTGTTGATGATGACGAGCCGTGCACACTAAAGTGCCTGTTTTATCCTTCTGCTGTTTTCTGTCTCTCAGCTCTGCAGGTTCTGCTGGACCAGTCCACCAAGGCCAACTCTCCTTTAAAGGGTCATGAGCGAACAGTGCAGTATCTCCAGAGGCTGGGTGAGTCAGCAGTGTGCTTCAGACTCTCTGAAGGGTTTTGGAGGAAACCCTCAGAGCAAACTGATTGTTGGAGTTTTCACTCAGGCAGTGGATTTAGGTTTTCATACCTTTCAGCGTTTACTGTGTATTTCTCTGAATCTGTTCACCTAAAATCCAGTGTTGTTTGTACGCTATTGTTAAAATTAGGATTAGATGCTAGTATGCTAAAGCTAACTTTAGCATGTTAGCATGCTCATAATACAATTTTCACACTTTTAGCATGCCAACAGTTGAATCCCAACATTAGCTTGCCCACACAGATTATATATATCAAATCAATCTGCTTATTTATGTGATGTGTGGTTGGAATTCTTTTAGCGTTTCAAACTATGACGATGTTATTTGCAAAGTACTACGTCCAAAAACACATTGAAATTAGACATTTGAATTTGTGCCAGAACATATTGATGTTTGAGAGCCTATTGTTTTGACACACTTCAACCTAGAAACTTCATTATTGTTCTAAAACGGTCATGGCAGTTTGAACTCTTAACATATTAAAAAAATATTTTGATGTCAATTATCGTTTTTGGACCATCACAACATAATTCACGAGGAAGCATGCCAAAAAATAATGCTGCAGATTGCAGGCCCTCTCAACATTTTTTAGGAACTTTTCTAGTTTAGACTATTATGATCAATAAGCAGCAGCAATACATGTTCTTACTGTGATGACGTAACACCTGCACTGTGTGTGTGTGTGTGTGTGTGTGTGTGTGTGTGTGTGTGTGTGTGTGTGTGTGTGTGTGTGTGTGTGTGTGTGTGTGTGTGTGTGTGTGCGTGCTGCCCTACTTTTACTGATGTGAAGCTTCTTTACCTTGTGTCTCAAACAGGACTGGAGAACCTGGGGATCGTCTTTGAGTTTTCTCCCTGGGTGCTGAAAACGTGTCCTGAGGACGGGTTGAAGGTGGGCGAAGGTTTTACCCTTTAACACCCGCATTGCGAGAACACCTCTTTTTGGCATTTATTTATTTAGGAGCAATAACTGTTATAATTTCTGGTAATAATAGTGTGACAGTAATAATAATAAGGTGCTAATAAGGTCATATTGTTGAACTTTTTTTTTTTCCCCCTAACTCAGAAGCTGCTAATGTTACATCAGCAACAACAACTAAATTTTATAGAAAGACTTCATGATGAAATGTTTTCTGTTGGTTTAAAAATGTCTTTTATTTTATTTTCTAGATCTTTACTGAAGATCTGCCTGAGGTGGAGACGTTGCCCAGAGACAAGGTGCTGCAGTTCCTAAAGGAGGGTTTTGAGGAGCTTGCTATCCCATATTTAGAGCACATCATTTACGTGTGGGATGAGAAGAGCTCAGAATTCCATAATGTGCTGATTCAGCTCTATCTGGGCAGGGTGCAGCGCCTCATGAAGCAGTACCTCAACATGCTGCCAGAAGGTACACTCAACAGAAACCTGAAGCTCCAAGTGCTTCAGAAGGAAGTCTGTCCCCTCAGACTCCTGCATCAGGATCTCTAGATTCTCTGAATAATATTAGACACAGAAAATATACAGTGGCTAAAAGAAGTATCGATCTCATCATCAATTCTCTAAGTAAATACATTTGTAAAAGTTTTTTTTACTGGGATGAGACTCTCAGCAGATGCTGGTGACGACTCGTCCAAAGAGCCGGTCTCATCTGACCAGGCTAGGTTCTCCAAGTGTTTCACAGGTTTGTCTGAATGTTTGTCAGCAAACTTTAGCCTGCTCTTTCTGCAGCAATGGAGATAATTTCATAATCCAAAACCTTCTGTTGGTTTGATGGAAATATTTATTTAACTCAGACTGAGGGCAGATGAGTCCTTTATGTTGGAAAATCAGAAAAACTCCTGATTCTTTAAATTAAAATGTCTAAACGTTGGTAAAATGGACTTCATCTCAACCAGAACCTGTTCAGAAAAACTTCTATCAACTGTTTTTTGTCTCTCTCAAACTGAGAATGCTGGTCTGACTGGAGAGAATCCAGATTTAATCACAGACTCATCAGCTGTTTGTATCAAGTCGTTGACATGGAGCTGAAAAGGATCTAACACCTGTCCCAGTGAAACACCTGATCAGTGTAAAGTCACCTGGTTCTAAAGAAACTGATCATTCAAATAATTCAGTGAATGGTTTCAGCTCTAAAACGCACAGCTTAAAACCTCAATTTTAAAAAGAAACAAAAACCGATATAATGCAAAAAAGAAAAAAAAAATCTTCTGTCGCGGGGTTCCTTCCCGAGCGTTGGAAAAAAAGTCGGCGAGTCGAAGCGTAAGCAGAAAAACACCTTTTATTTTTTTGGGCAGTCACCTCCATATACACATCCCCACAGTGCAGCTCCAGCATGGATGTTACCTCCTCTGCAACCCCAGTAGAACTGATCTGATATCAGGCAATCAGCGCCCTTTTATACCCTGTGCCCCTCCCAATGGGCGTCACCCTGTCTACTTCCTGCTTGTCTTTTTAATTTATATACACACAAACACTGATATCCCTTTAACATAATATTCCCAAATCAAATACATTTCCCACACTACAATAATAAACACAAAAACATCTATTTGAATGATAAAATAAACAAATACCAAATAACCGTGACAAGCGGTCACCTGACCGTGAAATCACATGACATGAGATAATGTCACGCCCATTTGTGTTCAGCGGCGCGGGAAGCGGCCGGCATTCCACACAACGCGACAGCGGTGAGTGTGTCATGTTTATGTATGAGTGTACCGCTGGTTTACCAAGTGTGCACCCTTGGTTACTGTGTTAAATGTAGGATGAAAGCGCGACCGTAATAGGAAATTGGCGTGCGACATGGCTGAATGTGTGTGCGTATGTATGGGTGTGTGTGTGTGTGCGTGTTGAACGTGACGCTCTCAGCTGTGCTCACAGGCTAAAACGCGCTGCGTGAGACGGAGCTGCGTGAGACGGAGCTGCGTGAGACGGAGCTGCGTGACGCTACTATGGGACGGCTGATCGAGGTTGCTCCGTCACTTCTTCACAGTAATAAGATGCTGGTTGATCTGTAAAAACACGTCCAAGCAGAGCTTCCTCTAAATGGAATGCAGCCCTTAATGATATGCTTGTGCGGTTTCTGCTTCTCCAAGTCAACGTTCTTGTTTTTAAATAACACATTCAGCCTCTGGCTGACAAGTCTGGAGGGGAAACCTGATCAAATGCATCTAGTTCTCCTTCATAACTCCCTTTACACTGTGGATGTTCATTTAACCGTTTTCACAGGAGAAACTGCTGAATCTGCAGGTTTGTCTGTTAGTATGTGAAAACTTTTTTGAACTAAACTCTGAATTTAATCTCTTATGTTAAAGCGTTCTGACTAATTTGTGTCCATTTGCCTTCAGGATGGATTCACATCAGTTTGCTTTTTAAAAAAAAAAAACAGTCTGACAGACAGGAGGTCGTCCCTGGCCTCAGTGATGTGGATTTTAGATTAGACGTTTAGCTTTGGAGTAACAAATCACTTTAACACTCACTAACTAAAACAATGTGTTTCAGGGGTTCCTGCTGTTCCTGCAGGACAGGAGAACGGAGAACTGGGAGAGTTCAGAAACAAGCTGCTGTCTTTCCTGGATATTTCCACCAGCTATGAACCTGCCAGACTTATCAGCGACTTTCCGTTTGATGGTAGGAAGTGACTTTTTGTTGAAGCTGTTTTCACACAGTCAGCTCCAGAGATTTTAGAGAATCAAGTTTCAGTCCTAAAGCTGCTGTCTGGGATGTAAACGTTCTCCATCAGGCTGTGGACAGGTGAGAGCTGGACTGTATAGAACGGAGTCATCCTGGAACAGGTCTGACTTACTGCTGGCTCTGAGGGCCAAACTCACTCCTCTGGTACAGGGACTGAATGACCCTCAACTAAAGAACATCCACCCCATACTCCTGAATGTTGTTTTGGTATTTTTAGTTTGCATTATTGACCTTTGACCTTCTAGGGTTGCTGGAGGAACGGGCTCTCCTTCTGGGTCGCATGGGTAAACATGAGCAGGCACTCTTCATCTACGTCCACGTCCTTAAAGACACACACATGGCTGAAGAGTGAGTGAACCAGACACCATCAAAGCTAAGACTTCATCCTAGCTTTATTACTGAGAATGATTGTGTTTGTGTTTGTGTGTGTGTGTGTGTGTGTGTGTGCGTGCGTGCGTGCGTGTGTGTGCGCGTGTGTGTGTGTTCTGTTTGCAGATACTGTCACCGACATTACAACAGTTCAGTTGAAGGAAATAAAGATGTGAGTATATTTTTAATCTAAAGGTATTTTATTACTGATAGCTGTTGTTACAGCCTGGCTCAGGTGGCCATAACAGAAGGAGAGACACACATCATGTATATTTGTATAAAATATAATTGATTAAATCTGACCTAAAACTAATTGGCCTGTGAAAAGTAACAAAGGTTAAATCATAAGGTGGGGAGAGTTAGACTGCAGGGTTTCTGTTCAGAGGCTTCCCAGGTCCACAGGTGATCCACTGGCAGTCAGGTGCAGGTAAAATGACCTGATGATCCACACACCCACAGGGCAGTAACACCTGTGGAGAAAAAACTGTTAGAACATCACTTCAGAACCACCCAAATAATTTAAATTGATGATCTGAAAACAGCCAGTTGTTTCTAAGGTTGTTCAGTGTTACTGTTTAGTTCGTATGCCTGTTAGTGTGCTTAGTATTAGTTAGTAAGTAAGTAAGTAAAGTTTATTTATATAGCACTTTTCACAGACAACAATCACAAAGTGCTTCACAAAAAACAGAAACAAACACGATCAAAAAACAACAAATAAAATCAATAAAACAAACAACAACATCATCATTACAAATAGAGAACATAAAATATTTAGTTGAAAGCAGTTTTGAATAATTGGGTCTTCAGCTGCTTTTTAAAAGAGTCCAGACTGTCTATACAGCGTAAAACTAAAGGAAGGTCATTCCAAAGTCGCGGTGCAACAGACTGGAAGGAGCGATCACCTCGACTTTTAAATCTGGTCCTTGGAACTGTTAGGAGATTCTGGTCTGTGGACCTGAGAGCTCGGGTTGGAGCGTACGGCTTTATCAGTTCAGTAACATAAAGAGGAGCTTGACCATGTAGGGCCCTGAAAGTTAGAGTCAGGATTTTAAAATGAACTCTACATTTAACAGGTAACCAGTCAGAGACTTCAGAATAGGAGTGATGTGATCTTTTCTGTTTGCTCCAGTGAGGAGCCTCGCTGCAGAGTTCTGGACCAGCTGAAGGCCATAAAGGGCTTTTTGGTTCAAACATGTGAAAAGTGTGTTACAGTCATCTAGACGGGAGGAGATCAAAGCATGAAGAACCATTTCCAGTTCAGGTTTTGACACCAACTTTCTCAGTTTGGAAATATTTCTCAGATGATAAAAACAGTTTCTGACCAGCTGTTTTGAGTGACTTTCAAGAGACATTGATTGGTCAAAAATACCCAGGTCCCTCAGGTTTGACTTTACAGCAGAACTTAAATGTCCAATATGTTGACTGATCAGAGGGACCATCCTATCAGGGGCAACAATCAGACATTCAGTCTTTTCAGGGTTTAACTGAAGGAAGTTCTTTTCTAACCAGTTAGTAGCTGACAGACACTCCAGTAGTTCAGACAGTTTGTAGAACTCTGAGTCCTTGAAGGAGCAGTACAGCTGAATGTCATCTGCATAAAGGTGGTAGGAGACATTGTGACATCTACTAATGATCTGTCCAAGAGGATGGATATATAGTAAAAACAGGAGTGGACCCAGAACAGAGCCTTGGGGTACCCCACAGAACAGATCTGTAGTATCTGACATGATGTTGTTTATATGGACACTGAAACTTCTGTTTGAGAGGTACGATCGGAACCAGTCTAAAACTGTTCCAGAGATCCCCACCAAGTCACGGAGTCTGTTCACTAAGGTGCTGTGATCAACAGAAAGGTCCAACAGAACTAAGACTGTAAACTCCCCGGAGTCTGCTGCCATCATGATGTCACTGGATACTTTGAGTAAAGCTGTTTCTGTTGAATGGTTTTTACATAAACCAGATTGAAATTTATCAAAAATGTTGTGTTGTTCCAGAAAAGAGACCAGCTGATCAGCCACAACTCTTTCTAAGAGTTTAGAGATATAGCTCAGTTTGGAAATGGGCCTGTAGTTATTTGGCTGAGAGGAGTCCAGACTGGGTTTTTTAAGGATGGGTTCAATAACAGCGTGTTTAAAGATGGAGGGGACGGAGCCGGTTTGGAGGGATAGATTGATAAAATCAACAATGCATGGGCCAACTAGGTCAAAAGCTTTAAGAAGCAAAGAGGTTGGGAGGATATCAACTGGGCTTGAAGATTTTCTCATGTTTTTAAGAATGAGACAGATGTCCTGAAAATGAACAGGTGTGAAGAAGGACCAGGTATGGGAAGGAGGAGGGTGGATGGGAGAACAGGGAGCAGATGGGGGTGAGAAACCTGACCTGATGTTTCTAATTTTGTTCTCAAAGAATGAAAGGAAGTTGTTACAATCAGACCTTGAGAACACAGGGATTTGGGGCGTTTTAGGTGAAACTATCTGATTGATCGTGTCAAACAGAACTTTGGAGTTTTTATTTGAGGAAATTAGTTGAGAGAAGTAAACAACTCTGGAGTTTTTAACCATTTCATTTAAAGATGTTATCAATTCCTTAAGGTACAGTCGGTGAATTTCCATCTTTGTTGATTTCCAAAGCCTCTCAGCTTTACGGCATGTCCTTCTGAGATTATAAATATGTTCACTCATCCAGGGACTGTTCCTTCTATGAGATACCGCTGTTTGTTTAACTGGAGCTACTTTATCTAAGATAGTAGAACACTGCTGATTAAATGACTGGATGAAGGAGTTTGCATCTTCACCATGAACTAAGCTTCTATCAAACATTACAGAAAAACCATCAACTGCTGACTGATTAATGATACGTCTTTCTGAACTCGGTATTTGTTTGTTTGTTAGTATAAGTTAATATAAGTTTAGATGCAGTCAGCAAGTAGTTTAATTTATGATTTAATGTGTTGAATGCATGGATGAATGCTGTCATTTAGTCCTTGACATTTCATTTAAAATTATAGCTGAAATCAGCAGCTGACCTCTGCCCTCCAGGTGTATCTGTCTCTGCTGCGAATGTACCTGTCACCACCTGACGCCCACTGCCTGGGACCCATCAAGATGGAGCTCTCAGAGCCTCAGGCCAACCTGCAGGCAGCCCTGCAGGTCCTGGAGCTTCACCACAGCAAACTCAACACCACCAAGGTAAACGTTGGTCCCACTAAAGGCCTATTCATACTCCACGAGAAGAAAGAAATTTGTTCTCGCTGGGGCTCTGCGAGAACAATAAAAAAGTTTGTTTCGGCAGGGAGCATTCATACTCCACGAGAACTCAGTTGTTGAACTATTTCAGCAACGTGTCATACAAGTGTGTGTGTGTGTGTGTGTGTGTGTGTGTGTGTGTGTGTGTGTGTGTGTGTGTGTGTGTGTGTGTGTGTGTGTGTGTGTGTGTGTGTGTGTGTGTGTGTGTGTGTGTGTGTGTGTGTGTGTGTGTGTGTGAGGGTGTGTGTGTGTGTGTGTGTAGTTTAAAACGATCCGTCCTCGCTACGTGAGGAGCGGAGGCATACGGGTGTACGGCGCGGGTGTACGGCGCAAACCCTCGCGGTCCGCGCTGGTCCTCCTAGACCGTGACCCATCAGGTCCATCCGCATAAAGCAGCACAGCAGGCGCCGGAGAAAAACGTCAACCGCTAACCGCACTAACCACGCTCATCCTCCCTTTCTGACCAATCACAGCAGTTGTTCTCGGACATCCTGCTGAACAAAGTTTGGCTCGGCTGATGTGCACAAGAACAAGCTGTTAGCGCTGCCGAACTGGGTCTGCGAGAACAAAATGATGTAATTTTGTTCTCGCAGACCCCCAGTGAGAAGAAAGTTCTTTCTTCTCGTGGAGTATGAATTGGCCTCAAGGTGGAGACCAGAGTTCTTTCAGATAGTTTCTATGTTTTACTCAATCATTCTTTGTGTTGTCTAAATGAATAAAGAAAAAACCGTTGTCTCACCACCGTGAAAGGTGCCCCGACAGCTTGAGGAACACATGGTTCAAGGGCCAGAAATAGGACACTCGTGGGCCTTATCAGACCCGTGGGCCGCCTATTGAGTACCCCTGATGTAGTCAGTGTTTGTCTAGAAAGAGTTGAATGAATCCAAATCCCAATGAGTTCTAGCTGTGCTGTTTTGATGGTTGTTGGTTTGTTCTGATTTGAATAAATCCATTCACTGAGTTCCACAACAGAACTTCTGATCCAGAAGACAGGAGTTGAGTCAGCAGTTTAAAAAGCTGCTGTTGTTTCAGGCTATCAACCTGCTCCCAGCAAACACTCAGATCCAAGAGATCCGGGTCTTCCTGGAGAGCGTCCTGGAGGAGAAGGCTCAGAAGAAACGCTGCAACCAGGTGCTGAAGAGTCTGCTGCAGGCCGAGTTCCTCAGAGTGAGTCCTGGACTCCCAGAGTCTCTCAAATATTCATTATTGGAATATCTCACTAAAATCTGAAGCTGCACTCAGCCTAGATTTATTAGTCGTTAATCTTTTAGTAGTTTGGAAAACATGTTGTTCTGAATCCATCTATGGGAAGTAGGACATACTGTAGAGTTTTGGGTGGTTTTGAAGCAGAGTTCTATCAGTCATTTATCTACATTAAGGACCACACCCACTGGTGACATCACCACAAGTGGGTGGAGCCTCTCAAAAAAGGAAGTAGTCATCTGACCAGAGCTCTCAAAACAGGAAGTAGTCATCTGACCAGAGCAATACTCAGGGCTAGTGATATCAGGAGAGACGCTGCTGCAGATGTCTTGGTTTTTAAAGTCATACTGATGCATTAGAACGTTATATTCCCACCTGTTCGCCTGCCCCGCCCATCTGTTCATCCGCAGGGAGCTGGTGTCCGTCTCCAGCAGTCATGGGGCAAGAGGTGGGGTCACACTGGACAGGTCACCACTCCATCACAGAGACAAATGAGACAAACACACCCACCCAGGAACAATATAGAGTCTCCAGGTAACCTAACAGGCATGTTTTTGGTCCGTGGGAGAAAGCTAGAGTACCAGGAGGAAACCCATGCCTGCATAGGGAGAACATGCTAAGTCCATGCAGAATGGAAGTAGCCAGGAAGTGAACCTGCAACCTTCTTAGCAACAGAGCTATCAACAGCGCCACCATGCAGCTAATACTATATTACATCCACAGAGGTGTCCAAACTCTTCAGGACGAAGACCAATATTACCACGTTGGAAGTTTTCTCAGGACACAAACATTAAATGTTCTTATTAAAAATGGCAAAAATAATTTTATTATGATATTTTTTATTTGTACTGCTTAAAAATCCATTATAAATCCTACATTTATGAACAGGACAGATGATGATGATCTGAGGGAGCGAACAGGAGAGACAACAGATAGATGTGAGGGGAAAGGTTATGGATAGCTTTGAAGGTGAAACGGACTGAATGTACTGGAAGTCAGTGAAGTTACTGAAGGGTTGTGATGACATCGGTGTGACCTTTTGGCGCAAGAGTTGTTTTAAATGCTATAAAACTGTTTACTAAATACACAGCAGCATCTCTCCTGATCTGACTACTCATCACTATTGCTCCAGTCAGATGACTACTTCCTGTTTCCAGTGACTCTGCCCACTTTGAGTGATGTAATCAGGAAGTGAAGCTGGTTTCCTACAGCCTCAGGTTCCAGGTTTGACTGATTATCCTTTATGACATGTGGCCCATGCCATCTGATGTCACCACACAGGAACCAGTGTCTGACAGCAGAGGTTCAGGTGGATTGGTTTTGTTTTCAGGTGCAGGAGGAACGAATCTTCCACCAGCAGGTTAAATGTGTCATCACAGAAGAGAAGACCTGCAGAGTCTGTAAGAAGAAGATAGGAAACAGGTACAAACTGATCTGAGGTGGGATGGTCTGACTGTTGAGATGTTTGTATGGATTCAAGCTGCTGTTCTTCTTAAATAGACCGACTTTAAGGGTCTGACCTGAGGTTTGTTCTGTTCCAGTGCGTTTGCCAGGTACCCTAACGGCGTGGTGGTTCATTATTTCTGCTGTAGAGACCGCAACGTGTGTCCCACCGAGCAGTAGGACCTGCTCCTCACTCCGACCCATGCCGATCCTCTCCTGGACCTCACCCATCCCACAGCTTGGAAGCAGAAACGCACATGAAGGACGGCCGTGTCCAGAACCTGAGCACCTTGTAGAACTTCTTGACCTGAAGTAACCTTTGCTCTCATTCCTAGAGCTGAGGTGGATGTTCTCTCCCTCTGTGCCCATGAGCAAACAGGAGGAATGTTTCAGGCAGGACGGGAATAAAGAGCTGGATTGTTGTTGTTCCTGTAACACTGAAGGATCTGCTGCCTTACAGAGGAAGGAACTGGTCTCTGCTGATGTTTGTTTGTTTGTTTGTTTGTTTGTTTGTTTGTTTGTTTGTTTGTTTGTTTGTTTGATCGCCCCTGCAGCCTCCCTCTTCTCCTGTAACACTGTGTGAACTCAGAACTCACCTTGATGCCAAACGGACTGCAGGCGTTCACTAAATGCCTTCTGAGAGTCTGAGGGTTGTTTAGAGAGTGAGGTCAGAGGTCACTATTGACTTCCTGTTAAAACGTTCTGTAGTTTGTCTCACTGATGTTTTTGTGTCTTTTTCTTGTTACTGTTTACATTTATCAGACTCCACCCACCATCATAAAGCTTTTAAACCGTGGGTTCCTTCAGATTTGATTTCATTTATTTGACATTCTGTAACTCCTCAGAGCAATGAGTAAATAATTATTATAATAATACCGGTAATAACAATCACAGAGTCTCTCGCCTTATTGTGCAGCTCCTATGATTAGTTCAGACAGTAGTTTATATAGACGGGTCCTTTTCAGTTTGGATCAACAATGCCTCTTCTTCCAGTGCTATTCTGTCTTGTGGGGTGCCACAGGGTTCCATTCTTGGTCCCCTCCTTTTTTCCCTTTTTTTTTGTAGGTTTAACTTAATGCAGTTTTACCTCTGTATTACCTGTCCTTCCACTTTTATGGTGATGACCTTCAGATTTAAAACCTGGTAACAGTAATGTTCAACACTTCCTCTGATGGTATCTCAGCAGTAAAACTGGTTAAATCAAAAGTTCCTGTTTTTGAACAATCAAACGTTTGAGTACATCTCGTTTGGTGAGACTGCCTCCATTGACATTGGTGCTCTGAATTTTAACTTCAGTGTCACTGTAAAAACCTGATGGTTCTTTTAATTAGAATTTTAAATTTTGCAAGGAAGTTGATTCAGTAGTCAAATTGAGATTTTACCACCTTCGTCTTTTAGCTAAGGTTAAACCTTTTTTAAGGTGTGCTAACCTTAAGGCCATTTTATCAGCTTAAGGATTGACTACTGCAATGACCTTTACAATGACGTCTCAGTTGACCCTCAACAGCTGGTCCAAAATGCTTGATTGACACCTCCTAACGTGAGCACGTTTTGTCCTCTCCCCATTGGCTGCCTGTCTGTTTTTGAATAAATTTTAAACTCTTGTTTGTTTTTAAAGCTCTTAATGGTCTGGCCCCATCCTACATTTCTGATTTACTACGTTTTAGTGTCAGTGGTAAATCTTTGAGGTCTTCATCCCAGTTTCTTTTAAATGTTTGGAGAACCAGATCTAAACACTGGGGTGACTGAGCCTCTCTGTAGCAGCACCCGGACGGGCCTATGCTTAATCACTGACCTGGGCCTTTTAAAATCCAATCTTAAAACTTTATTCAAGAAGAATTTTAATACTCAGTAGTGGCAACTTTTATTCCAGATTTCTGATTCCTTTTTACTGTTTTGTCTGCTTTTAATGTATTATTTTATATTTATTTATGTTTTTAATTAGGCTTGTAAAGCACTTTGACTGTCTAATTGACTGTTTGTAAAGAACTATATAAACCAACCAATAAATTAATGAATGAAATGAATATATACATGTATATACCTCAGTACTAGTATACTGTATATACCTCAGTACAATATAAAGATGACACTCAAAAATGTGAATGCTGGATGATGCAAAAATTCATTTATTTCAATAATTCAACCTAAAAGGTGAGTCTAATATGCGTTAGACTCATTACATGCAAGCCAGATGTTTGAAGCCTTTATTTGTTATAGTGTTGATGACTACAGCTCATGAAAACCACAAATTCTAAATCTTAGAAAATTTGAATATTACATGAAATCAATAAAACAAGGATTTTAAATGGAGCATTGTTGGACCTCTGAAGAGTATAATCATTCATATATACTCTGTACTTGGTTTGGGCCCCATTTGCATCCATCACTGCCTCAATGCGGCGTGGCATGGATGCGATCAGCCTGTGGCACTGCTGAGGTGTTATGGAGGACCAGGATGCTTCTAGCAGCCTGCAGCTCTTCATTGTTCCGTCTCATGTTTCTCATCTTTCTCTTGGCAATGACCCATAGATTGTCTATGGGGTTCAGGTCAGGCAACTTTGCTAGCCAATCAGAGCTCAGTAATACTTGGTCATTGAACCAGGTTTTGGTACTTTTATCAGTGTGTGCAGGTGCCAAGTCCTGCTGGAAAATGAAGTCGGCATCTCCAAGAAACTGGTCTGTGGAAGGAAGCTAGCCTAGTAAACTAGGCTGTCAGTTTTGCTCTGCAGACATACTGTATATAGTCTGGCTTGCCAGGCTAGAAGAAAGCATGAAGTGCTCCAAAATCTGATAGAAGCTGTGTTAACTCTGGACTTAATAAAGCTCAGTGGACCAACACCAGCAGATGACATGGCTCCCCAAATCAACACAGACTGTGGAAACTTCACACTGGACTTCAAACATCTGGGATTGTGTCCCTCTCCATTCTTTCTCCAGACTCTGGGACCTTGGTTTTCAAATTGGAGGCAAAGTTTGATTTCATCAGAAAAGAGGACTTTGGACCACTGATCAACAGACCAGGTCTTTTTTCCTTTAGTCCAGGTGAGATTCTTCTGACATTGTTCGCTGTTCAGGAGCAGCTTGACCAGAGGAATACGACATTTGAAGCTCATTTCCATGATCCGTCTGTGTGTGGTGGCTCTTGATGCTCTAACTCCAGCCTCAGTCCACTCCTTATGAAGGTCCAACACTTTGAATGTCCTTTCCCTGACAGTCATAACAGTCCTCTCCAGGCTGCGGTCATCCCTGCTGCTTGTTCACCTTTTTCTTTAATACTTTTCCCTTCTGCATCACTTTCTATTAATGTGCTTTGATGCAGCACTTTGGGAACATCCAACTTGTTTTGCAATGACCTCTTGAGGCTTTCCTCCTTATGGATGGAGTCAGTGATGGTTTTCTACACAACGGTCAGGTCAGCACTCTTCTCCATGACTGATTCCTAATGAACCAGACCGAGACCATTTCAAGGCTCAGGAAACCTTTAGGGGTGTTTTGGGTTTATTACCTGATTACAGTGTGACATTTGAAGCCAAGATTGAACCTTTTCACTATATTCTAATTTTCTGAGATTTAGAATTTGGGGTTTTCATGAGCTGTAGCCATAACTGTCAAAGTTAGAAAAAATAAAGGCTTGAAATAGCTCACTTTACATGTAATAGTCTATCTCATATATTAAATTCACCTTTTAAGTTGAATTACTGAAATAAAGGAACTTTTGAACGATATTCTAATTTTTCGAGTTTCCCGTGTACAGTACAATGTATAAACATCAGTACTAGTATATACCTAAGTACAATGTAAATCTGCTCTGAGGTCAGATTCATCTGGTAACACCTGACTGAGGTTTTTGTCCTCAAAATGAGAAACTTCACCTGCTCTAGTCCCACCTGACTCAACATACAGGTCTTCTCCTATGGTGTGAGCCTGTTTAACAGCATTACTGTGAGTTACTGGTAAGGAATGCGAATAGATGCTGAGGATTTGAAAATGCTTTCTTTGTTTTGACTATCAATAACTTTGGATCGGTTTATTTAACTATTTGTTTGCAGTCATCTATCACTGCCAGCTGTACTGCAGGAGAAAGGATTCAGGTCATGACGTGTGTTATTGCATGTAACTTGTGCATGAGAGCAGAAAAAAGCTCATCATTTCTTTTCTCCAACAAGCCACCAGCTCAGTCCTAAAGCTGCTCCAAACTCAGTTTTAGTAAATGACTAAAAACACAGAGAAAGACGACGTAGCAGCAGCTGCAGGATGGCCTCCTCCTCTGAAACGATTTAATCCAGTCTTCATTTCTCCTGCTGCTTCTGGGTCATGGTTCTTTTCTCTGCTTGTGGTGATGAAGACTTGGCCCCTCTGGGACCTGGTTTTGGGCCCAGCTGTGATGAGGTCTGGCTCTGAGGCTGTTAGGTGGGGCTGGATGAGCTCATCCTGTTAGAGGAGGGAACAGGATGAGAACTCCCCGACTCTGTAACACCCCGGAGGTGTTTTTGTGTAGCTCTGCTGAAAACCCTTTTACTGCATCTCTTTAGTGGTTGGAACAAACAGGATGATCTAACTGTTGATTCAGCTGCAGAACGTTTCTCTTATTTTACCATTTTAACACTTTAACTTCCAAACCAAGAAAAAATCAATGGAAGACGTTTGCATTTTTCCTTGATTTGAGGCAATAGGAGTTATAACATAATGAAGTTATAAAAGATTAAAGCCCGTTCATGTAAGGTTAATACTGTTTGGTTTTTTCAAATATCCTCATTTATTTTAGATTTTATTAAGTTCTTTCAGTTAAATTCAGGACATACTTCAGCAAATTATGGGGACTAAAATATGTTGACCCAGCTGGTGGAACGCCAGTTAAAGGCTTGAGAATCAGAATAACAAACAGTAAATTCCTACGGAGCGGTAACAGGAGAGTCTTCTGCTGAGGTTAGTCATCACATCGTCACCTTCAGGAAAAAACTCACTTCTCCAAATATTTAACTTTTCTGGACATTTTAAAAACTTCTTTCTTTTCTAATAAATTAACTCTGTGGTCACAGGTCACAATTCAGTCATTCACAAAACCATCAGCTCATGTGAGAGATGACCCAATAGAACAGACTCATCTTTAAATCTCTTCTTCCCTGACCTTTAACACAGGGTGACCTTTGACCCCTTTTAATGTCCTCTTTCATTTCATTTAATGGTTGGTTATAGGTCTATTTTTATCTTGCTTATGAGGGTTTTATTCTTTTTGAATGTTTCATTTTTTATTTATGTTTTTAAAGATATGTTTTTATTGCAGCTCTTTGGTTAAACATGCTGTAGTTTATAACTCCTCTATAAATAAAATGTTATGGTTTATGTCAAACATGTAAACAATGAAGAATAGAGATGAGGGGGTTTAAGCCTGACAGCAACACTATTCATGTCATCCATCTCTAAACCTGGAGAAAGAGTCAGGAAGTTCCTACTGATTTGAATTTAAATCACTTTAAGAACCACATAAATGTTTTTAAGTGTTACAGTCCCTGTACTTTTGGCTGTCCAGCACCGCAGCTCCACAGCTCCTTCTGCAGCCAACATGCTCTGTTCTCCCCTGCCTGCAGATTCAGCACCAGAGGCACGCCCAGAGCTCCACGGCTGTGCCTCGTTACCAATCACCAGTGCAGCATAAAAAGCTGCTTCATTCAGTCAGTTAGTCAGGGGAGCAGTTCTGTGCTGTCTCCCTGGTCTGTGTCGGGTGACTGTGGTCTATTGTGTACGTAGTGTTAAAGTAAATACTGGAGAGACCCAGAGGGTTGTAACAGTAAGTGAGCCTGCCTGATGTAGGTTAGAATGACCTCTGACCCCTACAGATTGATTGATGACTCACTGGTCTCCATCCTGTTACAGCTTATGTTGATGTATTTAGCTGATGCTTTTATGCAAAGCGACTTACAAATGATATTGTAACCAAGAAGTTACCGTCAACGCTAACAAAACAATTAACCCTGACATCAGCCCTAAACAAGATGGTCTAACACTAGTCTCTAAGGTGACCGTGAGGAGGAAAGAACACAGGATAGAGTGAAGTGCATGAAAAGATACAGAGGAGTAGGGAAGGTAGGAGCTAGTCTAGAAGATGTTCTCTGAAGAGCTGGGTACCAAAGAACCCACAGACCGGTACCAGGCCCTTAGTGGTTGAGGATCCCTGCTATAATAACTATCATGACTAACGATGGTTTGGTTTATTTATTAGGAACATTTCTTTAGTAGAAGTCTCATTCTTAATTAACTTAAAACGTCTTTTATCCAAGTTTCTCTAAAACATAAACATGAGCAAAGAAATGACCTGTGTTACCATGGTGACGAGGAGCCATGTTTAACATAGGCGTTAGCTTAGTGCTAAAATAAGAAAAATATTAATATTAAAAATAAAAACGATATCTTAAGAAGTGGGAGTCACATATGCAAACTGTTGTAATTCCTTCAGCATTCACCTGATTTGGATGTAAATACCTTCAAATTAAAGCTGACAGTCTGCAGTTAGAGCACATTGTTTCATTTCAAATCCATTGTGGTGGTGTATAGAGCCAAACTATTAGAATTGTATCGATGTCCCAATATTTATGGACCTGACTGTATGTATAGGGTACTTGTTGAATACTTACAAGGGTACATATAAGGTCCTTAACGGGTATTTACCAGGTGCTTATGGGGGTACATACACAGTACACAGTACTCGAAGTACCGCTGGAAATGCAGGATACACTGGCAACACTGGTGATTTTGCTGTGCACCTAGTACTTCCATGGTATCTGGATCTATAATTTTTCTTTAATATTCAGTAATTTTACGAGTTCTTGTTTCTGTATATAAACACACATACACAGACAGAAATGTGTGTGTGTGTGTGTGTGTGTGTGTGTGTGTGTGTGTGTGTGTGTGTGTCATGGCGGACTATCTGTCCAGTGTTTAATCTCGCAGCTGGAGGCGGAGCAGAACCTCCTGCAGCAGCATCGGTGCTTAGAACGTGCACGCGCATCTGGGTGGGGGTGGGGGGTGGGGGTGTGTTCGGCGCTAGGACCGCGGCTCCGTCAGAGCGCTGATCCCAGCAGAGGCAGCTCCCTCCCGGCTGAAGACAGCCTGTGAGCTCAGACCGTCTCCCGGACCAGACGCCGCCGGGCCCCGGTGGTCTCTATGGGCTGACCATGCGCAGGATTCGGGCCAACGCCATCGCCATCCTGACCGTCGCCTGGATCCTGGGGACGTTTTATTACCTGTGGCAGGACCAGAAGCCCCCGTCCGCTCCGTCGGCGGCGGCGCAGACCCGCGGTCGGAACCACGGACAGAAGGGGGTCCCCGGTAGGCTGGAGGTCCACCGAGACGAGCGGACCATCCCGCTGATTGTGAGTGAGCGCTCCTTTGTGTGCGTGTGTGTGTGTGTGCGCGCTCTGCTCAGCTGGGTGTCACAGCAGGAACATGTTCAGCTGACTGAACGCATCACCTCCAGTGGACCTGTTCGTTCGGCTCGGTCCAGTCCGACCCGCACTGAGCCGAGCCGAACCGACCTCACGGAACCCGATCGGGCTAAAACTTTACCTCCAGCGCGTCAGGTGGACAATCCAAGGGTTCGGGTCGGAACGTCCTTAGGCCCAGATCAGGGAACAGACCCGCTGCGCCTCGGCTCTGATAGATCAGAAGATCTGGTCCAACTGGCAGCAGGACCTCTGCGGCATCAGCCCCCTGCTGCGGTCCTCAGGTCCCCAGGTCTTCAGGTCCTCAGGTCTTCAGGTCCCCAGGTTTTCAGGTCCCCAGGTCTTCAGGTCCTCAGGTCTTCAGGTCCTCAGGTCTTCAGGTCCCCAGGTTTTCAGGTCCCCAGGTCTTCAGGTCCTCAGGTCCCCAGGTCCTCAGGACTTCAGGTCCTCAGGTCTTCAGGTCCTCAGGTCTTCAGGTCCCCAGGTCCTCAGGTCTTCAGGTCTTCAGGTCCCAGGGTTTCTGAGAATAACTGATATAGCCTACCTGGTTCATATATTATATTATTTTATATTGTTAAAACATGTTTAATAGACTGCTATTAAAGTATGACTATTTTGTTCAATACTTTCAATTCATAACAGGATTATTTTTCCTTAGTCTGTTTCACCAGGTGGCGCTAGTTTTAACAGGACTGATAGAGGTAGGTCTAACAGGGAAACTTATCCCCAGAAATATTATGTGAAGGGGAATGGTGTGTATTTAGTAATTTAGGGACATCATAGTTTAACACAAAAACTAAAAATTAACTTTAAAAAAAACAAGTCGGCATTGACCCTATATGAATTTAGATTTGATTGTAAATATTTCACAGAAACATGATCTAACCATTAGCTAAACATTTATACTGCTTTAGGAGAAGCTGCTCATTCAGGTTTAAATAATACTAAAAATAATAATTATACTACTACTACTACTACTACTACTACTACTACTACTAATAATAATAATAATAATAATAATAATAATACAATTTTTTGATGGAGGCTCTGGTGGAGGCTCTGATGGAGGCTCTGATTGAGGCTCTGATGGAGGCTCTGGTTGAGGCTCTGATGGAGGCTCTGATGGAGGCTCTGGTTGAGGCTCTGATGGAGGCTCTGGTGGAGGCTCTGATGGAGGCTCTGGTGGAGGCTCTGGTGGAGGCTCTGATGGAGGCTCTGATGGAGGCTCTGATGGAGGCTCTGGTGGAGGCTCTGGTGGAGGCTCTGGTGGAGGCTCTGATGGAGGCTCTGGTGGAGGCTCTGATGGAGGTTATGATGGAGGCTCTGATGGAGGCTCTGATGGAGGCTCTGATGGAGGCTCTGATGGAGGTTATGATGGAGGCTCTGGTGGAGGCTCTGGTGGAGGTTATGATGGAGGCTCTGATGGAGGTTATGATGGAGGTTATGATGGAGGCTCTGGTTGAGGCTCTGGTTGAGGCTCTGATGGAGGCTCTGATGGAGGCTCTGATGGAGGCTCTGGTGGAGGCTCTGGTGGAGGCTCTGATGGAGGCTCTGGTGGAGGCTCTGATGGAGGTTATGATGGAGGCTCTGGTGGAGGCTCTGGTGGAGGTTATGATGGAGGCTCTGATGGAGGTTATGATGGAGGTTATGGTGGAGGCTCTGATGGAGGCTCTGATGGAGGCTCTGATGGAGGCTCTGGTGGAGGTTCTGATGGAGGCTCTGATGGAGGCTCTGATGGAGGTTATGGTGGAGGCTCTGGTGGAGGTTCTGATGGAGGCTCTGGTGGAGGCTCTGATGGAGGCTCTGATGGAGGCTCTGATGGAGGCTCTGATGGAGGCTCTGATGGAGGCTCTGATGGAGGCTCTGATGGAGGCTCTGGTGGAGGCTCTGATGGAGGCTCTGGTGGAGGCTCTGGTGGAGGCTCTGATGGAGGTTCTGGTTGAGGCTCTGGTGGAGGTTATGATGGAGGCTCTGGTGGAGGTTATGATGGAGGCTCTGATGGAGGCTATGATGGAGGCTCTGGTGGAGGCTATGATGGGGGCTCTGATGGAGGCTCTGGTGGAGGCTCTGATGGAGGCTATGATGGAGGCTCTGGTGGAGGCTCTGATGGAGGTTATGATGGAGGCTCTGATGGAGGCTCTGATGGAGGCTCTGGTGGAGGCTCTGGTGGAGGCTCTGATGGAGGCTCTGATGGAGGTTATGATGGAGGCTCTGATGGAGGCTCTGATGGAGGCTCTGGTGGAGGCTCTGATGGAGGCTCTGATGGAGGCTCTGATGGAGGCTCTGATGGAGGCTCTGGTGGAGGCTCTGGTGGAGGCTCTGGTTGAAGCTCTGATGGAGGTTATGATGGAGGCTCTGGTTGAGGCTCTGGTGGAGGCTCTGATGGAGGCTCTGATGGAGGCTCTGATGGAGGCTCTGATGGAGGTTATGATGGAGGTTATGGTTGAGGCTCTGATGGAGGCTCTGATGGAGGCTCTGGTGGAGGTTCTGATGGAGGCTCTGATGGAGGCTCTGATGGAGGTTATGGTTGAGGCTCTGGTGGAGGTTATGATGGAGGCTCTGGTGGAGGTTCTGATGGAGGCTCTGATGGAGGCTCTGATGGAGGCTCTGGTGGAGGCTCTGGTGGAGGCTCTGGTGGAGGCTCTGATGGAGGTTCTGATGGAGGCTCTGATGGAGGCTCTGGTGGAGGTTCTGATGGAGGCTCTGATGGAACCTCTGATGGAGGCTCTGATGGAGGTTCTGATGGAGGCTCTGGTGGAGGTTCTGATGGAGGCTCTGATGGAGGCTCTGATGGAGGTTATGATGGAGGTTCTGGTGGAGGTTATGATGGAGGCTCTGATGGAGGTTATGATGGAGGTTCTGATGGAGGCTCTGGTGGAGGTTATGATGGAGGTTCTGATGGAGGCTCTGGTGGAGGTTCTGATGGAGACTCTGATGGAGGCTCTGATGAAGGTTATGGTGGAGGTTATGGTGGAGGTTCTGATGGAGGCTCTGATGGAGGCTCTGATGGAGGCTCTGATGGAGGTTATGATGGAGGCTCTGGTGGAGGCTCTGATGGAGGTTATGGTTGAGGCTCTGGTGGAGGTTATGATGGAGGCTCTGGTGGAGGTTCTGATGGAGGTTCTGATGGAGGTTATGGTGGATGGCTCTGGTGGAGGCTCTGATGGAGGCTCTGGTGGAGGTTATGATGGAGGCTCTGGTGGAGGTTATGATGGAGGCTCTGGTGGAGGTTATGATGGAGGCTCTGATGGAGGTTCTGATGGAGGTTATGATGGAGGCTCTGGTGGAGGTTCTGAGTTTGTCCTGTCCCAGTCAGGTTGTTCTCATAGTTCTGATAGTCAGGTAGTCCTTATCAAACTAATCTGGATCTCTTTAGAATCCTACAGACCTTAACCAGCTGTAAAGAGTTAACCTGACCATCCTCCCAGGCGGATGATTTTTGAGCTGAGGTATTTCGTAACTGTTGGTTTGCCAGCGGGGTCGTCGACCTGTCACCCGGCTGAGATGTCCCTGCTGTTTGTTTTGGAAATTTGATCCGACGCCCACTTGCCTCCAGCTCTGAGCGGTGCAGATAGGAGGCATGCTGGATATCTCTACACTTCTTCTTCTCTTTCATTAGCACTTCCTTGTGTTTGTGTATTTTATTGAAAGTCTTCCACTTTATGTTAGATTGTTTGTTGTCCTCCTCCACTTTTTGGTGCTTCATTTTTCCAGTTTATTTTTATATCATTTTTGCAGGTAAAAATCACAAAGCATCAAAATTGAAACATGATTAAAAACCTAAAATAAAATAAATGAAATAATACAGTTAATTATATCTGAATAATAATAACATGAAAAACTATATTTGCGTCAAACCATTTTGGAGAGACACTGCTGCAGATTGGTGACAAACTAGCAGCTAATTACCAGGTCATTAAAACAACTCTTGGTCAAAAACTCCCCCTAATACGTTAGAATACTATATTACCTGTTAGCTAAACTTTAACAGTTAGAACTCTTTATTACCTGTTAGCTATCCTCTACAGTTAGAACTCTATAGGTGGCGCTGATTGTACAGCAGCTACAGCCTTTGTTAGTCTGCTCCAGGGCACATTTGGATACAATGTAGCTCACTGTGTGTGTATGTGTGAGTGAGTGAGTGGGTAAATATGTGTGTGAATGAGTGTAGTGTGACGTGCTTTGAGAGTCATTGGTCTTGAGATACTGTAAGTGCTTATCAACTACAGGCCAGTATCGTTTGATGCTGCTGCAGCAGGACATACAGTACTGTGGCCAATCAGATGTTCTATTGAAACAAATCTGCAGCAGTGTCTCTCACCCACATTGAGTGATGTCACTGGAGGGTGTGGTCCTTGCTGTGATGAGTAACTGACTCAGAATGACCCAAACATTCCTTCAGGTGAAAGTGTGTCTGTGTTTTAATGGTATGAAGATCATCACGACGACGTAAAACCAGTTATTTTCCTCCTCTGACATTTTATCAGCTGTGTGGTTCTATTTGTCCCTTTGCTGTTTTTTTACCCCATCTCTCCCTGTTCCCTCCTCCCTGGACCTCCACGTCTCTCTAGACTCTGTTCATTAGTTACAGTAATGACATCATCTGTTAGTACTGGCTCCGCTCCGTATCCCTCCTAATCCTCGTCTCTGTGTCTCACTTTACAGAAACACTTGTGATGTTTGTCTAACTAGCCCGACTGACTGAAACATGTTACAAACATCGGACCTCAGCTCGTCACTAACCTTAATGTGATCACGTCCATGCTTCTGATCAGATCTGCACAAACTGTTTTTGGTCCTTCTTTCATTCTTTGGTTCAGAAATGCTGCTGCTGAGACCAGATCAGGTTTGGTTTTTGTGCTCAGACATTAAACTCTCAGAGATTTCTTGTTTTACTAAACCAGACAACCTTTTGGTTGTTTTTACGATGTGATGGGACCACATATAAATACTCTACATGGATTCAACCTGCTCACAGTGTTTGAACAGGAATCAAGCTGTTTGTTCACAGTTCTCTGACAGGATCAGGAACCTTTTACAGAAACCTGTAACCTCTTGTTTTTATCAAACCTCCTCTGGCCTTAAAGCAGCCAGATGGAGTATTAGTATTAGTATCAATATCCGCTATATCCAGTCCTATACATGTCTGCTGCCCTCTGGTGGAGGAGAAGCAGGTGGAGCGGGCCAACCATCATGTTTATTTCTTTTTGTGTAAGACAAACTTAAACGATTTTATGACTCCATATGAAAAATATAGTTACAACTCCATAAAATAAATGTATAAAACTAAAAACTTATAAATGATTGTTTAGAATCTGATTCATGTGCAATGTTGCGTTATCAAGTTCTGCACATGCGCATTAAAGCAGCACTGAGCGACTTTTAACCAGTAGGGGGCAGTAGGAGGCTACGGTTGAAAGTTTCACTTTTACTGTCGTAAATCATCTCACACCTGAACTTTTTCCAGCCCAGTCTGCGACAGCTTTCAGCTAATAATCTGTCAGACAAGTTGTTGTTTTTACATTTCTTTTGAACATATAAATATTATAAGTTCATAAACAGTCTATCTTTCTCTCTCTGCCTCTCTCTCAGCTGTCCGAACATACAGGTGTGTGTTTCAGGTGTGTGAGCAGAATAAAACGAACCATGTAATTCAGCGCGAACCTGACGAGACTTTAGGGTCTGCTGGTGAGCAAAACCCCCGGGTCCCTTGTGGACCGGCTAAGATCTGACAAACTTTAGATCTCGTTTGGCTGGCACCTGGCGCAAAACATCGCGGCTAGGATACCAGCTAGCTCCTGAGTGTAGGCTACTCCGGTCCGGTGTTGACGTGTCATGCGGGTCGTGCGTCATCGATTCCACGGATTTATTTACCTGTGAGGTGTTGTAGAGGAAGGCTTTGATTATCAGGTCGGTGTAGGAGAGATTAACCCAGGCGTAGCTGCGGGATGACGCTGCCTGGTTCAGCCTCGGGTCTGCGTGTCAGCCAAGCCGCCGCTGGAGGCACTGAGGAGAGCGCGTGGAGAGCGGGGAGCCTCCGCTGTCAGGGTATGGGTACAACATGGCAGCGGTCCTCCGTCGGTCTAGTGCGGTATCTGGCCAGTAGAGGGGTGCAGAGTGCTGTCAAACATGAAACTGGTCAAGTTTCTAACTAAATAATCATTGAGATCAATTTTAATGCTCTAACTTAAAGTGTTAAAAACTGCTCAGTATTGCTTTAATCAAGGGGATGCCATTCAAAAGGCTATGTTGTTCAGTGGGAACAGTGGCACCAATCTGGCAGCCCATGATCACACTAAAGAGCTGCAGTGCAAGCTGGGTGGAGGTTTCACTTCCCTTTGCAGGGAGCTGCGAAGGAGCGCTCATCCGCAGAAGCTTAGTGACACACATGCTGCAGAGTACCAACTGCAGAGGTTAGCTAACAGGTAATATAGTGTTCTAACTGTAGAGGTTAGCAAATGGGTAATATAGAGTTCTAACTGTAGAAGTTAGCTAACAGGTAATATAGAGTTCTAACTGTAGAGGTTAACTAACAGGTAATATAGAGTTCTAACTGTGGAGGTTAGCTAACAGGTAATATAGAGTTCTAACTGTGGAGGTTAGCTAACAGGTAATATAGAGTTCTAACTGTTGAGTTAGCTAACAGGTAATATAGAGTTCTAACTGTAGAGGTTAACTAACAGGTAATATAGAGTTCTAACTGTGGAGGTTAGCTAACAGGTAATATAGAGTTCTAACTGTAGAGGTTAGCTAACAGGTAATATAGAGTTCTAACTGTGGAGGTTAGCTAACAGGTAATATAGAGTTCTAACTGTGGATGTTAGCTAACAGGTAATATAGAGTTCTAACTGTAGAGGTTAGCTAACAGGTAATATAGAGTTCTAACTGTAGAGGTTAGCTAACAGGTAATATAGAGTTCTAACTGTAGAGGTTAGCTAACAGGTAATATAGAGTTCTAACTGTAGAGGTTAGCTAACAGGTAATATAGAGTTCTAACTGTAGAGGTTAGCTAAAGGTAATATAGAGTTCTAACTGGTTAGTACCTCTACAGTTAGAACTCTAGATTTTTCTGTAGATAAATAAATGACCTTATAAGTACCGCTTGGTCTAAAGAAATAAAATTGTCTGAATTCAATCAAACTAAAAGTAGACACATCAAATCAGTCATGTGAAAAATCTTTTATTTGTCAAAGAAAACTTTACGTTCATGATGATGCTGATTAAAACCCTGACAGTAGAAAACTGATCTGAATCCCTTCTGGAAGTGATTAGGTCCTGGGTCCAGAACAGGTCTGATGATCTGCTTCCAAAAGACAGAGCCTCAAACTCCTGAAGGCTGGTTTGATTTTTTTATTATCCAAATACTATTTTTGGTTTTAATTTAAAAAATTCTTAACAAAACTTTCCAGGGATTATCAGTGTTCAAGAATCAGGTGATTATTTTTATTTTCTGGCTGCTGAGAGAAGCTCAGAGGAATCTTTGGACCTGTGATGTTGAGTCAGAGATGGGAGGTGAATGCTGCTCGGCCCTGGAGGAGTCTGATGATTTATTAACTGCTGGTGGGAAATTTAAAGCTTCACCAGAGAAACTCATTTTGGCTTTGAAATCAGGACATGCCTCCAACAGCTGTTGGAGGCATTTTTATATTTTAGACATTTCTTATACTTTATATGCTGAACAACATTTTCATAAAGTAACAGCTGAATCAGGACCAGCAGGTTGGACTGAGGGAAGCTGCTGTTTCTCCTCTCATATGACTAAATGTGTTATGTAGAAGAAATGAAATATTCATGAACCTGGATCCATCTGAGGTCAAAAAACACTACCTCCTAGAAAGAGTCAGAAGGAAAAAGAAAGAGAATTCTGTCAATAAAGGAGAAGATAAATTAATGTGAGAGTAAATAAAAAGATTAGACAAATGCAGAGTATGGAAAAAAGAAA
>SSNR01000224.1:800420-852336 GCA_006937965.1 Callopanchax toddi | reverse complement strand
CTAACAGGTAATATAGAGTTCTAACTGTGGAGGTTAGCTAACAGGTAATATAGAGTTCTAACTGTAGAGGTTAGCTAACAGGTAATATAGAGTTCTAACTGTAGAGGTTAGCTAACAGGTAATATAGAGTTCTAACTGTAGAGGTTAGCTAACAGGTAATATAGAGTTCTAACTGTAGAGGTTAGCTAACAGGTAATATAGAGTTCTAACTGTAGAGGTTAGCTAACAGGTAATATAGAGTTCTAACTGTAGAGGTTAGCTAACAGGTAATATAGAGTTCTAACTGTAGAGGTTAGCTAACAGGTAATATAGAGTTCTAACTGTAGAGGTTAGCTAAAGGTAATATAGAGTTCTAACTGGTTAGTACCTCTACAGTTAGAACTCTAGATTTTTCTGTAGATAAATAAATGACCTTATAAGTACCGCTTGGTCTAAAGAAATAAAATTGTCTGAATTCAATCAAACTAAAAGTAGACACATCAAATCAGTCATGTGAAAAATCTTTTATTTGTCAAAGAAAACTTTACGTTCATGATGATGCTGATTAAAACCCTGACAGTAGAAAACTGATCTGAATCCCTTCTGGAAGTGATTAGGTCCTGGGTCCAGAACAGGTCTGATGATCTGCTTCCAAAAGACAGAGCCTCAAACTCCTGAAGGCTGGTTTGATTTTTTTATTATCCAAATACTATTTTTGGTTTTAATTTAAAAAATTCTTAACAAAACTTTCCAGGGATTATCAGTGTTCAAGAATCAGGTGATTATTTTTATTTTCTGGCTGCTGAGAGAAGCTCAGAGGAATCTTTGGACCTGTGATGTTGAGTCAGAGATGGGAGGTGAATGCTGCTCGGCCCTGGAGGAGTCTGATGATTTATTAACTGCTGGTGGGAAATTTAAAGCTTCACCAGAGAAACTCATTTTGGCTTTGAAATCAGGACATGCCTCCAACAGCTGTTGGAGGCATTTTTATATTTTAGACATTTCTTATACTTTATATGCTGAACAACATTTTCATAAAGTAACAGCTGAATCAGGACCAGCAGGTTGGACTGAGGGAAGCTGCTGTTTCTCCTCTCATATGACTAAATGTGTTATGTAGAAGAAATGAAATATTCATGAACCTGGATCCATCTGAGGTCAAAAAACACTACCTCCTAGAAAGAGTCAGAAGGAAAAAGAAAGAGAATTCTGTCAATAAAGGAGAAGATAAATTAATGTGAGAGTAAATAAAAAGATTAGACAAATGCAGAGTATGGAAAAAAGAAATTAAATGTGTCCGTAAACTTGTACTGCATAAATACAGAATATAAAAAAGACAGAAAAAGAAAAGGAAATAAATTAATAAAATAATTAGATTGTAAATAAAATGGAAAATTAAATCACAGTAATCATGTTATTAATATGTTGAAAAGGATAAATATTCATTTATGCTATGAATAAATAAGTTAGGAATGTTCTTATGTTTTAGATTCAATGTGTGGCATATTTTAACGTCATCAGGCCATTTATTTATTTCTATATTTATGCCAGTATTGTCAGAATCAGTAAGAAACAACTTTACTTTACTTTGGTCAAATAAATTATGAAAATAAAAATCACTAATTATTTCATATTTATTACATTAATGCCATGTAAAAGATCATTTTTAATTGTTTTTAATAACATTTTATAGACATCATTTTTAAAAGGCTTTATTAGCAGCTAAAGATCAAATTAGATTAAAGCTGAATCCAGATGTTTACAGAAACCAACTACACAGTAAAAACACCAGAGTAAAATAAACTCTAGAAGAGTAAAATAAACTCTAGAGAGAGAAACTATTTGGTCCCATGGGAAGTTAAACGTCTCTGGTTTCAGTTAGAATTAGCAGAATTCTTTCTGTGAGCTAAATGCTAATTATGCTAATAATGAGAAACAGGATGTCAGAGGTTTATTTATTAATGTCTTCAGAATCAGAGGTTTACACCCAGACTGATTACTATCTCTGGAAACAATGAGGGAAAGCCCAGGTTATGATGTCATGGCTTTGGAAACTTCAGAGCTGTGAATGTCCAGTGTCGACGTAACCTTTGACCCCATTTGAGAATCTGCTGGCTGTTCTTCCCACTAAGGGGGACAGGGCCTTTCAGGCTCTGGTTCCTAGACCGAGGAACAGTTAGACTCTGAATCTCCATGTTTCTGGCTCAGTGGAGGTTTTCAGACTCAGGTGTTACTTGCTTTGATTTTGTTTAGACTTTTGTCTTTACTATCATTTTTATACTGATATATTTGATCTTGATTATTGTGTTTTGACCCAATGTAGCTGTGTTGTTCAGAGCTTTGTGATGTTTTCCATATCTATGAAAGGCGCTCTATACATTTTACCTACTGTAGTAATTCAGACGTTGTTCAGTTAAAACAAACTAAAGAAACAGTCTTGTGCTACATAATAAAGCTTAGCTAACAGGTAACATAGAGTTCTGATGCATCAGTGGGACTTTTTGAGCATCAGTTGTTTTAAAAACCTGAAAATCAGCAGCTAATTTGTCCCAGATCTACAGCAGTGTCTCTCCTGATCTGACTAGACATGAGACCTGCTCCAGTCAGATGACTACTTCCAGTTTCTGTGTGGTCCTGGCTGTAGATATAAAGCTGATAGAAGCTGCTTCAGACCCAAACGTCTATTTAAGAGGAGAAAATAATTCAAAATGTTTCATAAATGAATGAATAATCAACTCTAATTATTAGGATTTCTGTTTAAATTCACTGTGATTCTGATCATTGCTGCAGTGAAAACTGTATGAAACATTTGGGTGACCTTTGAACTCTCTGTGTTCCTAAACACACGTTCAGGCCCTTAGATCTGTCTGAGTTAGGCGTCCTGAAATCCTACCTGAATGCCTATAAGAGCTTTTTCTAAACTTTGGTTTGACCTTTAACTTCACCTTTATTTTAATACTTTATTCAGCTTTTCTGAAACATTTATTATTTTTGTTGTTGTTTTTATGTACTCTTATTTGACCTTTTTAGTACTTTTATGTTTTTTTGGTATTATTTTACACCTGGTTGATGTTTTTACAGAAATAATACCCTGTCAGCTGATTGGTTTTAAAATATATTTTTTTGTCCCTATTTCTTATTAAGGCATCAAGCTAAAATAAAAAAACTACTAAACTAAAAGAATTATAAAAATATGTTTGAATAACAAGTTAAATCTCATTACATTCCATTATTAATACACCAATACAACATTTATAAAGATTTTGTTTGTTAATGTGTAATAATTATTACCCTCAGTGACCTCAATGAACAAAAAAAGGGGGAAAAAAATTCTTGTGGAAGTTAAATGCTTCAGAACTTTGTAATGCTGTAGACTTATTATTATTATCATCATTGATATTATTAATATGTGCCTTGGCTCATTGTGTCCTCTGCAGGTGACGCAGCCTCCTCGGACTGAGCAGCAGGAGCAGCTGCTGGGAAGCTTCGAGGAGAAGTCCTACCTGTCAGCCAAGCAGCTCAGAGCAGGAGATGACCCTTACAGGGAGCACGCCTTTAATCTGCAGGAGAGCGACCGTCTGGGCAGCGAGCGAGCCATTCGAGACACTCGACACTACAGGTGAGCACAGCTTAGGCTTTGTGTTGTTGACTTCCACCAGAGGATCAGAGACTAATCTGGTGTGAGCTGCAAATGGATTTAGAGCTGGGTAGAAAAATCTCTCTGATGATCTGAGTGGCACGTTGATGGATGAGTTGACAGGACGCTGCTTCCATGAGCTTGTAGAGGTGACTTTGACCCAGCTGGAGTTAGCTTCAGACTGGTGCATCTTCACAGGTCTGCAGTGGCAGAGATCAAATCTGTAGACGAGTGTTATTGTTGAAGGTGAGCTTAAGGTCAGTAATCTGAGGAAAGAATAAAACATGTTACTAAACCGTTACCTCGGTCTACAGCTGAGTGGTTTAGTTTGCTGTCAGTAAGGTGAACTAGTAACAAGTGGTGAACTGTGACTCTCAGACCTTCAGCAACAGTAGAAAACACTGACCTCACCATCCACGCTTCTGACGCACTAAAAGATATCTGTTTGTCTGACCATGTAGCGAGTTTATGGTGCATTCAAGTACAGCACATAAACTCAATAATTCAAACTAAAATAACAGCCAGGCCACCCTTATGGAAAAAACACATAAATCTAACATGTGTTTTACATTTAGTTTACATACGTTATATGGTGAATTCACATGTTTCACATGTGATTTTTACATGTGAACTACTGTACATGATTTTTGATGATGAAGAACACTCAGATAGAATAGAATTACTTTATTGATCCCACAGTGGGGAAATTCACTTGTCACAGCAGCATACACACGAGAATAGAAAGCAAGTAAATGACACACTAATTTCACATGATGACACAGACAATATAAGAGGATGAGATAAAATACAGATGTGAATTTACATTTGCAGATGGGTGCTCACTCCAAAGGACCGCAGCCTCCTCAGGAGGCCCTTCTTATATAGAGCGTCTGTGTTGTGGGACCAGTTCAGTTTATTGTTGAAGTGGACACTCAGGTACTTAAAGGTATCCACTACTTCAATTTCTGAGCCCTGAATGTTCACCAGTGTGGGGGGTGATGCGTTTCTCTGAAAGTCAATCACCATCTCCTTTGTCTTACTGGTGTTTAAGCACAGATGGTTGTGCTCACACCAGCTCACAAAGTCCCTGATGACTGACTGATAATCCTGATCGTTCCCTTCAGTAACACAGATGAGAAAAGTAGATCCACACTCCCTGATTTTAACAGCTACTTGTGACTTGACCAGATTCAGACTGTTCATAGAGATGGATGAACAGACCCTGACCCAGACCCTGACATGACCCAGACCCTGACCCAGACCCTGACTCTGACCCTGACCCTGACCCTGAGCCTGTCCCTGACCCTGACATGACCCAGACCCTGACCCAGACCCTGACCCTGAGCCTGTCCCTGACCCTGACATGACCCAGACCCAGACCCAGACCCTGACCCAGACCCAGACCCTGACATGACCCAGACCCTGACCCAGACCCAGACCCTGACCCTGACCCTGACCAGAGCCTGTCCCTGACCCTGACATGACCCAGACCCAGACCCAGACCCTGACCCTGAGCCTGTCCCTGACCCTGACATGACCCAGACCCAGACCCAGACCCTGACCCTGACATGACCCAGACCCTGACCCAGACCCTGACTCTGACCCTGACCCTGACCCTGACCCTGAGCCTGTCCCTGACCCTGACCTGACCCAGACCCTGACCCAGACCCTGACCCTGAGCCTGTCCCTGACCCTGACATGACCCAGACCCAGACCCAGACCCTGACCCTGACCCTGACCCTGACCCTGACATGACCCAGACCCTGACCCAGACCCAGACCCTGACCCTGACCCTGACCCAGACCCAGACCCAGACCCAGACCCTGACCCTGACCCTGACCCTGACCCTGACCCTGAGCCTGTCCCTGACCCTGACATGACCCAGACCCAGACCCAGACCCTGACCCTGAGCCTGTCCCTGACCCTGACATGACCCAGACCCTGACCCAGACCCTGACCCTGAGCCTGTCCCTGACCCTGACATGGACCCTGACCCAGACCCAGACCCAGACCCAGACCCTGACCCTGACCCTGACCCTGACCCTGACCCTTCAGAATTGTTTATTTAGTCTTGGCTTCACTCTGTTAACCCTGGTACTGGGGACTGCTGCACTCCCTACAACAAACCAGATCCTAAATCTTGCCAGGCCTGGTCCAAACTGGTTACATGGGCTCACTGTTACGGAAATGTCTGATCAAACGATGAGAGACAGTCCTAACAGCTTTATTACGTATTATAATCCAGAGCATTACACCACAGACGTGTCTGAAGGTAATAACTAGTGACAACACTCAGCCTGCCCTTACTCCCCTCCCCTCTCCATGAATCAACCCCTGACACTCACACGCACATCACTAAACTGACCCACTGATCTGTTTCCTTTGTCCACCATAAAGACATGGCAATGGTCAGCTGCTTCATCACCCACACACACAAACAGGAGATGGGGCCAGGTGCTTATCAGCTACTCATTAACAAAGGAGATTGGATTAGGCAGCTTGACCCTCACCCCAGGGTGTGTGGTCACATGACACTGGCTTCACATTCTTGCACACAAACAGGACAGTAAGAGTTACAGTCTGTTATTTATATAATCAACAGAACACATCTTTTTAAAAATAAGAGATCACTATTAAATTCTCTAATGCAGGACCCACCACCTGCAGGAGGAACATGAAGGGTCTGGTGCTTTGTAGATCAAGTAGCAGACCAAGGCTGGAACTGGCAGTCCCTGGACACGAACACTGACTATTGAGACATGGAACATCGCCTCTCTGGTGGGAAAGGAACTTGAGCTTGTAAGGTTGAGTGACACTGGCTAGACAAAGTTGGACTGACCTTGACACACAGCGTTGGCTCTGGAACCCAAGTCCTTTTCTTTGCTGGAGTTGCTTTGGGCGAGAGGCGGAGAATTGGGGTGGACTTTCTGTTTAGACCGCAAGACTCTCTTCCTGTAGGTTGGAGTTTACCCCGGGGATGAAAGTGTAGCTTCCCTGTGCCTTTGGGTTGGGAATTGGTCCTGACTGCTGTTTGTGCTTATGCGCCAAACAGCAGTTCAGAGTTCTCACCCTTTTTAAAGTCCCCGGGACAAGCGCTGATGGTGCTCCTACTGGGGACTCCATAGTCCTGATGGGGGACTTCAACGCTCATGTGGGCAATGGCAGCATGAATCGGAGGGGCGTGATTGGGAGGATTGGCCCACCCAATCTGAACCCAAGTGGTGTTTAACAAGCTTCTACCTCATTAACATTCTGTAAAGTTCCTCGTCATTCCCGTGTGTTTAGATGTGATTTTTGATTGAGTAGAGAGGAGAATCACTCCTGTTTGCTTCTATACAGTAAATGGAGACGTGCTAAAGGGAGAAATCTGGTTTTCACTCATGTGGCTCAACTCCACATTGGTCAGGGTGAACAAAGGAAATGTTCTTGGATCCATGTACATACATCTGGGTTTGCTGGTAGTTTTCTAGGTTTAAGTATACACAGGCTTTAGTAGGAAATCCATGCAGGCATTTGGAAATAAGTCCCCTAATGATCTACATGTTAACTTTAGGTGAGCTGACCCTTTCTGCCTCAGGTGAATTCAAACATCATAATAAATGTGACAGTGAAACTATTGGTTCCAACGTGGCAGAACACCTCTATAATCGTTGTTTACAGATTGTTTATTGTTTGCAAACTTTTGAAACTAAGAAGAAACAAAACCATTTCTTTAATTTGTTAAGTTGCTTTAAAGTGATAATATGCAGTTTTGCTTGTTTTGGGCGCTCTCTGGTGTCCGTTTTAAATCACTGCATTAAAAAGTTACCAGATCGTTTCAGCTTCTAAACGCCAATATCTACCTGTTGAAATGTCTCCTCAGCCTTCATAGCTTTCTACAGGAGCGGTTATTTACTCTTTCAAAGAAATCAGCTGTGTTCAAGCAGGGAGAGATTGAAAAAAAGCAGGAATCATGAGCTAAAAACACTCCAGCGCTAGCATAACAGCTAGCCACTTTGGGTTAGCCTAACCCTCGTGAGACACGTGACTTCCTGGGTACCGTGACGGCGACGGAGATCTTGCAATCGTGGTATTCTGGATCTAATCACCAGATGGGGCTAAGTGACTTTTCATTAACTCTGTAAAGGGTCATATTAGCACATACTGGCTCAAAGAAAAGATTTAAAAATATGAAAAAGTTGCATATTATCACTTTAAAGGGAAGTTTTGTGATTAATGATGTTTCAGCTTCATGTTCTCTGACCTGGACTTGAAGCTCCCTGCAGCAGAGGGTCACAAATCTGGGAAACTGTTGCTGGGCAACTAGATATTTTCATATCACTAAAGCAACAGTCGCCTCCACTGGCCTCTGCTGCTGATCACAGCTTATTGCCACATGTTTTGTGACTGAATATTAGACACGTGTAACAAATTAAACATGATTTAAACTGTTTCTTTTTCTTCTGCCTGTAGATGTGCATCACTGACTTACGATTCAGACCTTCCCTCCACAAGCATCATCATCACTTTCCACAATGAAGCTCGCTCTACTCTCCTTCGTACAGTGAAGAGGTGACGCGATGGAACACAGATGACTTATTCAGGCAGGAGTAATAACCTAAAGCCTGTGTTTTTGCTTCATTGCCTTTCTGTTTCTTTCAGTGTTCTGATGCGAAGTCCACCACCTCTCATTCAAGAAATCATCCTCATAGACGACTTCAGCTCTGATCGTAAGTTTTGATTAGTGGTCAGGGCTCCTCCGCACAGCACGAAGACCTTGTTAGAATATAAACCAGAATGTGGATGGTCTGTAGAACAGGGATGAGAAACCTCTGGCCCCCAGGCCGTGTGCGACTCTCAGAAGTCATGTATCGGCCTGCTGTGCAAAATTCCACACAAATACATACAGTATCCATCTCAGAGGGAACAATATCCACAACTGATGATGATAATATGATCAAACTGACACCAATTTGTATAAGTAATTTATTTTTGGAGGACTTATATTATTATATTTTTTAGGGTTTTAAAAGCAGCAAAAAGGGGAAAAAATTCAAGACAAAATAGCAGCTAAATATCAGGATCTTAAAACAACATGTGGTCGGTTTACTAACAGGTAACATAGGGTGGTTATTTCCACAACAACAAAAACATCTTCTGGAATGCATAATTGCATGTAGACTTTGTTATTTTTAATCACTGATTTTATTTATGTACTATGAACAGTGGGAGATCTAGAGAAACATTTATGGGGTGGCAAGAATTTTTCTGGGGTGGTAGCATATACGAGAATATTATATATCTGTGCCGGCTGAGGTGGCAGCAGGGGTGGCAAGGCTTTCTTTTAGGCTGGCAACTGCCACCCCAGTAGATCTGCCCAAGGGTATGAAGTATTTTATTCATTTCCTTTTTCATTAGAGACCATATCAGATTTGTTGGGGGGGGTTTCATTCAGTGTTTTTCCTGTTACCTTGGTCCCTTCAGAGTTGAACTCTGGTTTCTGGCTGACCTGCTCTGTGGTGCAGCTCGAGGTCTCTGGTCCAGGGGTGTGTGTCCAGGGTGCAGCACCGACGAGTGCTTACAACGTGCACCCATGAGCGGTACCTGACGCTGCACCCTGGAATGGAGCTCTCACCCTGTAAAAGTATTCTAACCCATTGTGGGGAATTTTAGAGCAAAAGTCTTTTGAATTCCAGAAAATGTTTGTCCTGATCTGACTAGCCATGAGTATTGCTTCGGTCAGCGGTCTGCATCCCGTTTCCAGAGACTCCATGAGTGATGTCACTGGTGGGTGTGGTCCTTACTACAGATAAATAAGGAACAACCCAAACGTCTCTTTAAGCAGCTGAATTAGGAGCTACTGCTTCACCCCGTCTACTGTGCTTCTGTATTTTCCACCACATGCATCCTGTGTCTGGGAATGACACGTTGACCTAAATTCCCTGAGTATTCAGACACATATGAAGGTGCCAGAACTGGACCGAGCTCCAGCAGGTCTGTCTCAGCAGGAGCCTTTCAGCTCCCTAATGCCTGGTTTTATTCAGCCTCTGCTGCTGTAATCCTGCCTACAGGACCCACAGCGACTGAGTCAGTCTGTTTCTGCCAGAAGGACTTTGAGCTGGGCTTTAAGCCCCGTCTTAGAGTTCTGATTCATTCCCAGGGTTGAGTATATCACGAGGACCAGTTTCCAGTAGTGTTGGTTTCAGTTTGTGGTTTTCATTCTGCTCCTGTCTGACTGTGAGCCATTAACCCTTTACAGGCCATATTTGATCACTCGCTGTAAGTTTAGATGTCCAGCCTCAAGCTAAGTTTTAAAAAGTCAAGAAAATAAGAAAAAAGTTATATTTCTTACAACTTAACAGTGCAACCATTCAAAAACGGAAATTAAATAAGTAAATAAAATTAATTTAAAAAATAAAAACACTGAAGAATAAAAGTTCAAATGTACAAATTTATTCATAAAATTACACAAAATAACTAAATGAAATAAATTTAAATAACATGAAAAACAACAGAAATGGAAAAGTTAATGCAAAAGTCAACTGAATAACTAAGTAAAATACATTTATTCAATTTATAACAGAACAATGACAAAAAGTTAAAATGTATAAACACTGAAATAAGAAAACTAAATAAAAATGTAATTTTAAAATAAATATAAAAACAACAGAAGTTAAAAAGTACAGACATTTTAAAAAATACCCTAAAAAACTAAATAAAGATTAAAGTCTTACAAATAAAAGAATAACATCAGAAAACATCCTGTTAGTAACCTACAACTTTGAACTTCCATGTATTTCAGTGGAATACCTTTAAAGGGTTAAGTCTGCAGCTCTTCTGTGTGTTCCTCCTGAGGAGCTGCTTCTCGTGAACATCTCAGAGATGAAGGATGAAAGAAACGTCAAACTAAAGCTGATAAGGGGTTCAACAGGTTAGCTGTGTTTTAACATCAGATTCTTGTGTGGTGACACATTAATCCACTACTGGCCTTATTCAGAAAAATAAAAGCATCAGTTTTGCAAGTTCAGGTATTTCACATCCTGTAAAGGAAATCAGAGTAATGAGTCGATGAATGTCACGAAAAAATTCTTTTTTAGTCTAAAGTTGTTTATAATAATCAGCTCACATGAATCAAAGGCGTCCTTTATAAACAGAAGCAGGTCATGAGCTGCAGTAGAAAATCAAGAACTCAGGTATTTCTGTTTTTATTGCTATTCATAAGCTGTACTGAGGCATATACATTGTACTGAGGTGTTTACGTTGAACTGTGGTAATGGAAATGGTATCTATAATATATTCAATGCTATATTTTAACTTTAACCCTTTAATTTCTGAAAAAGTATTTTTTAAATTTCTAGCAATTAAAACTGAACAGTTTCTTGGCTAAATATAATGGAACAAATATATAATTATCTGTTTTATTTTATGTACCGTAATTATATAACAATAAAACAGTAATAAAGAATTAAAATAGTCTCTTTCTACCTGTTGATCATCCACCAGAGGGTAACAGACATGTAAAGGACTAGATATGGCAGGATTTTTATGAAAGTACTGGTTACGGATGCACTGAAATGAAAATTCTTAGCCAAAACCAAAAACTGAAAATGAGGAAACCCAGGCTGAAAACCGTTACACCAAAAGACATGATTATGTCAATTACTAGAACCATAGCATTTATGGCTATGATGTGTACTAACCTCACTAAAATCAAGGCTTTGCAATAAATCAATTACAAAACTATGAAAACAATGATGAGAGGAGGGAAAATACTGTCTGTAACTTGGAGAAGCCCCTGTCTGATGATGTGACAGCAGCCGCCGCGACAGGGACTGCTTTATTTGCAGTACAGCTCTCGTAAAGAAGTGCTCTTAATTCAAGTATTACATTGTTATCAGTGTTTGTCATGGTTAACTGGTGACCAGTGGTGGCTGGTGAGAATTTTTTTGGGTGGGATGCATTTTTGCAAGTCAGTTTTTAGATGTGCAAAAACCCATATATCACCACTAGAGCAGAGAATGAAGCAAAATATTTTCATCTGACTGAAAATGTTGCTGGTAAAAATCCCTACCACCAATTCATTAACCATGTGGCGCAGTTAGGTCACATACAGTTTAGGTCTAATTCTACACATCAAACAGTAAAGACATCATAAAGTCTTCATAAGGAGACCTTAATAATATAAATATAATCAGATATACAAATAACAATAAAAAAACAAAATGTGGTCATAATAATAATAATAATCTTTATTTATAAAGCGCCTTTCATACAAAAAAGAAACTGTAACTAAAGGTGCTTAACAAGTTAAAATGACCCCACATAAACCACATTCCCATCCCTCCCCCATAAAAAGCACACATATGCACACACACACACACACACACACACACACTCACACACACATACACACACATACACACAAAGGACATTGGGCTGAATACAGATGAGCAGGTTCTAAGGAAACGCCATCAGAGGAGCCCTCTGCACCGGCAGCAGCAGGTCAACAGCAGCAGCCAACGCACCGACACGGGGCGACCAGAGGAGGCAGGGCTGAGACCCCACCTCCACCTGGAACCACCTGGAGAACCAGAGGAGGCAGGGCTGAGACCCCACCTCCACCTGGAACCACCTGGAGAACCAGAGGAGGCAGGGCTGAGACCCCACCTCCACCTGGAACCACCTGGAGAACCAGGCAGCCACAGCTGACCACCGCTCCCGAGGCAGAGGACTCCCTCAGAGGAAACACTGGAAGGAAGATTAAAATAACAAGTTAAAATATAAAATAACATAAGATAAATCTAAGAATAAACAATAAAACTGTGATAAAATCTAACTAAATACCTAAAATCTATTAGACTAAAATCAGCTAAAGGTTAGACTAAAAGCAGTTAAACAGGTTAAATAAATAAGAAGTAAAAAGGTTGACTAAAAGCATTTAAACAGACTATAATAAATAATACTCAGTTAAAAGCTAGCTTAAAAAGGTGGATTAAAAAGGTGGATCTTGAGCCTTTAAACACATGAACGTTCTCTGCAGCCCTGAGGTTCTCCGGCAGCCTGTTCCAGAGGTGAGGGCCATAATAATAAAAAGACGCCTCGCCGTGAGTATGTGTTCTAACTTTAGGGATGACAAGAAGACGGCTGCCAGAGGAGAGCAGAGACCGCAGAGGTTCATACGGTAAAAGCAATTCTGAGAGATAAGAAGGCCCAAGACCATTAAGACACTTAAAAACCATTAAAAGAACCTTAAAATCGATCCTAAAACACACAGGTAACCAATAAGACTTCAGGATGGGTGTAATGTGCTCCCGCCTCCAGGTCTTCGTCAGGACACGTGCTGCTGAATTTTGCAAGAGTTGTAAACCTGAGATACTCTTTTTGGGAAGACCAGAAAGCAGGGCATTACAGTAGTCCATTCTACTGGTGATAAAAGCATCAGTGTCTCTGTGTTGGCCCGAGAGAGAATGGGGCGGACTCTGGCAATGTTCTTTAGGTGATAAAAACCTATCTTAGTAATGTTTTTAATGTGAGGGATAAAAGTCAGCTCAGAGTCAAAAATCACTCCCAGGTTCTTCACTTGTACAGAAGGATTCATAGACAGTGATTGTAGTTTTGGTAAAAGTTTCTCTCTCTGAGCCTCAGGACCGATGACTAAAACCTCAGTTTTGTCCCGGTTGAGCTGGAGAAAGTTTTCTGCCATCCAGGATTTGATGTCTGAAATACAGTTAAAAAGTACTTCCACTGGCCGTGTGTCATCAGGAGACACAGAGATGTACAGCTGTGTGTCATCAGCATAACTGTGAAAATGAACTGCGTGTCTTCTGATGACGCTGCCAAGAGGGAGCATATAGAGGTTAAAAAGCACTGGGCCTAAAACTGAACCCTGGGGCACACCACATGTGATCCTGTGGACCATAGAGGAGCAGGTATCTAGACTTACCATAAAAGTCCTGTCTGTGAGGTAGGATGTGAACCATTTGTGGACAGCACCAGAGAGGCAGATCTGTTTTAAACGGGTTAAAAGAATGGTGTGGTCCAGTGGTCCACTGTGTCAAAGGCAGCGCTTAGATCCAGTAGGACCAACACCGTCAGCTTCTGTGAATCATAATTTAATCTAAAATCATTTAAAATCTTCAGAAGGGCCGTCTCGGTGCTGTGGTTCACCCTAAAACCAGACTGACATTTCTCCAGGACATTATGTTCATTAATAAAATCATTAAGCTGAATAAAAACAAGCTTTTCTAAAATGTTGCTCAAAAACGGTAAGTTAGATACCGGTCGGTAGTTGTTCAAATCATTAAAATCCAGATTGCTCTTCTTCAGCAGGGGCCTGACCACCGCCCCTTTAAAGACCCCCGTCTGGAGGGAGCAGTTCATCAGGGTTAGAATCTCCTCTCTAAAAGAATTATAAAACTGCTTAAAAAGAGAAGTGGGAATCGGGTCCAGGACACACGTGGTGGGTCTCACTGAGGAGAAAACTTTATCAAGACTCTCAGCTCCAACCAGGACAAAGCTGTCCAGTGTTTCCTCTGGTAGAGACACACACTCAGAGTCATCTAAAACCATGTTCCTTTGAAGTGATAAAACATGACGTCTGATGGCGTCTACCTTCCCCCTGAAGTGGTCTGCTAACTCCTCACAAAGGGTGTCTGAGGGGGGTTTCTGGCACGCATTGGTAGCACGGTTAAAAAGTTTATCGATTGTTGAGAATAAAATTTGGGGGTTGTGCCTCTGAGTAATTCTTTGTATATTTCATAGTTTATCATGATTTTATTTTTTCTCCATTTCCTCTCTGCCGCCCTGCAATTTCTCTTCAATTTTTTGAGTTCTTCATTTCTCCACGGAGATGCATGTTTTGACTGTAAACTTTTAACTTTTAGTGGAGCGAGCAGGTCGAGAGTGGATTGAAGCCTACTGTTAAAATCATTGATGATCATTCACGGTTCTTTTAAAACTATTTTGTGATTCCAGTCTTCTTCTTCTTCCTCCTCTTCCTGGTTTGGTGACGCCCCCTGTTGATGGGCTGCCACTGCAGGCGACAAAAATAGTGCACATTTATTTTCAGGCTGTGGGAAAAGTGCGACTTGGTGTCTCCTGGGATTTAAATTGTGACATCATCATCATCATTATTATTATTATTATTATTATTATTATTATTATTATTATTATTATTATTATAAAATTGTTGTATTAGTTTCATGTTTGTTCATGTTCTTAAAGTTTGGTTTTTAGTTTTTAATAAGTGTTTGAGTTGAAGTTAAAGTAGTGTGCTGTGTGTGGAAAAAAATTTTTTTCAACCTTCAAAAAACAACACTCTGGTTTGGGTTAGACTCGGGTCCAGTCAGGGCTGGACTGGGACCAAAAAACTGCCCTGGAATTTAAGGTTGTGGCAGCCAGCATGATTTTACAGGTCATTCTGATCATTCTGACCCTTCTGGATGTTCTAACCCTGCTGGTCGCTCTGACCCTTCTGGTCGTTTTGACCCTTCTGGTTGCTATGACCCTTCTGGTTGCTATGGCTCTTCTGGTCGCTCTGACCCTTCTGGCCGTTCTGACATTCTGGTTGCTATGACCCTTCAGGTTGCTATAACCCTTCTGGTTGCTATGACCCTTCTGGTTGTTATTACCCATCTGGTCGCTCTGACCCTTCAGGTTGCTATAACCCTTCAGGTTGCTATAACCCTTCTGGTTGCTATAACCCTTCTGGTTGCTATGAGCCTTCTGGTCGCTATAACCCTTCTCATTGCTATGACCCTTCTGGTTGCTATGACCCTTCAGGTTGCTATAACCCTTCTGGTTGCTATGACCCTTCTGGTTGCTATGACCCTTCTGGTTGCTATGACCCTTCAGGTTGCTATAACCCTTCTGGTTGCTATGACCCTTCTGGTTGCTATGACCCTTCTGGTTGCTATGACCCTTCTGGCCGTTCTGACATTCTAGTTGCTATAACCCTTCTGGTTGCTATGACCCTTCAGGTTGCTATAACCCTTCTGGTTGCTATGACCCTTCTGGTTGCTATGAGCCTTCTGGTCGCTATGACCCTTCTGGTTGCTATGAGCCTTCTGGTTGCTATGAGCCTTCTTGTCGCTATGACCCTTCTGGTTGCTATGAGCCTTCTGGTTGCTATGAGCCTTCTGGTCGCTATGACCCTTCTGGTTGCTATGAGCCTTCTGGTTGCTATGAGCCTTCTGGTCACTATGACCCTTCTGGTCGCTATGACCCTTCTGGTCGCTATGACCCTTGTGGACGTTCCAACCCCACTGGTCGCTATGACCCTTGTGGACGTTCCAACCCCACTGGTCGCTATGACCCTTGTGGACGTTCCAACCCCACTGGTCGCTATGACCCTTGTGGACGTTCCAACCCCACTGGTCGCTATGACCCTTCTGGTCTTTCTGATTGTAATGGGAAGGAGGTGGTGGACCAGCAGCCTAGGGGATTGTCCTGGCTAACTGTAATCTTGTTAAGGCTCACCTTAATCAGACACACATTGTCCTCAGTCAAGGACACAGACCTGTCCTCAGTCTAGACAACATGTGACTCCAACTTGGCTGAGACAGAAATAGTTTATGGTAAATTACCTGGCCTTGTATAACACTTACATCAAGTCCAAGGACTCCCAAAGCGCTTCACCCTACAGTCAGTCATTCACACACACACACACACACACACACACACACACACACACACACACACACACACACACACACACACACACACACACACACACACACACACACACTCCAGATAATCCTCTTTGATTATATTTAATGTGGAAACCTATTTGTCTGTATTTACAGTGACACATCACAGGGAAGGTGTGTGTGTGTGTGTGTGTGTGTGTGTGTGTGTGTGTGTGTGTGTGTGTGTGTGTGTGTGTGTGTGTGTGTGTGTGTGTGTGTGTGTGTGTGTGTGTGTGTGTGTGAATTGTAATGCTGCCTGTCTGATCCAGCTGCAGTCTGTATGGAGCGGGGGAGGGGACGTTGAAGGGAACGTCTCATTCTAAATTTGTTTATGGAAAAAAGGTTGTGGGTCGAATTACTCAGTGAAATTATAGACTTTTTTCAGAGTCCAGGTCAGTGTGTGTGTGTGTGTGTGTGTGTGTGTGTGTGTGTGTGTGTGTGTGTGTGTGTGTGTGCGTGCACGCGTGCAATTATTGAATCTTGAGCAAGATGAAGTCTGTTTACTGAGTGGGTTTGTGTAACTTTACTCTTGTTGGTTTGTTTGTGTGTGTTTCAGGATGCTCGGTCCACAGTGGGTAGGAGGATGGTGTGTGTTTGTGCGGTGTGTGACAGACAGTGTGTGTGTTTCTCTCTGTGTGTGTTATTCTAAAATAACTCCATCTTTTCTGCTCTCCTCCAGCTGAGGACTGCCAGCTGCTCTCTCAGATCCCTAAAGTGCGCTGCCTGAGGAACAGCAGGAGAGAGGGTGAGTGAGGCAATGGGAGAGCTGGGTGGGGGAGGACATAAGATATTCTCTAAAGAAACAACCTAAAAATGGGCGATTTTGGGTTAAATAAGACAAACATTAAGATTTAAGTTTAATTTATTGTTGAAGGTTTTGTAAACAACTTTCCTTCAAAGGATGTTTGTGTCATCCTGAAGCATCTATCAGTCTATCTACAGTAAGGACCACACCCACTGCTGACAAAGTGGGTGGAGCCTCTAGAAACAGGAAGTAGTTTTCTGACTGGATCAATACTTTGCCCATTAAGTTGCTCCTTTTTACAAAATATATTTAATGAAAGCAAGTTGAGAAAATGTTTTTCTAACCTTGTGTGAAGATTGAATTAGAGGTGAACAGAGCTTCTAAAGCAAAGTAAAACTGACATTTTAAAAGCCTAAATACAAAATGAGACTCACTATCTGACTATCAAAGTGACTTTGAGGCCTTAGATGGGAGATCTCTTCAGCCCACTTTTACTTTGATAGGAGGCTGGTTTTCCTGTGGTCTAAATTTACAGGCGAAATATCTGATTTATAACCATCACATTTTTGGGAGTATTTCTCCATTTTGATGTAACTTAAGGTTTGATTCTAAATTCTAACTCTAATATCAGAAGCTAAATGTGTTTTCCTTGACATTCGTGTGGTTGATGCTGAGCTGGTTGTGGCGTGTCTCCCTCAGGATTGATCCGGTCCCGTGTGCGAGGAGCCAGCACGGCCTCTGCCTCCATCCTGACCTTCCTGGACAGTCACTGTGAGGTCAACGCTGACTGGCTGCAGCCCATGATTCAGAGAGTCAAGGAGGTACAGAAACCGCCCCAGCCTCTGCTGTTAGACATTCAAAACCCTCATGAATGAACATTTACACCTCAAAACAGTGCTGCGCAACCTGCCCCATTAAAACGCAGTTTGAAGACACTCCGCCCATGTTTAAGGAAATTCCTTCTGGGGCAAAAACGACTGATTCTCAAAGAGCTGAGCTGCCAACAGTACATGGTTTCATGGGATGAAAAAGCCAGAAGTCAGAAATGATTCAGTGTGACTCAGAGATGATGGATCATCTAACTCTGGAGGAGCTCAAACATGATTTACAATCAATTATTTCAGTGTGGATTCATGAATTTACATACTGGAGTTGAATGCAGCACAAAGTTGCTATTCTGCTCACATAGTCAGACAGAAAAAGGCATGTAGATGTTCAAGAGGTGCATTCATTGATGGTGTGATCATAGACGACCACTCATTTCTTATCCGTCCTGAAGACCCTGGTCTTATCGTCACGGTTCTCCACTGGTAGACACAGAGGTCGCAGCAGGACTAATGTTAGTCACTTTCTAGTGGTGTTTTCACATTGGAGGCCATACTCTCACTGCAAGAGATTAGCCAGAAGCTGGAGAGAAGGGCACAGAGTAGGACACACAGAGCAGGACACATAGAGCCCAAAGACACCAGTTGCCAGGCAACTAATCTCCATGCAGGATGTTTTTGTCAAGCAGTTACTATAAAGACAGTCAAATGAGTCAATATTAGCTAAAATTTAAAATCCACACCTCTTTTGTTACACTTTTTAAATGCGTCTGATACTCCTACTGTGCATTGGTGAAAATTTATTTTCAAAGGGCAGCTTTTCTGTTTAAGTCATGATACTTCTCTAACTTGGATCAAACACCTCTGGGCACTGGGACACTGCCAGGACCAGCTTCTCCTCCATCTCATCTTTATTCATTTATTAGACGCTTTTATCCAAAGCAACATACATACAATTAACAATCACCCTATCAGGCATGTTGTGATTTGTGGGGGAAACCGGAGTACCTGGAGGAAACCTACACATGCATGAGGGGAACATGCTAACTCCACGCAGAAAGGCCGCTGACTGGGTTTGAACTTACGACCTTCTTACTGTGAGGCAACAGTGCTAACCACTGCACCACCATGCAGTCCAGACTAAATATTTTTAAGTAGAATGCAGCGTGCAGTGACATCAAGCTGAGTGGTCTCATTCCGCTGAGCTACAATAACACATGGATGGGTTTATATGCTTTGTCAGCTCAGTGCAAGGCGTGGAGCATACAATAGCTACAAATGAATAGCTTTAAGAGCAGTTGCTGCTTTTGGTTTGCAAGAAGTCTAAGACTTGAGTTTGTGGCAAGCAGTATTTACTGTACATGGTGTCTTTTAATCAAATATACTCACCCGGAAAAAGGAGAGACTAGATTGGTTAGTCAGCAGTAGATAGCAGGTAGCATTGATTCAGTGGACCACTGAGATACTGGGAGGTGGATCAGGATCTGTGTCAGAGTCTGTCACAGTGACATTGTTCTGTGGCTGCTTCCAAATCCAGGTCTTTGTCCATCTCCTTTGACTGTGGTGTGCCACAGGGTTCTGTTTTGGGGCTGCTACCGTTTCTTCTATATCAGCTTCATCTTCAGCTCATTCTGAGCACCTATAGGGTTCTCCTATGCACCAATGACTTTCAACTGTTTATCTCCTTCAGGCCCTAAAAGACATCTAGGCTGCAAATAGATGTTTATACTCGATTAAACGTTGAACAGATGGAAACCTTCTGTAATTCAATGAAGAGAAAACTGTTATTTATATCTGAGCCTCAGATAAACTGACACTTGAGGTCAGAGACTCTGGAGCTCTGGTTGCTTTTATGAGTCCATCATGTCCCACTCTGAACTCGTTTTTCATTTCATCACATCTGGACTCTTTAATTCTTTATCTTGATAAAACCACGTTGGACCATCTGCAGGTTGTTCAGAAGGTTTGTGTTTCTGCATCCTCTGAAGTTCTTTATTAATACAATATAATATAAAGTCCTGTTTCAGATCCTGCTCTTGGTTTCATGGACCAGGGTCAGGGTCAGGGTCAGGGTCAGGGCTGAATGAATTAGTTGAAAACTGCCGAGGACCTGACCTGAAGTTGCAGTCATTAACTGAAATATTTTTAAGATTTAGCCTTTATGATGAAAAAAAAAACATATACCCATATGAGCTGAAGTTTTTTCACAGTTTTAAAAATGCATGAAAACATAGCGACTGCCCTAAAAGAGAAGATGAGGCAGGTAAAGTTCCTACAGCTATAGAGCTTCACTTCCTGAACGAGGACAAACATCGCTACCTTTTGATGTTTGGTTTGTTTCTGTTCTACAAAACATGTGGGAGAAATAAGAGTTTGTTTGCACAAGAAATGAAAAAATGTTTAAGCTGTCAGAACTAGAGTGAACTGCTGACATCACCAGAAAGTAGGATTTTACTGGAATTTTTATTCAATCTAAACTGATTTTACAAAAACTGTAACAAACATCTAAAAATGTCTTCAATACGTGGTGCTTAATGTCTATAGACTTGTTTAAAGTATGAAGGACTGTGTTTGGGTACGAGCACAACGTTTGGGTAAAGGATTCTTTATTTATTTCTAATGGTCCCAAAAACCTCACTAAAAGATAAATATCTCAAAAAGTATAAAATACATGACTTCAAAGGTCAGAGCCAGAACGTTCTAAAAGGTTTTCATATAAAATGTGTTAAAAGAGCTGAAGATTTTAGGAGGTTCAAAAACATTCAGAAAAACAAATAGGATTATCTACAGGCTGAACACAGCATTCAAACCATGTGTGTGTGTGTGTGTGTGTGTGTGTGTGTGTGTGTGTGTGTGTGTGTGTGTGTGTGTGTGTGTGTGTGTGTGTGTGTTCACTCAGCAGCTCCACAGCTTGGCTGCATCAGGTCCTGGTTCTGGACCTCTGGGAGCAGAAGGATGTTCTGTTTCAGCTCGATGTTACGTCTTGGTTCAGCTCAGGGACAGAAACAGATTGAACTGAATTAAATACCAACTTCCTGCCATGCTGTGACGAATGCTTCTCTGCTCCAGCAGCTTAGCTGTTATCTCATCAGATTCTGAGCATCTGGCCGTCACATTAGTGCACGTGGAACATTTTATTTGGAGCAAAAGCTCGCTCTTGATCAATTTTAAACTTATAATTTAATGTTTTTATAGATCAATAGAACACTAAATATTTCTAATGTTTATAAATGAATTTACAGGCAGAAGCTTTAGTTGCATGAAGTCTCCTCCATCATCCAGTCCCGTTAACGCTGCAGTGTTTCCTGTCTGAGGAATGGATTGATGTTGAATTATTCTGAAATATGAAACCGACACCTTTTCTACCTGACTGGCTCACGTGGGACAGATAGATGTTATTGCAAATAAACTGAAGGTCATGAAAAATCTCTGAAAACGTCTCAGTCTGTTATCCAACTCCTCCCTAAGTCATTTCACATTTCTCCACCTTCTGACTCAGAAACTAAGGGCTGGTTCACACGAGAGGATTTTCAAATTGTTATTGATTTTAGAGAGCCTCCACACGTGGAGATAAAACATCACGAATGTTGACCGTTCTGCTCCTACAGTGTGTGGTAGACAGAACATCACACATGACCCAAATTCACACCCCAACCTTCAGGTCAGACGTAAAATCCTTCTCAAGATCAAATGTGACTTCAGAGAACGTGACAGCTTTTATTTTTATTATAACAACAATGCACTCGTGACAGTTTTGATGTCAGGAGGTATAACAAAAAATACAAACAGCTGTTTTGATGTGGGATTCCCTTGCTCCGTGCAGCATACCTGTATCACCTTGTTCTCTGATTGGCTACATGTCACATTCTTCATCAGGTGAACACCCCACACTCTGCGATGTTGGGTCAAGACAATCCAACATGTTGGAAATCCCAGATTTGCAATCTGAGTGTTCACTACTTCCTTCTGAGCGGACCAGAGCACTCTCAACACACCCCACACGACAGCAATATCTGATAAGGTCATCTTTAGAGACATTTCAGTCATCAGGGGCATCCGGGCTGTATGGTGGTGTAGTTGGTAGCACTGTTGCCTCACAGTAAGAAGGTCACAGGTTCAGATCCTGACTGAGGCCTATCTGTGTGGAGTTAGCATGTTCTCCCCATGCATGCATGGGTTTTCTCCGGTTTCTCCCATCACAACATGCCTGATAGGACAAGTGTTAATTGTGTATGTTGCTTTGGATAAAAGCATCTCCTAAGTGAATAAACATAAACTTCTTTAAGATTGTCGGAAAGGAGAATAAGGGCAAACATTGGCTTAGAATCCTGCCATGTGAACCGGCCTTAAACTGAGATAGGTTTCAAACAGGATCCAGGTAAGTTCCAGACTTGAGAAGAGATTTCTGTGGTTTCTTTCAAGCTTAAAAACGACTGTTTAATTTTTATATAGAACCCAATGGAAGCTGGAGGGTGACCACTCTGACTTCTGGGGGGAGTTGCGAGAAAACCATAAGTCGTATCAATAAGAAAAAAATGTGTTTTGATATACCGGTATGCGTTGGAGGTCAAATGACCCGAAGTGCCTAGAAAACTCGATAGGCCCAAAACTATGGACAGTGCGAGGGGTGAGCTTTGAATGATGCTTGTAGGTCAGACAGTGTCGACAGGGGAAGCTGTCAAACAAACAGCACAAAGTTCCAGGGAGGTTTCAAGAATTCCCCATTATTTTCAATGAGGGGTATTTTGGGGTAGTTTATTTTTGCACGTTACATCCAGTCATCATTTTGATGGATATCTGTGATGGTGTGTGCTTCTGTTTGTGCCACATTCAAGGTGATGACAGAATAATAAAGAACCTGTTTAGAGGAGGAGATTAAAATGTGCATCCATTCATTAACAGCAGGAACCGGTTTCAAGGTTCATGTTGATTTTGTGGTTTAATACAAATGAAATGTAATAGGAGTGTAGACGTGTCTCTGTGTTAGATGAAACAACCTTTAATGGGTGAGGTGTGGAGTTAAATGTGTTTCTTCTTAACGAACGTTATCTCCTCCCAGGATCACACTCGGGTGGTCAGCCCCATCATCGATGTCATCAGTCTGGACAACTTCGCCTACCTGGCTGCTTCTGCTGATCTGAGAGGAGGTCAGGACCCCTCACACACACACACACACACACACACACACACACACACACACACACACACACACACACACACACACACACACACACACACACACACACACAGCTTGAGGAAATCCCCTGTAGCTTAAACTCGTTCTGCATGTTATCATAACTCAAAGCACTTAGCTCAAACAGAAACTAGATTGTTTCTTAGATGTTTACTTTCTACTGTGATTTATAACTCCTGTTTACTGAGCGAGATCATGAAACGTTCTCCTGCCAAACCAGCAGGAGTCTACCAGTCCTCTTGTCCTCTCAGGACATACTTCTAGATGTTTTTAACCAGCTGTTTTGTGTTTCAGGGTTCGACTGGAGTCTCCACTTCAAATGGGAGCAGATTCCTATTGAGCAGAAAATGGCCCGAAGTGACCCCACACAGCCGATCAGGTAGTGCTCTAATCAGGACTCGCCTCGGCCCAACATCACGTATAAAATCACACGACGTCTCATCCAGACGTTTTAAAAAGATATTCATCCGGTCACTATCAATAAAGTTACAGCTCAATGATGATAAAGAGCACATGTAAAGGGATCCAACCCTCCTGGTTTCTCAGGACTCCTGTGATCGCTGGAGGGATCTTCGTCATGGACAAGAGCTGGTTCAACCACCTGGGACAGTACGACACTCACATGGACATCTGGGGAGGGGAGAACTTTGGTAAGATCAGCTTCTAAACAGCTTCCAGGCAACATGATACTGACAACTCTGAGGGAGATTTAGGAATACTTTAAATACTATGTCAACATTTAATTAATGAAGGACTTCTTTTTTTCCCTGATGAAATAAAGGATTAAAAAACAGCTAAACAAATTTAAAAATTACAATAAAATACAATGCAACAGAATTAAACACAATAAAATAAAAATGGCATAAAATAGGATGAAATACATCATTTATAAGACAACCAAAGAAAACAATAAAATAAATAATAAATTGAATGTAATGAAATTTATAAACTTAGGATCGTTTTTTATTTCAATAATATTCTCTGAATAAATGCTAAACATTTTCAATAATTCTAAAGCTGCTACTGCTGCTGATACTAAACATTAAAAAACATGTTTATTATAAATTCATTAAACACTACATTTTCAAAAATGTAATTTAAATTTAAGTTATGCGTCACAAAAAACTGTTAAATATTAAAGTCCAGATCTCATTTCAGTCAGCACTATGTGTGCTAACAACTATAATAAATGAATAAAGCTCAGCAGTTAAAATCAGGTAAGTTTTATTCTTAAACATGCAGAAGGTAAAGCAATAAGTAATGTGAATGTTCATTAGAAGAGCTGTATGTCTCATTTTTACATATTAAAGGTGAGTAATGATGGTGGAAGCAAAAGCTAAAGTAGTCATTGAAGATGATGATGATGAATAATTCTATGAACTAAATCAGCAGACAATCAAAAACCGTTTCTTCCTGCAGAACTTTCTTTCCGGGTCTGGATGTGTGGAGGGAGTCTGGAGATTCTCCCCTGCAGCCGTGTGGGTCACGTGTTCAGGAAACGGCACCCATACGACTTCCCAGAAGGCAATGCTCTTACCTACATCAAGTGAGTAGGTAGTCTAACTCACCTGGTTTTACCCCACAGCGAAGGCAAAAGGTGACTCTTAGACCAGGGCCTTCAGCACAGAGACAGAAAAGCTGCCATCTGCTCTTCCAACAGCATAGCAAACACTGTTTTGTATCGACATGCCGTTTTATGTCTGACCATATAACCAAGGATAGGGATTTTATGGTGCATTCAAGTGTAAACTCAGTAATTCACAGCAAAACAGCAGCACTTAGATGAGAAAAGATCTTATACTGATTATTTTAGCAGCTCCTTGTAACAGTGCAGCTTTGGAGGATCGCAGCTGGAGGGATTTAAAAAATGTTTTGGCTTGACCCCTGTTAACCCTGGAACCAGGGACAGCTCCACTTCCTACAAGTTGGATCCCAAACCTTGGTTCACCTTTACCTGCTTATACAAGCTGCATGTCCAGTTAACAGGAAGCTAATCAGCTAAAGACTCAAACAACAGTTTCTACCTAAACAACACAATTTTATGACAAAGCAGCAAAAAGATCGCCTAGTATACTAGACCTCAGTTCTGCTCAGCCTGTAGATAATCCTATTTAACTAACCCTAACCCTATATATCCACATATATAGTCTGGTTTATCAGGCTAGCAAAAAGATGCTAAAGATGCGTGCCTAATAAACTGACCATATGCACACCCTGGCGCAAACCAAACCAACAACATGTACGAAAGCTCAGGCTCCACGGATTACAACATATAGGTTTCATCACTCTACAAGCTAAACTGGGTTTATGGCGTTACCCTGCTGCAGCGGCGCCTACAGGTGTTGTTCAGGTAAAACAAACTAAACAAACTGTCTCGTGCTTCATTCATGCATATGGACTAGTGTTGCTAATTAGCATCAAACCACTTCATCAACAACCTGCCATATCCAGTCTGCTCCCTTATTTAGTAGGAACTTGGTAAAAACGTCTCTGTCAGTGGTGAAGGTTGCAGCCTGGAGGCTCTGAGACATTAGAGCTGAGTGCAGGAATGCAGCCATGGTATGATTAGCGTACCTGAGCAGGTGTTGTGTCTGCACAGGAATACCCGACGGGCTGCTGAGGTGTGGATGGACGAGTATAAACAGTACTACTACTCTGCACGGCCATCTGCTCAGGGAAAGGCCTTCGGAAGGTTTGTCTGTTTTTTGATGTTCACTGATGGAATATTTTTAATTTAGCTTCATGTTCCTGTTGTGAATTCCAGGAAAGGATAAAAGCTTTACATCAGCAGAAACAGTTAGAAGAAATCATCTACAGTAGAGTTAAAGTTTCTACATGAATCTGAAGCTCCACCACAGATTTCTGTTGTCTAATCCTCCATGTTTGTCCACCTCCTCCTAATCCAGCTGTTTGCTATCGACTCTTTTTTTTACTTCCTGCAGCATCGCAGATCGTCTGACGCTACGGAGGAAGTTAAACTGCAAACCTTTCCGCTGGTACATGGAGAACGTCTACCCTGAATTGAGGTGCTGTGTTTTTAATTTATCAGCTTTTTCATCAACACCACATGTTTTAGGATGTTTAGAAAAAATAAATTTAACTTGGAAAACATATTTAGTAAATCCTAAATTGAGTTGTGGCTACTGAACTTCTTAGTAGAAACATGTGGCTTCACAGCTTTAACCTCCAGTTAGGTTTATGTACTGAGGCTGACCATCAGGTAGAACAAAGGAAGGCCTGGAGACGTGAAACAACTCTGCACACACTGGGTTGTAGGAGTGTCCAGCCTGGAAGGGGCGTGGTCAACCTGGAGAAAGTGTGGTCAATCTGGAGGAGGTGTGGCCACCTGGAGGAGGTGTGGTCAACCTGGAGGAAGTGTGGCCACCTGGAGGAGGTGTGGTCCACCTGGAGGAGGTGTGGTCAACCTGGAGAAAGTGTGGCCACCTGGAGGAGGTGTGGTCAACCTGGAGGAAGTGTGGCCACCTGGAGGAGGTGTGGTCCACCTGGAGGAGGTGTGGCCACCTGGAGGAGGTGTGGTCACCTGGAGGAGGTGTGGTCAATCTGGAGGAGGTGTGGTCAACCTGGAGGAAGTGTGGTCAATCTGGAGGAGGTGTGGTCATCTGGAGGAGGTGTGGTCAACCTGGAGGAGGTGTGGCCACCTAGAGGAGGTGTGGTCAATCTGGAGGAGGTGTGGCCACCTGGAGGAGGTGTGGTCCACCTGGAGGAGGCGTGGTCCACATGGACGAGGTGTGGCCACCTGGAGGAGGTGTGGTCAGCCTGGAGGAGGTGTGGCCACCTGGAGGAGGTGTGGTCCACCTGGAGGAGGTGTGGTCCACATGGACGAGGTGTGGCCACCTGGAGGAGGTGTGGTCAGCCTGGAGGAGGTGTGGTCAATCTGGAGGAGGTGTGGTCAATCTGGAGGAGGTGTGGCCACCTGGAGGAGGCGTGGTCAATCTGGAGGAGGCGTGGTCAACCTAGTGGAGGTGTGGTCAGCCTGGAAGAGGCGTGACCAACCTGTTGGAGAAGTTGTCAACCTGGTGGAGGTGTGAATTGAGCTTGATTTCACTGGGAACGGTTATCATCCTGTTAATTGTAGAGAAATTTTTCTTGATTACTTAGGTTCTTTTTTCAGACATGTATGGTCATTAAGTACGTTTTTAGTTTACCTTGACATGTTTCGTCTCTGTCTCGTTCGTCTCTGTGTGGCCCTGTGATGGACTGGTGACCCGTCCAGGGTGTCCCCCGCCTCTCACCCCTTGACCGCTGGAGATAGGCACCAGCTCCCCCGCGACCCTCTGTGGAGGATGAAGCGGTTTAAGAAAATGGATGGATGGATGGATGTTTCGACTCGCGTCTGCGGTCTTCATCAGATAATGACACGTCACACCTACACCGGTGACACTTCTGATGAAGACCACAGACGCGAGTCGAAACATGTCAAGGTAAACAAAACACTTACTTAATGACCATACATGTCTGAAAAAAGAACCTAAGTAATAATCTAACAAAGAGACATAATGAACGTAGTAAAGTATAGAAATTGTTCTTCTTCAACACACCTGATTTTAGTCAGTGGCTGATTAAAGGGCTTCTGCAAAGCTTGATGACAGAACAGGTGATTCAACCATTGAATCAGGTGTGTTGTAGCAGGAAAACAACTACATTAAATCATTGTGGATGGTGGCCCTGGAGGACCAGGATTGGACACCACTGATGTAAAGGTTGACCACAGTAGGTGACCCTGGGGAACCCATGACACAGCCACATCTCTGTGAGTAGGGTTAGTCACCTCTGTACATATAGTAAGTGGCCACTGGGATAGAGAGGTGAACCGTTTCTACTTAACAAGAAGTTCAGTTGCCATGACTGCATGAATAACTACACCCAGATGACTGAGAACCTTTATCAACATATTTTGTGAAGCTGTCAGTTTGCCATGAAAAGAACAACAAAACACAACATCCAGTAAAGAGAGAGGCTTTAGAGCAGAGCTGAAGCACAGCAGAGAGGGAGGAGGAGGAGTGGAGTCCAGGTCTGGGTTGATTCACAAGTCAGAAAATCAGATTACAATTTTTGTCAATAAAGTTTAGAAGTTTCTGTGACAAATGTTTAAATTCACAAACAAATATGTTGTCCTAAAAAGTTTTCAAATGTCTAGAATTCTATTTTCCTCATTGAAGGGAATTAGTTTTTCTGAACGCTGGAACTCAACATTTTCATTGAGCATTAGATAAACAAAGAGAAACACTCTGAACGTCTTTTTCACTTTGTCTGCATAAAATAATCAAAATATAATCATTATAATAACAATGTGTTTATCCAGCACAAAAACACAGTTATCAGCGTAACCGTTTTAATGTCTGGAGGTAAACGGATCTGAGCCTCAGGTGGTTTATCAACATCCCTCCACCTGGTTCCGATCCGCCTCCTGGTCCCTTCAGTCCGTCGGCTCTTTGTTGTAATAAGAGCTTAAAGTGACCTCGCTCCTCTGTCTCTGGTTTCCTCAGAGTCCCTGAGCAGGAGGCGGTTTTCAGTCTGCTGAAACAAGGCGGTTTGTGTCTGGAGACCCGTGGGACTGATGGCTTCGGACTGGCAGAGTGTAAGAACATCGGAGCCGCCAAGCAGGTGAGAGTCTGCTAGTGGGGAGACTGTCCTAATGATTAGAGACAACATTAAACAAAAAGGGAGCTTTATGGCTTTCTATCATCTATATAAGTAGTACCACACCCACTGGTGACATCATTCAAAGTGGGAGGAGTTTCTAGAAACAGTAGTTCAATGATCAGGTGCAACAGTCATGGCTAGTCAGATCATTAGAGACACTGCTGCAGATCAATCTTTGGGGTGAATCTTTAGGTCTGTTCATAAACCTGTACAATTCAGCAGGAGACCGTTTGTTAGTCTATGCTGTTAAAATAGGAAGTGAAAAACATCTACTGAGTTATTAAAGTTATAAACATCTGTTGCATGGCAGGTTTTTATTTTAGCTCCTCTTTATTTTTGTGTTTCATTAATTGTGAATCAGATTTGAAATGTTCAGCAGTGTACCAATCAGAATTGATGTCTGAAAAACAAGCCTTACAGATTTACTATCACAGGTGGGGCGTTACGGCTGTTAATTCTCCACCTGATATACATTTTAGAAAAAAATCTTTATTAGAATTGCTTTTTGGTTTAATTTTAATCCCAGTTAGATTTAATTTAAAATAAGACGTGTTTATGAGCAGCTATTTTTCAATCAGTAGACCAAAACGAGTGTAGTTAATGTAAAATGATTACCTTGCTTTGTCGTATGGTTTAGTTTTAAATCTCGGTGGATGAATCAGATTCACATTAAGTCACATGGTGATTCAGGTGTACCAGCTCAGGTGCCGTTAGTGAATTGGATCGTACTGAGGTATGTATCGTATCGGCTGCAGACCAGAGAGAACGAGCCTAGTTTTAACACATCATAGATCAGGAGTTGTTTCAAACACCAGAAAATTACAGGTTTATTGTTGGAGTCAAACTTTGAAATGAGGCAAAAATAGAATTCAAAATGTAATCTTTATTTCTGGTTTTCACAGACCTGGTTGGTGAAGATATTTTTTAAAAAGTTTTAATGTGAACGTTTTTTGTGAATTTCATTTTCAGTCCCAGTAAGTAAAAACTGACCAGGTTATAGAACAGGATCAGAGAAGCAGTTGCTTCTGTCTCAACCTGTGTTATCATAGATGTGTGTTGGTGATGTGTTTGCATTTGTGTATGATGGCTGAATGAAAATACTACTACTACTACTACTACTACTACTACTACTACTACTACTACTACTACTAGGATGTGAACCTAAAGGTCAGATCTAGTGTTTTGTGATTGATGGCAGTAGAAAAGAAGCCATTGAGGTTAAACATGTTTTAAATGTTCTCATCAGTCTAAAACTGACTGGTTTTAAAGGATGAAATGTTCAAAGAAGCAGCATCATTCTGGTCTCAGACTCATCTTCTGCTCTGGGTTTGACAGAAATGGGAGCTGATGGAGCCTCTGATTCGACAGCAGGATCTCTGCCTGGCAATTTCTGCGTTCACAGCAGGGTCAAAGGTCAAGATGGAGCCCTGCAACGTGAAAGAGCCCAGACAGGTGAGAGGAAGAGGGAAAGGCAGTTTCATTTAAAAATGTGAATGTTTTTCTTTTTTGATTTCATTGTTTATGTGCTGTAATCTTAATCCTTTAAAGGCACACTATGTAACTTTATCATATTTTAAAATTTTCCTTGAGCCAGTATGTGCTAAAATGACCCTTTACAGGGTTAATGAAAAGTCACTCAGCCCCATCTGCTGCTTGTGTCCAGAATACCACGTTTGCAACTTCTGAGTCTCCGGTCCAGTGCCCTGCAGTCTCACAAAGTCACATATCTTGCGAGGGTTAGGCTAACCCAGGGGTGCCCAATACGTCGATCGCGATCGACTAGTCGATCTTGAAGGCAGTACTAGTAGATCGCCAGCAACCGCTAGCGCCCGCCTGTAGCAAAATCTGTCGCTTCACCCGGTCACGGTAAAACTCAGTCCCCCGCTCCGTCCTTTCACCACACACACACACACACAGCTGCTCCTCAGGCGCCGCACACAGCAACAGAGACAATCAGCTGCAGTACAGGTGAGTTGCGTTCGCGCAGCTCCGCCCGATTTGGACGCTCTGACACACGCACCACGTCCGAAACACGCACACACCATGCCTGAAGTGCTGGTGACGCGCGCGCAGCATCAGCGACAACTTATTGCTGTCTCACAAGTTCTCATTAATGACGGACAGGTACCGAAACGAGGCACCGTTTCACATCACGTGAGTTAGTTCTCAGTCGGTACCTACCCATCCCTACTCCTATCTGAAAAGAAAAACCAGTATCGAACCGGAACCGAGCTCGAATCCCTCAAAACGAGGCAGAAATCTCCAGACCGTGGGTCAGTTTGAACACTGCAAAAAATGATTCTCTCATCCAGGTGTTTCCACATGTTGGACATCTTTTATTATTAATATTTTAAGACAATACCCTTTTGAAATTGTACATAAAAACAAATAAAATAATAAAGTACTGTATTTTAGGGTCTGTCCAGTTTTAGTCAGGGATATTTTTTTGTTTTTCAACTGTTTTCAATTGAAATGCATTTTTTTCATAAATTAAAAAAGCTTGAGTTTATAATATTAAAGTTCAGGTCTATTATTTGATTCTGTCCCCCAATAAAATTATTTTAAATGGAGAAAAAAGCTTTTTACGCTAAATTGTATTGTTAGTATAAAGTGCAATTAATTAGTTACAAAAGCTGTAATTTGATTAATTTTTAAAATCGAGTCCCACCACTAATATATATATATATATATATATATATATATATATATATATGTGTGTGTGTGTGTGTGTGTGTGTGCGTGCGTGCGTGCGTGCGTACACACACACATAATATATGGTAGATCTTTTGGCGCTGCTCATTGTAAAAGTAGCTCACAGGGTGAAAAAGTGTGGGCACCCCTGGGCTAACCCAATGTGGCTAGCTGTTATGCTAGCGCCTGAGTGTTTTTAGCTCATGATTCCTGATTTTTCTATCTCTCCCTGCTTGAACACAGCTGATTTCTGTGAATGAGTGATGAACCGCTCCAGTAAGCAATGAAGGCTGAGGAGACATTTCAACAGTTAGATTCAGGTGTTTCTGAGCAAAGACAATGCTAACGTTTTTACAACAGTGAGTTAAAACAGACACTAGGGGGTGCTAAAAAAAACAAGCCAAAACTGCATTGTATGCATTTAAAGCCAGAATTATGAAATAATTATTTAAAAATCCTGAATACTGAACTATTTATTGAGTAATTTTAATGTATATAGGACCAGTCCGTTTACCATGCAACAAATCTTGTTGTATGTTTGCTATATGCAACGACAATAAAGACTATTCTATTCTCTTCTATTCTACTGTATTCTATTCTAACAATTGTATAATCATGTTTAATTTTATGAAATAATTATCTAACAACTGTAGTAAATAAATAAAATCAGCCCTTTCCACTTGTAGATCCTCCACCAGGGGGCAGCAGACATGTACAGGACTTATGGCAGGTTATTGATGAATGTACTAATCCTGATCATCACTGTCTACCAGGAGTCTACCTGTAGGGTTATATCTGATAATGGTTCCTGGGTCAGAGTCAGGTGGTGTAACAAACTAAAGATTCCTCTGGAAACAGTCAAATGAAAGGACTGGTCTAAAAAGGAATGAAAAAAACGGACCTAAAAAAGCTTCTAAAAACCTGCAGATTGCTTAAAGCAAGGAGGAAAACCTAATGCTGCACAGTTCTGATCTGGGATATGTATTTTCATCAATTAAACCTCAAGCCCTGATATGTGCATGTGTGATCCTGCGGTGCACGCTGCATGGTGCACTAAGATGACACCAAGGTGGTGGTATAGCGTCAGACAACATGTTTACACCAAGTGACACACTTCCACAGAGACACTTTCTCTAGGATTTAGAGATTAACCCTCCAAACAGTGTCCATGTGACGGCTCAGACCTGCCTTAGGCTCTATCCTCCAACACATGGAGCTAAAAACAGATCCTCCTCAGGGTTCCTCTGGTCGTATCAGGAACTCTAGTTTTTAACCTGCACTGAGTCAGACATGCTGTGTAATTGCAGCATCCATCTCTTTGGTTTTCCTCTCATTACCTGTTAGTGTTACTACTTCCCCTCGACTCTGGACACATCCTCTAGTTTCCCTATTAAAGGGAAATGTGGGTCATTTTGAAGTGGAGTTATTTATCTCTGGTGTCATTAAGGATACAAATGTTTACTTTCAAAAATTGCTATATAAATAGTACAAATTATTATAATTACTATTTTATAAATAACAATGTTTATAGCTCAGTAGGTATAGTGTTTGTCTTGCAACCAGAGGGTTGTTGGTTCAAACCCCACCTTAGCTGGGTCACCTTGTTGTTGTGTCCTTGGACAAAACACTTAGGGTCTGGTAGCGCTGGTGTCTGGTCGCTTCGCTTCTGTGGCTCAAATGTAGCTCACTGCTACTGACTGTAATGTAAAGCACTTTGTACTCCATGACTTAGAAAAGCTGTATACAAATGCAGAATTTTTTTAATGAAATGACTTAAAACAAAGTGAGCTAGCTGGAGGAGAATCTCTAAATCTGATGCTGCACAAATACTACTAATAAAGTTTATTTTGGGGTATTTTGACACACTGCTCTTAAAGCATTAAGGATATTGGTCTTTCTAGTAAAAGTTTAGAATGAACCTAAAATTGTCACAGACTGGGGAGTGCAGGACCCAAACACAGGAGGACAGAGGCAGGAACAGGTGAGGTAAAACATAAAACAGCTTTATTGCTGGCTGGACTCAGGAGACACATGAGGCTGGGGATACAACACAAGGAACCGACAGGGAGTGACTGAACCAAACAGCGTATATAAGGAGGGAGCTAATTAAGGAGACGAGACACACCTGGAGGGGATTAGTGCAGGACACAGGAGGAGGAACACAGGCAGGAACTGGACACAAGGGGGCAGAATATGACAACAATGACCTCTAACCTTTCCAGGTGGTCCTAACGTGACCTTCTCTGAACCTTTGAATGTCCAGCTGGTCAATGTTTCACTAACCTTTTGTTTCAATAAACTGTTTGACATGAGGAAGTCAAAGTTGCATGTTTCTATTTAAATACTCTGTTTCATGATATAAAATCACTGTGGAGGAAACTTTTTACTTTTTGCATAAATTTCACTGGTTAAGACACATATCAATAACTTTTTGTGAGTAGGGTACGTAGGACTGAATTGTAAAACAAATCCCCAGAATTAGTTTTAATAAAAGTAACAACAAGGACATCAGGTAATCAAACTGGCTTTTAAAGGGTTAATATCCTCCAAACTATGAACAGTTTGGTAGTTTTGAGCAGGACTGAAGTTTAACAGATTTATTCAGATAAAAGAAGAAAATAGATTATATATTTTAAAGCAGTTTTTTGGAAGTGGACATTGTCTAATGACTCATGAGGGGAGTAAATTAAACTGTTGCTCTACGCTTGATCCAAGTATGACTCAGCCCAGATTACTCATTACTAACAGGAACCTCCTGATGTGGGACTAAACATCTGCTCCCACTGAAGCAGACAATTCATCTTTATCTTTTTCCTTCTCTTTTGTGTTTTTTATTTCTCTTTGCAGAAGTGGAAGCCAAAAGGCCCGGCTCTGCAGCACTCGGTCAGCGGGCTCTGCTTGGACAGCCAGACGCTGACCGGACCTCTGATCATCACACAGTGTCGCCCCCAGATGGCCGGCCAGTCCTGGGAGCCACAAGTGGTCACCTGAGGCGAGGAGCACAAGGGGAGGTTCTGGGACAGAAGGACTCTGATGTTCCATCTTGTTTGGTTTCTGATTCTGGCTGCCTCTCATTACTGAAAGCAAATTAAGGCCGTGTGGAGCGGACCTCCTGGGGTCTTCTGTGTACAGAGCTTCATCCATGGAGGATGCTGCAGTTCTTCTACATACAGTATTCTCAGCTTTTCACTGAAGTTGTTGCACATATCACTTTTTCATTTCTGTTGCCACTCGAATCCACAATTTGCTTCACTAATCTGGAGTGGTGATGATTTCTTTTTGTTAAATAGACAAACAGATGTTTTGAGCTGCACCTGGCCTGGTTGTAGGCGGAGGTTAGGCGGTCTGGACCGGGCAGCTTTATGTAGAAATCAACAGTCATGAAATCTTTCAAATCAGAGTCGGGACATTATTTATTCTTTTGCACGGTCAGACCCAAATAATGTTTTCTTTTAATTATTTTCATTTTTTTCTGTCTCTACAAAGGTTTGTGTAAATATCTGAAACAGCTCACTGCTTGTTTTTGTGTAATCTATGTGTTGTTTGAAAATTAAAACATGGTTACAAAGAAAACATGGAGTCTCTTTTTAAATAGATCTTGCTTGCATGAAGTTTGGATGATGTTGAATATAATATAATGTCACATCAGCACAGTGTAAAATGTTGTTATGAAATTTGCTTTAATGTTAAGTATCATGGCTAGTCAAATCAGGGGAGACACTGCTGCAGATCAGTGACAAACTAGCTGATTATTTTCTGGTATTTAAAATAATTCTTGCTCAATAAAGTCCCACCAATGCATTAGAATGCTATAGTACCTGTTTGCTAGCCTCTACAGTTAGAACTCTATATTACCTGTTAGCTAACCTCTACAGTTAGAACTCTGTATTACCTGTTAGCTAACCTCTACAGTTAGAACTCTGTATTACCTGTTAGCTAACCTCTACAGTTAGAACTCTGTATTACCTGTTAGCTAACCTCTACAGTTAGAACTCTGTATTACCTGTTAGCTAACCTCTACAGTTAGAACTCTGTATTACCTGTTAGCTAACCTCTACAGTTAGAACTCTATATTACCTGTTAGCTAACCTCTACAGTTAGAACTCTATATTACCTGTTAGCTAACCTCTACAGTTAGAACTCTATATTACCTGTTAGCTAACCTCCACAGTTAGAACTCTATATTACCTGTTAGCCAACCTCTACAGTTAGAACTCTATATTACCTGTTAGCTAACCTCTACAGTTGGCTTGGTAGCTTGGTTAAGTTTAAATTAAAATTATTATTTTTAAGCTCTTGTAATCTAGCTCCATCTGATATCCAGGATCTTCTACATCACCTCTTCAGGGTTAGGGTTAGAAGTAGAGGTGACCATGCTGTGCACCTGCTGCTCCTGGTTTATGGAATCATTCATCTCTTCTCATCTGATCTGCTCAAAGTTTGTGAAACTTTAATGAGCTGCTGAAACTAAAGTCAACTAAAATAGAGCCTGACAGCTTGATTTCTCTATACTTTCATAGTGTTTTATGGAATTATTTTATTACTTTATTTGACTGTTTTCTTTATTTTTCTGTTTTGATCTTGATTATTGCTGTTGATATTGTTGGTCCTGCTGTTTTGCTGTATGGCTCTTTGCTGCAGCTCTTGTTGTTTTAAAAGAGTTTTAAAGAAACACTGATATGAACATCTCTGGACTGTTTGTTTATAAAAACAACTCATAGGTTTGTGACTCAGCCTTTGTTGTTTGGTTGCTGTAATTCTTATTAATGTTGTTGTAATAATTATTATTGGGGCTATTATATTACTGATTTGATTCTATTTTGGTATTTAGTCCAAATAAAGACAAAATACCTCTATGTAGAGGTCATCCTAGGTCAGGGTTCAGGGGTGTAAATGAGAACACGTTCTCAAACATTTTTCCTGGTAACATAAAGTTTTTAAAAAATCAACTCCTGTTCAGTCATCCAGTCAAGGTTATTGAACTTCCCCGAGTTGACCAGCAGGGGGCAGAACATCCTAACAAACAGAGAAATGTGAGCCTCAGCAGCAACGTTCTGAGACTAACAGGTTGATGGGGGTTTCTTCTAGAGCTTCTTAAAAAATGAACAGAAACCTGGTTTGAGACAATAAAGACCAAAAAGACAAAGAGTCAAAATGAATGTCCATATTGAACAATAGCCACACATTTACAAGATAATAATCTACAGAACAGGCCCAAAAACTACGTTAACCTACTGTGTGTGTGTGTGTGTGTGTGTGTGTGTGTGTGTGTGTGTGTGTGTGTGTGTGCGCGCGTGCGTGCGTGTGTTTGTTACTGGTTTTGTAACTATTGAGGCTACACTGCAGGTTTCTAGGCTTCAGCTATGTGAGGAATGCTGCTAAACTCTGGACTGTAAAAGAGGCAGTGTGTCATCAAGGCTGTGTGTGCGCGCGCGCGCGCGTGTAACAGCCTTTTCAGGCTGATGAGTTTGATGTTAGTTTATATGTGAGGACTTTTACAGAGTTGAGTTATCTGAGGAGGAATTACTTATGAAACATCATTAAGCTTCAACCAAATTGACAGTAGGGTATTTCAACCTGTGGAGTTATTTTATGGAACAGGATTTACAATAATCAAACAAAGTATATTTTGCAGTTCAAAAAGGTATACAAAGTTATTATACTCTAATGGTATTATATGGTGTTATTATACTATGGTGTTATTGTACTCTAATGTTATTATACCATTGTGTTACTACACTATGATGTTGTTATACTCCAATATTATTATACTATGGTGTTATTAATGTAGCGTTATCAAATACGCTATAACCTCTGACCTTTGACCCCTTGACCATCACACAAACAATAATCCTCTTTTCCCAATAACTTGGATTACAATGACTCTTTATTATGTTTTAACCTGAATCAACATTCTTCCAGGTAAAACAGTAGTTTTAGTTGGTCTAAAATTATTATACAATGATGTTACTATACTCCAATATTATTATACTCAGATGTTATTAATTATACTATGATGTTATATTACTCTGATAATATTTTACTCTGCTTTTATTATACTATGATGTCATTTCATTTTAAATATATTATACTATGGTGTTATTTTACTCTAATGTTATTATACTCTGATGTTCTTATACTATGGTGTTATTGCACTATGATGTTATTAAAATATGATCTTTTTATTCTATGATGTTATTATGCTTTATTTTATTGTGTTGAGTTCTACTGAAAAGTTTTATATGTTAATACTATTTTGTTTATAACTTATTGTCATTGCTTATTTTTGGTTGTTGCTTTTCTTTGTGAATTTAATGTATGATTTTACCTTGTTTGAAATAAAATAATTTTAAAGTGACAGAATGCATCCTAAACATTCACCTTTTTCACTGAACTGATGGGTCTGTCCAGGATCTGCTACTGGCTCCATTCTAAAGATAAAAGTTTGTGGATAATAACACTAATAATAGTAATGGTAGTAATAATCATACTAATAATAGTAATAACACTACTAATAATAACAACAACAACAACAGCAATAATATTAATATCAGTAATAATACCACTAATAACAATAGTAATAATACTGATAATAATAATAATACTAGTACTAATAGTAGTAATATTACTGTCATGATTAAGGTTTTATTTGGTTTAGTTAGGGTCCATGTTTTGTGTTTATTGTGTTTTTATTTATCATGCCTGTTCTCTGTTTAGTTCATGAACTTCATGTTCTGTTTTTCTGTCTGTCATCATGTTCTCCCTGCTCCCAGTCATTAGTCATTGCCCTCACCTGTTCCTCGTTCTCTTGATTTGCCTCCTCATGTATTTAAACCCTCCTGTGTCATGTGTAGTTGTCGGTTCATCTGTTTTTGCTCCCTGTGTTTGATCCTGAGTTCCTGTTGGTGTTGGAGAGTCCTTTTTGTAATAAAATCATTTTGGTGAGCTTAACTCCATCTCTTCTTCCTGTTTTTTGGGTCCTACCTGCCACGTTCATGACAAATACTACCAATAACAATAGTAATAATACTGATAATAGTAATAATAGAGAGTAGTAATCTGGGCAATGTTCTCACTGCGCCACTGACTTCCGTACAGGTTACTATCACCTATCGATCACCTCCGATCTCCGCTCGCGGGCCAATGGCGTCGCGCGGAGGCGGTCCGTTGCTAAGGAGGAGGTTTGGTTGAGTCTCCGAGTCGCAGCCATTCAGCGGCGGTGACTGAAGCGATTGGACTGCTCAGGGGCTCTCTGATACTTTTTGTGGAATTTGAATTATTTGGCACGGCACGGCTCGACTCGGGACTTACAGGCGGCGGGTTTCAGCGGGGATCCTTCCGGGTCGCAGAGGTGGTCACAGGTATGTTGAAATTAGATTTAAAAACGCTGTGTCCCGTTTGGACTAGCATACTGGTTACGCAGTGTTAGCTCACCAAGCTAAGCGGCGCTAGCTTTGCCGACGCTCGCAGATACGTTAACTCCCGGTTACGTGACATTATTTGGCTCGTTTACAACCCGGACTACAGGATAGAACCCGCTAATGAAAGGTCTGAGGTCCTTACATGTAGGTAAATGTCCCCCTGTCTGTAGCAGAGTGACAGAGCAGGATATTAAGCTAGTTAGCTCACCACTTTCAACTTACCTGGATAACTTTTAGCAGAATTACTCCGACTGGAATATTTAGCCAACGAGCTAGTAAGGTGTGACGACATCACGCTGTGTTATGTTATGGTTACAAACGTCGTGTGCTAAAGAAAGAGCGGATTTATTTGCAGTAAACTGAAGTGACTTGGCACGTTTTGGAAAAAGGCGTAACTCGTTGTAGCTCTGAACATATGGCTGAAGCGACAGGTCCTCGGTCTGCTGTGACTCATGGTCTTAACACGCTGGATGTTTAAGGTGCGTTAATGCGTCTCATGTGATCGGGTATCTTTCTGAGACCGTACTCACTTTTCATCCTACTCTGGCATCTGTGAGCAGATAAACACAGTAATCAGATTACCTCCTACAAACAGGTCCAGGAGCAGACAGCTGAAGCATCCTGGGTATTTAGATGGGGAGCGTGTTGTGAAGTTTGGATCTCACCACAGTTTTCTTGATGGGTTTAGAGACATGAACAGCACAAGCTTTGTTTTGTGTATGTGCCTGTAAAGTTGTAGGCTGCTGCTGTTTTGTCTCTTACATACAGAACAGCAGTACTTCCACACAGTGAACTGTTTTTAGGTTTGGGGAAACACAGAAACACGCACAACACCTATACTTATATGACAGAAGAGAGCAATAGGAAACTAACGTAGATTACTACCCTCCAACACTCCCCCCTGTTCATAAAATTACACACCTGCACCTGAATTTCCCCACTGAGGGTCAATAAAGGCAGTTTCTATTCTATTCTACTTACATGGTCAAATTACAAACAGCACAATTAATTTATTTTAAAAACCTGGCTCGATATTGGTGATTGTATTAAGCTTTACAAGAGGAACATGAAGTTGGGGACCTTGGTTGTAACCACCCAGTTCTGTTCATCACCACAGCCGGGTGTGTGTGCGTGCTGGGTATTGTGGCCAAATTCCCAAATCAATTTGATTTCGATTCATAAGGCTCTGAATCGATTAATCACGATTCATTTGATTAGATTAAATTTGATTTGATTCACTTCAGTCTGGTCTTAAAGAATTAAAAAGGCTCAACTATGTTCCAAAATACAAACAAACTTTATTTTTATTATCATCTTGAACAACAGGTTTAAAGTGCAAACTTTTAAATTGGGCAGTTTAAACTTTGACTACCCATGAATTAACCAAATGGTTATAAAACAGTAAACAGAACTGCCAAGTTTCAGTCAAGGGGAAAAATCGATATCAGGCCTAATGAATCGATTCTGAAAAATGTATATGAAATCGATTAAATCGATTATTTTACCCAGCCCTACATAAAACATCAAAGGTAATATTAAATATCTTTTTCTGAAATCAAGAAATGATTCTTGTTTTTCATCTTCTTAAGCTGCTGGTTCAGTGAGTTTTGCACATAGAGTGATGAAACACATTTTGTTAAAATACATTCTGTTGGAAAGGAAATTGTTTTGGCTAGAGTTTAAATGGATTCTTGTGTGGGTAGGATCATAATGCATTGTAGCTACTGTGTGTTTTTCTCTGTGTATTTAGCATCTTTTAACTTTTTTGGGGGCTGCTTAGTGTTGGAATTATGTCTTGTTGAGGTAGTAAACATTGTTTTTTATCATTTAGAAGAGCTTTTTCCAGTTAAGTTGATATGCAGCACATATTAGTAAATATTTAGCATGTCTTTGGATGGATTTGTTGCTGGAAGTGCTGCAGCATCCAGTACCAGGACTGCTCGGGAGAAACAGGTTTATTTATTTATCACATAATGTGTTATCGTTATTGCAATATTAAGCACTGTTGTTACATATCGCAGGATTTTTAATATCATGCAGTCCTAATGTAGAGCGTTTAAAAAAAAACATTTAGAGTTTTGTGTGCTTAGGATGGAGGTGGCCTGGGGGAAATAAACTCCTCAGCTTTTATGTAATGAAAATATTTAGTAATATAATTTATTAGAGTAACATCACCAAGATTGATTTAAATTGATATTTGTCAAACTAAGCTTTTGACACACTTCTAGAAACGTTGTAGTTTAGTACACTTATGTAGGTAAATTAATAAAGTGTGTCCATATGATTATTATTTAATGATGTATGTCACCTATAATTAATTGTATTTATTTTATTTTTCATTCTTTTATTTTTTTTGGTTTTCTTTTTTATTACCAAAATAAATATAATCTTTGATAACAATACAAATAAAAGGTTTAGGAATTTTGGGATTATTTAACATTCTATTTATGCATCCTGTTGGTCTTAAATTTTGTACATAACAGTCTTAAAAGGTCTTAAATTTAAGACACTGAAACCTGCAAGAACCCTCTTTGTTGGTTAAATTTATTTATATAAATCGGACAACAAAGGAAACAAGAGCACTAGACTCCTTTAACATCAAATTAGCTGTTTTTTTTACAGGTGCACAATATCAATTTAATCAGTGTTGCACATGAAAAACAACAAGGGTTGACCAAAGTGCTTTACAGATCTGTCAAACTAAGTAAAAACAGCAATAAATTAGCATATTAATCTGGAAGATGCATTATCAGCTCATACTAGGCATCTCAAAATGGCATCTGTTCTGATTCATACATTTGTCTAACTCTGGTAGAGGTATGACTTATTTCAACAGTTACAAAAGTCTAAAGAAAAAAGGCAGATTTTTCCCTTTATCTGATAAAGTGAGGGAGTTGAGTCAGGTTCTCTACCACTGAACCCACTGTCTAAGTATGTCAGCTATTCATGGGAGGAGGAGGACACAGAAGCCATGTGTCTGTCTGCAGCTGAGAGATTCACTGAGAAACTTGCACCACTCTTATCATTTTGCTCTGCTCTCACTGTGAGCTTTGCATGTGAATACAGAGAATGATGCAACATGGGTAGACAAACCTGCTGTGCAATGACAGTGCATTCACAAGGTATAGCTTCTGTTCTCAGGTAGCTGGGAGAAGGTTATGCCTCTTTTTGCAGGTGGTGAAATCAGATTGTCATCATCAGTTTCAGTCCTCAGAGTTAGCATAACTGATCAGTCTGAACCAGTCTGACTGTCTTTGTGTTCTAGGATGTGGGAACGCAGCTTTTCTCTTATGCATTACTATTTGTTGTCATACATGACACGAGTACCTACATGAGTTTTTATTGAACAGTGTGACTCAGTTTGAAAACAAGTCAACTCTGTAGCTGCTGTGTGGCTCATAAAGAAGATAAACTGGATGGAATTTAAAGGACATTGGCTGCTTTCCCCCCTAATAGTCCCTTCAAATGTCCGTGTAGCATTTGATACTCTTTCATCTTCACAAAGCGGGTCATGCTGTCTGCACATGTTAAATCCTCAAGCAGGTCCACATTCTTAGCAGACTGGGAGCAGACCCAGCAAAGACACTCAGGGAGAATTCTACCAGAGGGTAGATTTTAAGAGCCAACATCTCAAATGTGCAGCTGACCTCATTTCAACACAAGTGGCCCAAAATAGGTTCCCTGCAAAAGCAACCATAACTTCAACTGGGGGTCTTTGATGTGTTTGTTGCTCAGCAGTGTGATTGTTTTGTTTAAAGTCCATCGCTAAGAAGACCTGTGTCTAACTGACTATACCAAGTCCTGTATGTTGATCAGATGAACTGTTACTGCCCTTGATTTCCATAGTCAGTGTTAGTGGTTTAAACACTAAAACACAAAGTGTTGAGGGATGTGATCCAGGACTGAAACAATTCATTCAGTTACAAAAAAATCCTGGAGGCAAAATGACTGTAATGGAGGCTTCGTTTAAACCAGGTGACTTCATGCTGCTCAGTGGTCAGGTGTTTCACAAGAACAGGTATTATCATCACAACAAACAACTGATGTGTTTTTGATTAAAACTGGATTCCCCACAGTCAGAAGTGAGTATGGTTTATTTATAAAGTGCCTTTCAAGATTTCACAAGGTGCTTTACCATCACAACAAGGGAGTGAGAACTGATAATAGAAACAAAAACAGGAGAATAAACTAGAGTAACTGATCCACAGGAGTTCATGTAAAACCAGGTTAAAGAGATGGGTTTTGAGCTGCTTTCGGGGAAGAGTGTTCTTTACAGTGAGACCAGCGTTCAGTTTGAGGAAGAGAGAGAGAAATGCCATGTGAAGCACTATGAAGTGTTGTACAGCAGACCATTTGTGTATTTATTGGTTTATCAAGGAGTCACTAATTTTTCTAACCTAGAGCTCATCTAGTTGAGATGTTTGGTGTGAATGTTTAGTTTATCAGGAAATGTTATTCAGTTCTGTTTTACTGGTATTTTTCATTTTGCATCAAGTCCAGATGAGAGTAACTGAAACAAACATATTTTAGTTTATTTGTTTTTGTAATATTTCTATCTCGGAAAGAGAGACACATTTCTGAGTTTCTTGTTCGACTCTTTTTACAGTTCAGATAGAATAGAAAAGACAAAATGTGAGTTTTTTGTTTTAAAGGGATACTCCACCAGAAAGTGATTTTGTGTCTATTGCCATATTCCTCATCGTTAGATCGGTGGGCAAAAACAATTTGTAAACAGCCCAGCCGTTTTCCTGATCCGGCAGTACTCCTTTAGCATTAGCTTAGCGTAAAACACTGTAAGTGAATAGTAACAACTAGCATTGTGAGAAAAAAAAATCCTTCAAACTCACTCAGTAGTGATTATAATGATATTAATTCTGCCTATTGACTTCAATAAACATATCGACTGCAAGTGAAAATAAAAAGTAACACCAAGTGTGCCGATACCGATCACGATACTGATCACATGGATTGACTGTAAATTTCACATTTCACAAATAATGATGAGGGCTAATGCAGGGGTTAAAGTTCTTTGTCGTGGGGATGGAATTCCGTCAATTAGGACTAAAGTGAAAAAAGTTCCGTCAGATCTCTCTCTCGCTCGCTTATAAAGATACGTGAGAATAATGAAGGTCATGCAAGCAGCGTTCTATGGCGCGCTGCTCAAAAACAGGTCCTGTAGACTGGCCAAAACCATGGTGCGCCTGCGGCACAGCGCTGACATCTCCGGTGTTCAGCGTTTAGCATGGACGGAGGTGACAAGTCCCCATAAATAGAAGAAGTTGTAAAATGATGATATTTAGTGAACCTTCCGCCAAACTAGCATTTGTCATTTTTCTTGTGGGTTTAGTTTTGAACAATAATTTCAGCCTCTAATTGGGTCTAGAGGGCTGTGTGTATCAGAGTTGGGAGGATTGGGGTGTACCACTGAGTGTAAGGGCTTGTCTTTCAGGTTGGGCCTGTGTGGCTCCTCCCTGGATGCCCTGTGGGGCTCAGGGACTCCTTTTGTTTTTCTGGGCCCCTATATAAAGTGAAACCGGAGCCTCTCGGGCTGAAACAGCTCATGCTTTATTCAGTTCGCTGATCTGTGTTTTAATTACAGGCCACCCTGAACAAACTGGTCACCGGTGTGCCTCAGAGGGTGAGAACTTAGTATCTGCTTCCAATTGTGTGAGTGCTTGTTGTTAAAACCTTGTGACTGAGGTGATTATCACCTCAAAACAACAACAAAAATTAATGACAAAAACAAGTAATGACCAGAAACTCAACTGTAGACTTCCACTCTACCTTATGAGCTACTGCCGCCCACACAGGGATATTTGGGTCATTTTAAAGTGGCATTTTATCAGGTATTCCTCTACAGCTGTGATCACCAACTCCCTTCTCTGTGTGCCGCTATCCAGCAGGTTTTAGGTGTTTCCCTGCTTCAACACACCTGATTTAAATGACTGAATTGCCTCTTCAACATGTCAAGTTCTTAAGAAGTCCATTAATCAACTAATACTGACACTGATACTAATAATACTAATTCTGCTTAGTGACCATAATCATATTGACTGCAAGTGAAAATAAAAAGTAACATGACGGAATTACAGGTACTATTTTAGAGTCGAGACTACTTTATGACAAAAAACAGTTGTAGGTCTCCGATGAAAGGTGCAAGGACATGACGCAGCTGCCCCAAAGACGCCTACTTCCGTAAACATGTACTGTATCTGCAAGTTGTTTGCAAACTTCACAGATGATGAAAAATAACACAAAGGCATGAGCTGCACAGAGATTATCTTAAAAAAACTACCAGGTTTAGCCTAGTAGCCAGTATTTGTGTTTATGGAAGTAGACATCTTTAGGGCCGCTGCGTCATGTCATTGCACCTTTCAGTGGATGCTTACATCTGTTCTTTGTCATGAAGTAGTTCCGAGTCTAAAATAGTACCTGTAATTCCTTCATGTTACTTTTTATTTTCACTTGCAGTCAATACGATTATTGCGGTAACTACTCACTAAACAGAATATCACTATTGAGTGATTTTTAAGGACTTTTTTCTCAAAATGCTAGTTGTTACTATTCACTTACATTGTTTTCTGATAAGCTAAACTAAAGGAGTACTGCTGGATCAGGATAACGGCTGGGCTGGTTACAAATTGTTTTTGCCCAGTTATCCAACTATAGAAAATATGTCAGTAGACAAAAAAAAAATCCCTTTTTGGTGGAGTATCCCTTTAAGTATGGCTTGATTTGTATATTCTAAATATACACATTAAAAATCTTTTTATATGGTATCAGGACCAGGTATAACATTTTGTAATTGTCCCACAGTGAAAGATAGTCTCTTCAGACCAGGGGTGTCAAACTCATTATGGTTCAGGGGCCGTATAGTCTAATTAGGTGCCAAGTGGGCTGGACCAGTATAGTCTTAACATAATTACCTATAAACAACAACAAGTCCCATGTTTTTCCCTTTGTTTTCATGCAGAGAATTACATCTTCAAATTTATTGAAATATTCTTTTACTAAACATTAAATGGACAACCTCAGATTGTTTGCACAAATACCATAAAACACTTTTTGGTTTTTTCAAAGTTTTTTGAAATAGAAAAATAACTATTTCTGCTACAAGAATTCATTTTCACTAAACTGTATTCTTGAGGTGAAATTGGTATCTGAAGCAACATTTTAAAGGCATTAGTCATGTCCAGACTACTTTGTTTTTGCTCCTGAAACGTGGTATTGTGTCAAGTCCTGACTAGAACCAATCTCAGAATGGCATTTAAGTGCACTGAGCCTTGAGCACAATTTGTTTTATTATTCATGTTCATTACTGAGAATTATTCATGTTCACAACTGAGAAGACTTGTTCACAAAGGTTGGTTGTCCCAAACATGCACAATTTTTTGCAGCTACGGCTGTTATCACAAACCTTGAAATGTTGCGAAACAGCAGAATAGTGATACATTTTTTTCATGTTCTGCTGAGAAACATTCAGGGTGTCTTTAGCGAAAGCACGCGAGCAGTGTAACGTGCCACCTCGCTTAGGGTATCCTGGCAAAAGTTGCTGATAAACTGTGTCCAAAACCACTGGGGCAAACATGCTGACTCGATGCAGAAAGGCCACAGCTGGGATTCAAACCTGCAACCTTCTTGCTGTGAGGCAACCGTGCTAACAACTGTGCCACCATGCAGCCCATATGCACCTCTCATAGGCAGCAGAAATGGGCATGGTCACTACTCGGGTCACAGCATCAACTTGAATGCACATATGCTGTTGTAAAACTGTGAAGACTTAATTCCTGCGATTGAAATTCCATAGTTGGTTTTTCTTATGAATTGCCCTATTTCCCTGCTTAGATTAAAGAAACACCTCAGCAGCACAGCACCTCTGCTTCACCATCTGACTTCAGTGTGGTATGAGTAAGTAACGTGATTGTCACTGAGCAGGCAGTCAAACTGATGATGATTCAGACCTCTGGCTCAGATGAAATTAACACTTTGGACAACCACCTTCATGACAAGATTTATGTATAACTACCTGCAACACAATGCTTCCTGGTGCAAAATACAGTGAAATGTCCAGAAACCATCTCCATTAGCAGCTTGTATTCTCTCTGAATTTTGTCACACCTGCTTTTCTTCCGATCACTGATGACCATTCCACTCTGATTCTGTCCAGCTCTTCAAACACAGAGCCAAAAATGTCCTCAGCTGCTGTGTCTATCATAGGCACCAACTCAAGAAACCCCTCAGTGAATGCCAATGTCTCATCAGCTCATTGAACAAATATGGCCAGTTGAATGATGTCTGTAATGCCAGTGCTCTCATCATGTCTGCTGATCAGAAGGTGAGCGGATCAATCCCTAACCCCCACAGACCATGCATTGAAGTGTTCTTGGGCAAGATAGATACTGAACCTCAAAGCTGCCTGTTGGGCACCATCCAGATGGCAGCCCATTACTCCTTAAAGCTGCACTCAGTAATATCCAAACAAGCTAGCTATTTTACAAAAACACGTCTCAGAGCTCTCACCCCTCCTGTCGGGTTTAATACTTATGCCGCGTCCCACCGGACATGAAACCGCGCTTTGCCACAGTAAACAAGAGAGAGCAAAACACCGGCCCTTGAAACGCTATGCTAATGTTCACCCTGGTTTTTCCTCTTTCTACGTCCAAACAATTTTTAGTTTTCTGCTAGCTGAAAATTTGTTTTTCTTTTTGGGACTCTGTAATTTTTTAATTAAAATTGAAGCGGTAACTTCTGGGAACTTCAAGTGACTTCTTCTTACTTCTGGGATCCAAGCAGGCGCTTCAGCGAGACAGACAGACGGATTGTCCAATAGTTTTTTGGTCTGAAACGTATGATTGGCTGAGGTTTTTAGAGAACTGCGGGACAACCCCTTTATTGATTTCTTTCGGGGGTTTTTTTATTGCCACAATATATTCATAGCTATACTATGTTAGAACGTTGTTAAGAGGCATGAAGAAAAACAATTTAAGCTACATTGTTTACCAAAATACCAAGTACAGCTTTAAGGACGAGTCAAATGAAGGGAAATAATTTACCTAGCATTGTGTCTCTTCTTTTATGCTTGTTATGTCCACTGTAGACAGTACTATGTTATAGTTTGGTAAAATGCGCCATCTAGTGGTTGGTTTTTTGTTCCTTTGTTTAAGACAGTAGAAGAAGAACTCAAACCAGAAGTTGCTAAAAACGGTCATCATTTGTACACAGTAGCTCTACTCTCCTGGTTTTCCTTATTTTGGTGTTGGTTAAAGTGATAATATGCAACTTTTTCATATTTTTAAATCTTCTCCTTGAGCCAGTCTGTGCTAATATGACCCTTTATAGAGTTAATGAAAAGTCACTCAGCCCCATCTGGTGATTAGATCCGGAATACCACGATTGCAAGATTTCCGTTGCCGTCACGGTGTCCAGGAAGTCACGTGTCTCATGAGGGTTAGGCTAACCCAAAGTGGCTAGCTGTTATGCTAATGCTGGAGTGTTTTTAGCTCATGATTCCTGCCTTTTTTTCAATCTCTCCCTGCTTGAACACAGCTGATTTGAAAAAAAAAAAGAACACAGCTGATTTCTTTGAAGGAGTAAATAATCGCTCCTGTAGAAAACTATGAAGGCTGAGGAGACATTTCAACAGGTAGATTTAGCAGTTTCTAAGCAAAAACTATGGGCTATTTTATTTAATGCAGTGATTTAAAACGGACACCAGAGGGAGCCCAAAACAAGCAAAACTGCATATTATCACTTTAAAGCATTGTCTGTAAGTATTACATGGTAGAATATGGTTAGAATCTATTGTCACAGTAGTTTAGTAGCATATTTGAATGTTTGGTGTGTAGTAAAATGAGCTAATTTATCATGCTAATCGCTAAGCTAACGTTTACTTGCAATGCTAATCGCTAAGCTAACGGCTGTTACTCTTTGTTTTACATGTATTAGTTAACTGTTTACAGTCCATATTTGTTATTTTGGGACAGATATTGACTTGTACTTTTCTGTATTGTTAAAGTTTCAAAAAATGAAGATACAGTAAACAACACTGATCGTCCTCTGGAGTCTGTGAAGTTTCTGTATTTGTGTTTAGTTGTTTAGATTGCTAGATCAGCTTCTAGCGTGGCCATTTACAATGCTGATTTAAACTGTGTGCCCCTAGCAGATGATTTAGGACTAGCATTTTATTAAGAATTTTCAGTTTGTCTTGTGCATTTTTTTAACTTTAAAACTCATCTAGTGGGCCAGATTGATGCCTCAAGTAGGCCGGTTTTGTCCCGGGGTCCATACTTTGACTTCCATGGTTGGACCTTTTTGCTTTGAGAATATGCTGACTATCAGAATATTGTCTGACTTGTTGTTTAATAGAAGCTATGTGAACCATACGAGCCTTCTTTTACCAGCATGCCTTGTTGTGTAACCAACATGAGCTGAAGTGGAAATCTTTTATAATAATAATAATAATGCATTTTATTTCAGGCGTCTTTCAAAACACCCAAGGTCACCGTACAATTAAAATCCACAGTAAAAAACTTCAACAAATAAAACCACTAATTTAAACAACCAGCATAAAACAATCAGAATAAAACAGCCATCAGTAATAAAGGTGCACAGTAAAAACACAATAAGACAGAAAAATGACAAATTCAACCATCATAAAATCATTAACCAGGATAAAACAACCATAAATCACAGCAATCGTTACACAGAGTAGGCAGTTTTAAATAAGTGTGTTTTCAGCCTGGATTTAAAGAGCTGGAGAGATGTGGTGTTTCTCAGGTCAGCAGGGAGAGAGTTCCACAAGGAAGGGGCAGATCTGCTGAATGCTCGTTTCCCCATGGTGGTAAGTCGAGCGGGAGGAACATGTAGATATACAGAAGCAGAGGAACGGAGAACTCGAGACTTTTAGCTGCTGCTGTTTATTGTTGCATAACTGAGTAGGCAAAATGATCAACAATACAGACCCTATATTACAAAATGGTATGAATTGTTGTTCCAGTGGAGGAGCTGTTACTAGTTGCTGTGTTGTTGACAGTGGAGGGAGGACCAGCACTGAAGCGCTGCCTAATCGATAATGAAAGTTCCCCGGTGCAGAAAGAGTCAATTATTAATGAGCTGAATATCATGTTCTGTTATCAGCAGAGACTTATTTTTGTTTATGAATCACTGCTTCTACTTTGTGTTTGGACGTGAACAAAATGTTGTGAGAAAATTGTTTGATTTACTTTACACTCCTCCCAGAGAGCATGAAGTTGATCAGACACCAGATAGGATTTTTTTTAAAGGGATCTTTAACCATAAGAACCACACCCACTGGTGACATCACTAAAAGGGGGAGGGATCTCCAGAAACAGAAAGTCATCCTCTGACTGGAGCAATACTCATGCCACAGCAGGTTGGTGACAAATTTTTGTGTATTTTCAAACTAGCTTAAAAGTCTCACTAATGCATTATAACTCTATATTACTTGTTTGTAAACCTCACAGTTTATCATGAGACCCCTTTTGTTTATGCTGCTGCAGCATAGTGTACAGTAGCATAGTGATTCAGACATTGTTTGGTTTGAAAAGTCTCCTGATAAATTGTAGAGGTTTATAAACAAGTAATATAGAGTTATAATGACTAAAGATCAGCAGCAGTGTCTCTCCAGATCTGACTAGCCATGAGTATTGCTCCAGTCAGAGAAGTGCTGCCTGCTTCTGGAGACTGCCCATTTTGAGTGACATCACCAGTGGACATAGTCCTTACTTCAGATAAAAAACGCCACTTTAAAATGTTTTAGGTTATCAGGGAGGGTTAGTCATACCTCAGTACATGTAGTACCTTGAACACAGCTCATCTGTTTTGTTTATTATTAAAGAGTTTAAGGGACATGTGTCTAAACAGCATTTTTTATGTTGAGTACAGGGAATTTGTGTGAGGAGAAGATCCCTGTTGTTAGCAGCATTTCACGTTTCCTCCTGTACCACCAGCGGCCTGTGGGGAAGGAGTCTGGCTCGTGGCGGTGCCATCGTGCTGAGTTGACAGCAGGAGGACAATGCCTTCGCTGTGCAGTTAGTCAGTTCAGCCGCCTTCACACAGTATTTCAGAAGGGGCCAACATTAGTGTTTTGCTGTGTGAGCCATGATGACCAAGCCTTTGCCTGCTGGTTACTGGACCATTGTGCTAACGGTTCCTGCAGCTCATCAGGCGTCTGAAGGCTACCCATTATCCCACAGTAATTGGTGCCGGGGCTCTGGTTGATCAAAGGTGTCCAGCTCATTGTGGAGCCCTAGTAGTTTTCCATTCTCTGATGCTCAGCAGTCTTTTCTTATTTGTGTCTCTGCCTGGTTGCTCATAACCTTTAAAGTAGGGAAAAGCTTAATGTCTGTAGAGGCTTAATTATTTCTGATTTTCTCAGTAGAAATGATGAGGTTTGGCAGTATTTTTTGCTAATTGAAAAGATTAATTGGGTTTATAAAGGTTGAAAGTTGTGGTCAGCTTAAGTTTCTAAATAACAGTTGTTGCTGGAAAGCTCAAGTTCAGTTCAAACCTCAAAGCCACAATAAGCCATGTGACTGGCAAAGCTCTCAGCACCTCATATTCCTCAGGTTTTACTAAGTCCACACATTCTGCTTTTACCTGGTAGCTCTGTGCTGTGGACTGAGATTAACTTAGGTTCTTAGAAAATGTGCAATCCTTATAATAGTACCTAAGATGTGATTAAAGTACACTGATTTATATGCTGTATTCTTTTAAAAAGCCTGAAGGGTTGAATAGCTTGCTATGTGAGCAGACATATGAACATAGTTTCTGAGTGAATGAGGCAGTTTGTGGTGCAGAGGTATACCCGGTTTAAAAAGTCACATTGTTGAACCACTAAGTTGTTCTGTCATGACGTTCCTGCAGTCTTAATCCTTTTAATGAGAGAGATGGAGTCCTGCAGCTCCATCGGTCATCTGAAGAGCAGAGAGCTCTCCCTCCTTGACTGTTGAACCTCTAGGAATGGATGATATGGACTTAAAGATTTATCAATGTTGAACTTTATCTGTGTCAGAGCCTGCATCAAAATCAATATTTTTATCTTGAGATAAGCCCCCCCCCCCCCCCCCCCCCCCCC
>SSNR01000224.1:714140-800410 GCA_006937965.1 Callopanchax toddi | reverse complement strand
GGGGGGGGGGGGGGGGGGGGGATTTCTCACAAAAATGACTCCGAAACTCTAAATAAGTTTTATTGTGTAAATTTTTATTCAGAAAAAGTTTCTATTATATTTCTCTAAACATTTGTTTAATGTAGTCTTTAACCTTCAACTTGCTCTTTAATAAAAAAAAACTGAACTGAATAAGATCTCCTGACATGGAAATACTAAATAAATAAAAGGTAAAACACTCAAACCAAGTCAGGTGTTTCTTTGTGTGGGGAAATAACTCTGATGAACCAGTAAACACTCAAATAGGCTGCCATAAGACTTTTTTAAGTGTGCTTGATTATATGATGTAAGATCTTGCCATATTGAGCAGTACTGCTGTTGGATCTTTAATTTTTAGCTTGTTGTTTTGAAGCAGCCACTGACGTAGAGCTTTCAGGAGCTCCTGATGCTTTTCAATGTTAGTGGTTAAAACAGCCATCAGCTGATTCATCATGTGATCTGGACCCAAACTAAACATCAGCACCATGACAGCTCAGACCGTCTAAACACATTTACTACATACACCTCCTTCTATTTACTCTCCTGTTGTTTTCTGGAAATTACAAACCAAGTCTTGATGAATTACAGCAACAGACTGTGTGGCTCCACCCACTTACATGTCAGCAGTTTATCACTGTCATCATCAGATGACAAATTTTACTGTGGCAATTTTTCGCACAATATATCATAATGAGTATGATTCATCCCTTTTAACAACACAAGTCCAAACGCGTGACCGTGTGGCTTCAGACAGTTTAACGTTGTTAGCCAGTAGTTGGCATAGCCGGGGTTACAATGAACTGCTACAAGGAGATACTTTAAGCTCATGAGATGGGATGAATGATATTGAATCCACGAGAGCAAGATGAGATTTTAACCAGTATTTTAAATAAAGATTCATAAAAACTCCAGTCCTGTCTATCTGGTTCCTGGTTTAACAACCAGCTTTTGCTCTGCTTTGAGGTCCATCTCCTTGTCTATTCTTTGAAATTAACACAAGGCTTCTAAAAATATTTTAAATGTCATTTATTAATTCAACATGTGTTTACGTTTGTTCAACCAGCCTGGAGTGGAAACGAGCAGGGTATCATTTATTGGTGTGTAAGGAGTCGTGTGTGTTTGTGTGTGTCTTGGCATCATCATACAGAAATATGGTGCATCTGTTCACCCAGCAGGCCATTCCTGTTCTCCTCTGTCCTCTTGCTACTCATGCTGATAGACAAATTTTACCACCAAGTCATACAAATAAACACACGGACACACAGATGGCAAGTGCCACCAATCAGCTGTAATGTTTTGATAACAACCTGTGCTGCTGACAACATACCGACCTGTTTCACAAAGCACTTCAGAGCCGGGTCAGACGTTCTGGTTATTTCAAAACCATGAGTACCACACCCATCGGTGACATCACTCAAAGCAGGTGGAAACTCCAGAAACAGGAAGTAGCCCTCAGACCAGAGCCTCATGGCTAGTAAGATTGGGAGAGACCCTGCTGCAGATTAGTGAAAAATTTGTGGCTAATTTCCAGGTATATAAAACAGGTGTTGCTAAACAAAACATACCAATGCATTATAACTCAATTTTACCTGTTCATAAACCAAGTAGTCTCACAGAGAGGAGGTAATGAAAAACGTGTCTTTAATAATTGCATAGTAGCTCTCTGAATCATAATCAAGCAACTAGGGGCCTAAAGACCCCCACCCCTGCTTCCTGCCTTGTTATGGAATGTGTGTTCATCAAAGAACATGTGACGCTATGTGCTAACTTGATCTCTAGCTTTGTTCTACTAATGTGACAATACTGTGAGATGGTGGTTCACACAATATTAAAGTACACCTATTGCAGTATGCTAGCATAAGGCAGCTAATGCTAGGTTTGTTAAAATACCTTAATCTTGTTTTGCTATAAATAGCATAATAATTTGCTGTTGCTATGAAAAATTCTGCATTGTTTACACAATATGTTGCTGCTGTGCTAAGGACTGACTGTGGGAAAAGCAAATCCAGAAATTTAGCAAAACTAAAAGAAAACATGACATAAATGTGATGTGATCTTTACTAATGCAGGGGGTTTAGAACATTGAAATAGCTCAGGTATGAGGTATAGAATATGTCAGTTTAGGGTAAGTCATGCAATGTGACAGCAGTTTAACTCAGTATGTTGTGTGGCTGAATGTTGACATGTGACCATGGCTGAAGCTCTGAAGTTGTGACAGTTTGTACCTGCTGACCGTGTAGTTCCTCCAACCTCGCCTTTCACTAAATGGATGTAAATATGGTAAAATGGTATACAGTAAATTTGTCAGACGGTAGAGATTTTTACTCTACTGTCCTACCGTGTTAGAGCATGTTGATGAATAACAGGTGGGAATTGCAACTTGAATCAGGTTCCAAACAGCCTATTCCGTTGGAATTGTACACTTCCAACTTTATCAACTCTTAACAATTCTCATTTCCAGTTTTTCTGAAATTTTGAGTCGTGGTGATGGAAGCAGAATTGGGTCAGCAGTACCTGAATTGCTGCAGCGTCTCACAGATGAGCGCCAAATTCCCCTCCCTGCTTTTTTCACAAATTGCACACTGCAGTCTTTAAAACAACTAAGGGCGGTGAAGGCGCTGCACATAGATATCATATATAAATGCATTTGTATATGATATCTATGGCGCTGCAGTGGTTCAGGTCTAGATGCGCTGCCGTTCCCGTTCAGTTCCATCCTCTTCATGCCCCCTCCACCTCCAACCGGAGCGGATTGTCAGACAGAAACCAGGGTATTTCTCAGTTAGACCAGTAAAAGGTGTATATCTCCTCCTGGGGTGAAAGACTAATGACCAGAGGGGAGAGACTTTAAAAATAAGGCAGTGCTGCACCCCCACCCCCTGGGAGACTGGCGCGCTTTATAAATATATATACCGCAATACATAAAGTTACCACACATGCTTATAATTATACCGCAGTATAGATTTTAGGCCAGATCGCCCAGCCCTAACTAGGAGTCATGCTGAGTTAGTTTGGTCTAAAGTGACATCCAGGAAATCTGCAGTCTTAGGTCAGCATTCTTCCTTTGAGGCTTAATAAATGTGATAATGCTCATGTTTTAATAGTGAGAAAGCCTTAGGCAGGAGGAATAGATCATGTATTAACAGCGCCTGGTGAATATGTAACACGGCAGTTTCTCCAGGTCTGTGCTGTTTGCAGACAGGATACCCAGCATGCACAACCTGCTTTCTTCACCTTGCTGAAATGCTACTACTGGCAGTTCATTACTCTCAAAAGCATGGATGTGCCAAAGGATATTTAAGTCATTTTGAAACTGCGGTCTGTCAGTTATTTATCTACAGTAATGACCACACCCACTTGTGACATCACAATAAAAATGGGTGGAGTCAAGAAATGGGAAGTAGTCCTCTGATTGGAGTAGGGCTGGGCGATTAATTGAAAATAATCGAATATCGAATTTTATAACTCTAATCAATGTCATTTTGCCCATAATCATACGTTCGAAATTTAAATAGATGAAAAGAAGTGAGTGGGTTCCAGATGTCCGTGTCCCTTTGAGAAGCTGTGACACGACTCAACTAGTCCGTGTCACATGCTAGTCACGTGACTCCTCCTCCTATACTCCTATACTTTGCGTTTGCAGGACATTTTAGTCTATGGAGCAATTATGCTGCTACAGTTTTTGAGCATACAGGTAGTTATCGTCCATTAATTGTTATCGAGGTTAACTCCTCAATAAATCATGGTATTGATTTGAGGTCATGGAAGCGCTGCTGCTTGCTGAGTGGAGCAAACTTCCTTTGAGAGTTTGGTTTTCTAACGTACATGTAAACTAGGATAAAGTCTCCCAGTTCATTAACATAAAATCGACCTAGAACAACTTAAAGATTTGCATGTAAACAGAAACACACTCAGTGCGTTTACATGCACATCTAAGTCGAGCTAGATCGGTCTAGGTCGATCTTATGTTAATAAACTGGGAGCCTTTATCCTAGTTTACACGTCTGTTAGAAAACCGAACTCTTAAATGAAGTTCGCTCCACTCCGCTACGATAGGGGGCAACATGCGCCCCTCCACTCCGCTACGATAGGGGGCAACATGCGCCCCTTCCTGTCGGTCTTCTGCCGGTTGTTTTCTTAGCGTTTAAAAACTCTTGTTTTAAACGCTTCTATCGGTCACAAATTTGATCGGGCGTCTTCGTGTACCAAGCGCTGGCAAGCTGTCCGTTTGTTTTTGCTGCTATCGTCTTTTACCGCTACTGATTTGTTTGTATTCCCACTTCCGCTGTGTCGTCACTCCCGGAGGTGGAGCGCCCAGACAGCATTAGCTCGACTAAGCTGTTTACATGAAGGAGGAAGTCGAGCTACAACCGCATTATCTGGGTGCTTTAGCTCGATTAGATCCAGTTCGACTTCAGCCGGACTAACATGTTTACATGCAGTTTTAAAAACCGACTTGAGTCGATTTAAGGCAATAATTCGGTTTTCTAGACTGCATGTAAACACACTGAGTGAGAAGCTCTCCGCTTTCTCTCCTCCTCACTGCAAAAAAATAAATAGACATGCCTGTGGGGCGGCGCGAACCAAGAGATGGCTGAGACCATGTATGCAAATTTGCGTTGTGACATGCATCTATGAGGTTTTTCAAATCCTAGTGTTTCAGCCTGAAAAAACTTTCAGAAGCTAAAGCTGGAGATATATGTAGAAGATTGTTTTCATGTTTAGCCTGCATGAAAAGCTCAGAGTGATCAATATTAATTAAAAAAAACATGGAGAAAAAAAACGTTTTTCAGTAAACCACACCTGTAAAGCACGCTGGGTTCCCGGGGGTGGGGGGTTTGCAGTGGGCCTGTAACTTTGCGCTGGTCCAGACCAGGACCGGTCACGATCTGTGCTGAGCTTCTTGTTGCTGACGCCTTTACAAAAAGTCTGCGTCCTCTGCTGGTGCGGTCGTGTAATGACCCCAAACAACTAGACCCCGATTATGAGACGACCCAACATTTTTACAATATATTCATTGAAAAAAAACTCATCTTATATGTGGGACAATAGGGTAATAGAAGGCCACATCAGAATGTCCCAAATATCCCTTTAACTCTGCAATCAGTGGGTGCAAAGTAGAGTACACCTTGGACAGGTAGCAGTTCATCACAAGGTCAACACAGAGACATTACAAACACCACACACCTAAGGCCATTAGAATGACCTTTTGACCTAACATGCATATTTTTGGACTATGAAGTGGCTGTAAAGAACTCATATATTCACAAGCTAAACATGCTGTTCAGTAGCCCTGAGTGGAAGTTACTTATCTACATTTTTCTGAAGTGTGTTTGTGGTTTTATGGTAATAAATGCTTTAGTCACGACACAGACGGATCTGTTTTCCTTTGAGTCTTCAGCTTCACTCAGCAGAGTGGAAGCATGCAGCTTGTCACTGCAGTCAGCCCAAACATGATATGACCTAAATAAATGAGTTAGATAGGAGAGAGCAGGACTCTGCAATGATGCTAGATTTTTCTCCTTCTTGTTTTTAAAAATACTAGAGCGACAGCTGCAGAGGTATTTCTTCTCCTGTGCTACCTGACTACCTTTGAATCATGGTAGCCATTATTTCAACCTTACTTTGTTACAGTCTGCCTTTAACAATAATGTGAATTATCAGAGTCAAATTGATTTATGAACTACCACCTATAGCTTTCCTTGAACGTGTCTTGTACCTTGGAGATGTTTGGTTATTAAATGTCCAAAAATACATCAAGAAATTCTGCCTCAGATGATCGAATACATTTCCCCAGCAGAGTGGATAAATAAGATATTAGGGATGCACCAAAATAAAAATTCTTGGCCAAAAGCAAAAATGAGGAAACCCAGGCTGAAAATCGAAACACTGAAATAAATGATTATGTCAATTATTAAAAACATAGCATTTATGGCTACGATGTGTACTAACCTCACTAAAATGGAGGCATTGCAATAAATCAATCGCAAAACTATGAAGACAATGGTGAGAGGGGGGGAAAATACTGTCTGTAACTTGGAGAAGCACCCTGTCTGACGATGTGACGGCAGCATGCAGCAACAGGGAGAAAAAACAAAAAACAACACTCTTGTTCTGGTCTGACTCGGATCCAGTCGACTGGACTGGGACGGAAAAACATCTGGGCAGCCCAGCATGATCTTACAGGTGATGTTTATTTTCTGTCAGGGGGCTTGAGGGCTGTAAGTCGTGTCACGCACGCGAATGCCACCTGTCACTCAGAGCTGCACCGTTCCAGCGCTCTGCAGTAGGAGGAGCAAATTAAAACGAGCCGCTGTGCAGACGACTCATTGTGGTTCGGACTGGCTCAAAATCACAAGCAGAGATAATTAAATAAGTCCACACCGCAGACATGCTTGCGCTTATCCTTTGATCGCGTGCTGGCTGCTGTATTTGCTCGTGACATCACACGTTTCAGTGATTTAGGCGTTTCAGCCGAAAACTGAAAATGAACTTTGCGTCATTTTCGGTTGGAAATTTTTGATGGCCAAAATTAAAGTGCATCCCTATCAGATATAGTTAGGGAGGTACATTTTCCTGCCAACTCATCTTGGTCATCAGACGCTGTTCATCTGTCTTCAGCCTTCTGAACAATATCCACAGCGAAAGTGTTGCATTCCAATTTATGGCAGAGAATGTGTGACAGAATCTTCATACGATACAGTTAGCCAATAAAGATGGGGAGGAGTTGTTATAAGTAGGAGTTGTTGTTAGACTCTGCTGGTGCTGGCAGTTCAGGCTCTGCAGCATGTTCGTCCCTGAGCATCAGCGCAAGGGGATGTGAAAATTGAGCCACTCAGTTCACACTGCAGCTTGCCAGTGTGTGATCATTGGCTGCACTCCGCTATGTAAAACACGATACACGAAAGAGCGTTGTGGCTGGAGGAATGGGTGCACACTTATGATGATCCCCCCCCCCCACTTGCACACCAGTTGTGTGCACCCCTAATTATAAAAGTATATAATAATGTAAAACTATTAAATATAAAAATATTTTAAAACTGTTTATTTGCTAAGCTGATTGTTCTTAAAACCCCAACAGACTAAAGGCCTGTCAGATTGATGTGCTGTTCTGTGTTGCGCTCAAGCCGTGATTTTAAATAGAAACCATTGTAGTCAATGAGAGTGGTTCCATGTTGTCAGTATTGCGCGATTGGGCAAACGGCGTTCAACAGCACTCTGCTTCAGGACGTGTCCTGTGAAACCAGAAGGTTTGCTAAATTCATGATGTTTCTGCAGCACTGACGTTTCCTATGTGACCCAATCTTTACTTACACTGCCAGTCATATGGTCAAGTGACAGGACATTTGTTATTACCGTATTTATAATCTGACTGACCTGATGTTTTTTTTTTCAAAACTGTGGTACTTTGTAAGATGTCTGAAATTATACTTGAAAAATGCATATGGAAAAGGCAGGACCCTGAAAATATATTCAGTCTATGACTACTAGGACTGAAGCTATCTAATACTTTCTGAATCCAGTATTCTATCTAATAATCCATAGACTCCTGAAGTACTCTGATATGAATGTACAACCAGCTGTTCACAATATCAACTGTTAAAAGCTGCTCTCTCCTCTCTGCTGCCAGCTGTGGATGAGCATATTTCCAGGTGTCACTGAAGCCCAGTTAGACTATTATTCAGCCTGTTTATTTATTAAAACGCTTTTCAGAATATTTATCTTTATATATGTTACCAGTCATCAGATCTTACAGCTCTGTCCAGTAACCAGATGTCAGGATGTTTGTGTCTCTGAGTCTGGACACGACAGGTATACAGAGCTGAGAACAGCAGCTTATCCCTTGAAACTCTATTGGAAACATTTAATCAACATTACCATTAAAACAGACTTCATCTCTAACCATTTCAAAGTTTTGTTTTTTAATCGGTGCAGGTCTGGACATGTAGAGCTGAGCAGTCTGACTTTTTCTCTCTCCTTCTCAAATAGACCTCTGGTCTGTAGAGACTTGTGACTGCAGGGATCCAGTTTTAATCACAAATACATCAGTTGTTTATAAAGTTGTTGACGTGGAGCTGATTAGCTGAAAATGATCTGATAACCTCATGAAACACCTGATCACTGAGCAGCGTGAACTCACCTGGTTTTTAACAAAGCCTCCATTCTGTTCATTTTGCCTCAAAGATTTGGTAAGTGAATTATTGGAATAATTTGAATTGTTTTGATCCTACCTATGGTCTACTTCCTGGTCCCTGTCCTTGTGACAGCAGGATGTTTGGTGTGTTTCTTCGGTCGCCTGGACAGACCTGAAGGCTTTACAGCCTGACATGGAGCGATAAGAGAACCTCACCTCTCGCTCCCTGTCATTACTGGACAGGTTCCATTATGCAAACAGACATACTAGGTCGTGTGTGTGTGTGCGTGCGTGTGCGTGTGCGTGTGTGTGTGTGTGTGTGTGTGTGTGTGTGTGTGTGTGTGTGTGTGTGTGTGTGTGTGTGTGTGTGTGGACAGTCAGCTCTCCTGGTTTAAGGACCTTAAATCCTGACAGATCCTTGTGAGCTCAGAAGTTAATGTGTCCAACTTGTGAGTCTCCGATTGTGGTCTTCTCTCGTGTTAAAAGTCAGAGTTTCTTCAGAGTTGAAACTTGTGACTCGGCCAGGGCTCACATTGATGGATGCACCTCTCACTTCTACTTTGCATCAGCAACTTTTAATTAGGTCTCTGCTCTTCTTGTGTATCCTAATCCCATCACAAAGCCAAGAACACACGCACACTCTCTTTGCAGCATTACTGTTTGCTTCATTAATTGACCTGTTTTTATTTTGAGATCTTTTTTATGTTTTAAACCTGCTTGGAATCAAGTTTAAACGTCAAAGCAGTTTTTTAATCACTAAAGTTCAAGTATATTTATAAGGTTGTTTATTATGAAAATATTGCATTTTAAAGTAACTACCAAACTGCAGTTATAATTTTAAATGGTTAGTTTTCAGTCAGGTTGGTGCAAAAAACTGGGTTCTTATGGGAGCTTGATATCAGTGAAAATTCTTTATTTTAATGTTGTTTTTTATTTGAAATAATGTAACAGATATCAGACTAAAAGTCAGCTGATGATCGCATTTAGCCAATATTCAGCACCATCTACTGGATCAGTGATTGGCCAGTTTAGAGAAAGGTTGAGTTTCGGTGCGTCTCCATATAAACTGGAACAAAAGTTTTTTTTATCACAAAAATATAAACTTTAATGAGATGAGGAAGCGGCATAATTGTTTTGAGTAAATGTGTACTGTTCATGTGTAAATCATCAAAGATGTAAGGTGCTGGAAAATCTTGAATGTGCTTGATTTTTTTGTTTTTAGGGGGCAATGGTGTAAGAACTGAAAAAATCTGTGAGATTACTGCTCATTTCATGTTGGATTTACATAAAAACACTTTAAAGTTCTCGGTCGGAAAAGGGTGGCTTGCCAACTCCAGGTCGGGAGAGAGATCCTGCCTCAAGTGGAGGAGTTTAAGTATCTCGGGGTCTTGTTCACGAGTGAGGGAAGGAGGGAGCGGGAGATCGACAGGCGGATTGGGGCAGCGTCTGCTAACCGGTCTGTTGTGGTGAAGAAGGAGCTGAGCCGTAAAGCAAGGCTCTCGATTTACCGGTCGATCTACCTCCCAATCCTCACCTATGGTCATGAGCTTTGGGTAATGACCAAAAGAACGAGATCGCGGATACAAGCGGCCGAAATGAGTTTTCTCCGCAGGGTGGCTGGGCTCAGCCTTAGGGATAGGGTGAGGAGCTCGAACATTCGGGAGAGACTCGGAGTAGAACTGCTGCTCCTCCATGTCGAAAGGAGCCAGTTGAGGTGGTTTGGGCATCTTGTTAGGATGCCCCCTGGCCGCCTCCCCAGGGAGGTGTTTCAGGCATGTCCTGCCGGCAGGAGGCCCCCGGGTCGACCCAGGACACGCTGGAGAAAATATATCTCTGGTTTGGCCCTGGAGCGCCTTGGGATCCTGCCGGAGGAGCTGGTAGAAGTGGCTGGGGAGAGGACCGTCTGGAAATCCCTAATTGGGATGCTGCCCCCGCGACCCGGACCCAGATAAGCGGAAGAAGACGAGACGAGACTTTAAAGTTCTTTAAACTTCATCATTCAACAAGTAGTAGAAAGTGGTGCCAGATGTGGGCTTAGAACTAAATTAAACTAATTAACTAAATAGTTTTCTGTCTGTCCATAAATCTGTTCTAATCTGACCTTGAGGTTTTCAGTAACAGTGATCTTATCACTGTTGCTGTTTGCTCCATAATTGTATCACTGGATGTAATTTTAGCAATGGTGTCAGATTTACTAGATACAATCAACTATCTAATGAGTCGGTCGTTGCCAAAATGAGTGGAATCCATGGTTGCAGCAGACGCCTAAATAAAAACTGCTCAAACATAAGTAATGCATGTCGCTGTGGAGGCAGTTAGCAGGTAGATGTTCTTCTAAATAGGAGTACATTCTCACTGCGGCAACAGCGTCTTCTGATCTGACTAGCCACAAGTAATGCTCTGGTCAGAGGACTACTTCCTGTTTCTAGAGACTCCACCTGCTTTGAGTGATGTCACTGGAGGTGTGTTCCTTACTGTAACTGATAGATGCCACTTTACAACAACCCAGACATCCCTTTAAGTTACTGCATGGAGGAGTTTATGTCAAAGCTATAACTGACTTCTAAAAATTAACAGCATCTCATTAATTATTTGACTGATTACATTCTGATTATAATTTAATTTATAAATGAATTCAATAAATACAAGACTATGGTGTTATGTAAATCTAAAAATGCAAACATTTTATGTCAAACTTTTTTTAACTATTGGAAAAACAAACAAATCAGAAACCGAGAAGTTTTGATGGTTAAACTTGCAACTTTTATTGCATAATAAGAATTTTGCCCAATATTTCTTAAAAATGTTTCCTGCATCTTAAAAACGGTTGTTCAATGATTGGTGTGTCAGGCTCAGTAGATAAAATGATGATGTTCTGTTTCTCATAATGGTGGTGTTCCTTTCTAAATGCATGACTGCTGGCTGTCCAGTTTTAACATCATCCTTCTCTCCTCACAGGGAGCTCAGCCATGAATAAGCTAAGGCAGAGCTTTCGGAGAAAGAAAGACATCTACGTGCCAGAATCGAGTCGACCACACCAGTGGCAGACAGACGAGGAGGCAGTCCGCAGCGGAAAATGCAGCTTTGCAGTCAAGGTGACTCTCACTCGTTTACAAACACACCCAGTTTCAAACATGCATCTTATAGATGGACAAGCTGATTGCAGAGCTGACCTCATTGTGGAACACAACCTGAGAGGAGCTTCTACTTGGTGTCTGTTCCTCCAAGGACACTGCTGTGATTAATCATTCAGCCTTCACACTGTAAGCACAGCTTTAATCTAGGCTGCATTATTTTCTTCTGCTGGAGCTTCATGAACCTACTGATTGTTGGGTGCACAGTTGAGTCCAGCTACTGAGAGAATCCAGACTGTTGGGGTAACAAAAATGAAAAGAAAATGATGAATAATTTTAATTAGCAAAAACAACAGAAGAGAGGCATGTTGGTAAAGAGGCAGAGCAAAAAGCCTCGCTCTGATTCACTGCAGCTGATGAAGTGGAGACTTTATTTTGGCAACAGAATCTTCCATTTCTGCAAACAGAAGTGCAACGGTACACTTCCTCTCATCACATTGGTCCAAATGCTGACCTCACCTACGAAAATAGGAAGCTGAAGACTCAGGTGGTGTATCCTCAGGATTAATAAGCTTTATGACCCTTCAACAGATTCACGTGTTCTTTCCAGACTTTTACAGGTCGCAATTTTTGCTTAGTTTTCCTGTTTCATCAGAGCAAAAAGCAGACTTAAAGATCCATGAAGTGTGATGGAGGCAGGGTTCTCACAGGTGCTTGAAACCTTTGAAAATGCTTGAATTTTAGTCCAGGTTTTTTAGGGTTTTGAAAGAGCTTTTTAATAATACCTTAAATTTTTAATAAAGTGCTTGAAACCAGAGATGTGCCAAAAAGTTGGCTGGTGATCAGAATTGGGTAATATTCAGCATAAATCGTCCAATCCGTGATCTGCCTATCTAAGACTCAAAAGGTAGTGTTTATTTCTGTCTGTGAATAATCCATTGCAGGCAGCAATAAAAAATCTTGACATTTTTCCTGTCTGTGAGCTCACTAAGCTCACAACTAATTCATGCTAACAGATCCTCCACGTAGAAGTGTTTACGTTTAAAGTAATAGTTTTTTAGTTTAAAGTCATAGTTTTTGAGTTGATTAGAAATAAAAAAAACATTTTCTGGTCATTTTAGTTCTCTGATACAAATCAGAAGATGTCAAAATCAGTGTCAGCCCACAGAACTAGTATTGATGTATAATAATATTAACTCTAATGGGACATGGAAGTGAAATTATCAGTTTTGAGTTAATATCTACTGTTCAAGTGAAAATCATCACCAATGTGAGGTCCTGGAAAATTCCCATTGAAAGTGCTTGAATTTTTTTTGTTGAAGGTATAAGAACCCTGTGAAGGTCAGAGTGGAGATGTTCTGTAGGTGTTCTCTGAGATGAGTTAAACTGTAAGAGAACCTGGGTTTATATCAGATAAATAGTGGGACATATGTCTGTTAATGCTGTAGAGTTTGCAAAAACCCAAAAGACTAGATCTACTTTAAGCTCTCACATCATGTTTTCACCCACACACACCTTCACTCCCACACCTTCCTCCTTACATTCACAGCTCACTTCAGTTATTAGCAAACACTCTTTGTGCCTCCTGTTTTTGTGCATCTAGATAAATCAGTAGTTGTTACCTACATTTGCAGTATATTTCCCAAATTCCAAAGAATGGAGATATCACGATATGGTGACCGTGGCTCAGTGGCAAAAGAGATGGCCTCCCATGTCAGAGAGTGTGGGTTCAAACCCCGGCCCAGCCATGTGTCGAAGTATCCTTGGGCAAGATACAGAACCTCCAACGGCCTCCCGGGCGCCAATGGCTGCCTTCTACTCCCTCAGGGATGGGTCAAATGCAGAGATCAAATGCCAATACGTTGTACTGAGGTATATATGCAAGTAGCCAAAAATACCCCTTTTCCTTTCCCTTCCCTTTCATCAAAGACAGAATCAAAGGTCATGTTAATGGAATATTTTCCATCATTGACCAGCATTTTTAAATGAAGGCAAAATCTGAAGGCCGTCTGTCATTTTGACAGATTACAATTCACACCCCTGACCACTGGGTGGAGAGTGAGCAGATTAATAAGCTGTTTTGGTTCTTGATGCCACCATACTTGATTTAAACATCCCGGTTGTTAAGGCAACCTGTCGCACACTATGCATGAATATAAGCAAGCATATGACCTCATTGGCTTCACTCCAGAAAAAAAGTCAAGGTAACTGAGTGTCCAAAGTTTCTTCTTAAAGCCCAAAAATGATGGTGATTATAGGTGATATAAGAGGGACTGATGCAGTGGATGATGAAGGACAAACCAGTAATCAGCCTGAGAAGTCGTCTGTTTGAGGCAAAAGTCCAAAACCTCATGACGATATCCTCTGCAGTGATCCCACTGGAGATGTTTGATTACCCAAAAGCAGTTGGTGATTCAGGTCCACACAGATGAGGAGGAGGTTTTGAGACTGTGTTCAGGTCACAGCACGTGAACTGTTCAGATTTTAAGGGCAGTCATTTCATTTTATTGTTTCTATGTAGCTTCTGGGGCGACGGTCAGCGGTTGTTGTCACTGTGGAGAAAAGAAGTCACGATTCATCTGATTGATGTATGACATGATTGATGTATGACAACACCATGTGGATTCTCTGTTTGGCTTGTTTGGACTGAATTTTATCTATATTTTCTGAAGACAAAAGGGGGGCCAGCCTGCTACTAGCAAGGCAGACCTAATAAAGTGGCCAGTGACTGGATAATACTTGCTCCAGAAGTACTGTACATACTGATTCATTGTAAGTCCCACAAAAATGTGTCTCCAGCCAGTTTTTAACAGTCCTGCAGTGAAAACCCAGCTTTAAGGATAATAGAACTTAGCTATTGAATGTTTGTTGTTGTTATTTCTAACAGATTTTGGTTGCCATCACAGAAGAGTGAGATGAGGCATATGCTGTGTGTGATCCTTGTAGCCTTCCTTGCTTTACTCACACCAGCTCTCACTCTTTTCCGTTTAGTAGCGCTGCAGCTTTCAACGTCTTAACTTACCCACATCCGCCTCCTCGCATCAGCATCAAATGTTTCTACATGCATCTTTGTCTGTACATGTATGAGTGCATGCAGATGTGTATTCTAATACGTTTGACAGTGTGATTCACGGTGGTTGCATCACAGTCTTCAAATAGCAGGGCCAGAGGGTGGGTGGGGTGACGGGTGTGGGTCAGCGACACTCACCCCGTGTGGGTTTGTATCTGAAAGGAAGGGTAGGATTTCCTCTCAGACCTAACGTGCACAATAGCTTCTGTGGAGGTCAGTGTTGTGAATGGAGTAATGCTGCTACTTTGGATCCTGGAGTTTAAGCCATAAGTCTCATGTGATTTGTGTATTCAGTCACACTTGAGCCTAGATTTGTGATTGCAGACAGTGTTGACATAAAGTACACAAACAATCACAACCTGTGTGAATACGCCACAGTGGAGGAAGTTTCTTTTGATTCTGCATACATTTTATCTGAGTTCATGTGTAAAGATGAACATTCTAACCTATGAAGTAACTTGCTCCTGTTGTGACATATTGTAGAAAGCCTGGGTGTGATATATAATCTTGACATGTTGCATAGTCAACTACAGCTCATGCAAGAAAGATTTCACAATCGCCACAAATTTTAAGTCATTACATTGCCCAATCACTCCAATACCTGCCTTAAACCTGGGTCATACAGCAAGATAATTCTGCTGATTTCTGACCCAATTCTACCTTCCAACAATCTTAAGACGCCCTGATTATTGTACTAACTCTAAAGATAATCTTATCAGATAACCTGTCATGTGTGGAAGGGTTAAGAGTGCTCTGAGGATTCCAGGACGGCTCCTATCACAAACCAGGAAATCCAACATATTGGATTGTCTTGGCCCGATATCACAGCGCACCATGTTGGTTTACTCTGAAGTCACGTTTGATCTCGAGCAATTTTGCAAGATTTCACATCTCACCTGTGAATGATGGTGAGTGAAATCAGTGGTTGTGTGATGCAGAGGTTGCGCTAGAATTATTTGTTTTCTGTCATTTTGACTGACAGTGTCAAAAAAATCTGATCATAATCTATTACCCATCACTTTATAATTAGATTATTAATAGACTTGGAAAAGCACTGTACAAGTACAGGCCATTTACAATTTGGAAGAGAGTTCCTTGAGAAACAGGTGTTTAGTGTTGGGAATGAATACATTTTGACTTTATTGTCATATGCACAGTAAAGAAACTGCACAATAAAATTCTTACTTTGCTGACCATGCTGGATGTCAAAAATATGTACATCTAAGCATAAGATATGTAAATAAAAGATAAAATAAGGAATACTTACAACAAAAGATTTCTAAAAAGAAATAGAAAAATAAACTGTATAGCAATATAAGCTTTGCAGAATGAAGACTTTGTACATAATTATGCAGTAGTGCTCTACATTAGCTGTTTTTACAACAGTCTGCAGTAAAGATGATGAATAGCTGATATTGAGGTTGTTGTCCCCACACCATGATATCCTCTGATGATCAGGTCACTGGCTGTGGGCTAGGCTTGTCCAAAAAGAACGGTCATGGCAAAGTTGTCCACTTTGGCTTGCATTGAGGTGAAAGGAATGGCCAATCTAACAGTTACTGATCAAACTTAAACTGGTTTAAAATTGTTTTTTTTCTGGATCAAAAAAAACAAGCAAAAACTTTTTCTGGAAAAAGATGGTGAAAAGTTTATTTAAATGAAGTTGTTAACTAGTTAAATTTCTCAACCTCATAGAAGGTGGTTCAGAAAAGGCGTGGTCTCTAAATGTGCTATAGGAAATTTGGAAAACAAGCTAGTTATGGCTAGCTATTTTACACAAACATGTCTCAGAGCTCTCACCACTCCCGTCGGCTATAACCCCAGGCCGTGCCTCCCCCGGACATAGGACTGTGCATTGCTACAGTAACAAGAGAGAGCAAAACACCAGCTGTTGAAACACTATACTAATGTTCCCCCAGGTTTTTCTTCTTTCTACGTCCAAACAATTTTTGCTTTCTACTAGCTGAAAATTTTTTTCTTTTGGGGACTCTGGTATTTTTTCCTAAAACTGAGGCGGTAACAGTCGACTGTTTCTGTCCTTCTCTCACTTCTGGGATGTTCTGCTGCAAAATGAGGCAGCACACATTAATGGAGCATCCAAGGAAGTGCGGAAGTGAGGCGCTTTGGCAAGACAGACAGCCAGATTGTCCAATAGTTGCTTTTGGTCCGAAACGTACGATTGGTTAAGGTTTGATTTAACGTATGATTGGCTAAGGTTTTTAAACACCTGCGAGGTAAACACCTTATTAATTTCTTTCGAGGGGTTTTAATTGCCACAATATATTTATATTATGTTAAAACATTAAGAGGCATGAAAAAAAAGTTGTTTACCAAATTCCTCATGGTACCTTTAAGATGAGATATTTCACATTATGTATTTCAAATTTATGAAAACAGCTGGAATTGTACAATTTAATTCTTAAGGATTATGTTTGATCAGCAAAGCATTTCAGTTCATATCAAAACCTGAAAGAAGTAGTTTTTGGTAACACGGAACAAACATATGTACTAAGTTCAGATAATGTTATAAGAGTTTAGATCAGAGTTTAAAAGTCTCTGTCAGGAGGGAATGAGATAATGTTTTGACCTGAAGGTCTATAAGAGCAAGTTCACTGTGCGCCTTTACATTATTTTGGTTTGATATCTGCTAGACAAGGTTTATGATCAACAATCACGGCATGAATCCATGAACTATTTCATCAAACTATTCTGATTTTGACACCATTCAGTTATTGAGATAAAATGCTGTCTAACTCCCCTGAAGATCATTTGGTTTTATGATCATTGATGGATAACTTATTATTGTCCAACCTCATTTTAACCTTCCACAGTTCACTCTGTGGTTCTGTATTAATTAATTAATATATTTTACTGAACAAAATAAATGTTTGTCCTCTGCAAACTAGATAAGTTTTAGAGATCCACTGAAGTAGTAGTTGAGCTTTCACCAGCAGTTTTAGTTTTTTATGAAATCTTTAGTCTCACAACAAGTAAATGGTGTGTCCCAGCATTTTTTCATCTTCCTTTCTGTCCATCTGTCTTTGTCTAGTACCTGGGACACGTGGAGGTGGAGGAATCCAGAGGTATGCACATCTGTGAGGATGCTGTGAAGAGGCTGAAGACGGTAGGTTTTTCTCACCTGACTAAAAATAAACTTGTTACTTTATTAAATTCATCAAGTCGTAGCAGATCCTTTAGTTTATAGTTTTGTTGTCTTGTCCTCGTGTTTCATTGTTGATTTATGTTTAAGTTTGTTTCTTCCCCTGGAGAGTCAGTCATTTCTGATTGTTGGGTCTTGTCAGTGAGTCTCCGCCCACACCGTCTTAGACAGCAGGAAGGTTAGCATGTAATTCCTTCTCCTGTAGATTCCACCAGAGTTGCATAAAAGCTGCAAATTCCAGCTTGGGGAATGGGAAGAGGGAGACAGGAAAGCCAAAGAGCCATTTGTTTTCCATGTCATCAGTTGTTTGCTCATTGCCCCTCCCAGGTCATGAACTCCTGATTCTGTGATGTCAGGGCCCAGCCAGAGTTACGAGGTCCGTCTCTCTGAGCTTCCTACAGGAGATTTGTAGCCGTGGTTCAACACAGAGCTAAATCTGAATTCTGAAGGTGTTGAAACCCAGGCTTGATGTGTTTGGGTGGTTTTGGTTTGTATCACTCAGACTCATACAGAATCTGCACTAGTCCTTTAGCATTGTTTCATACTATGTGAGTTTGAGTCATTTCATATGATTATACTGAACATGTCTAACATTATTAAAACAATGAAATAAAAACCGTATTTACCTTAGACTGATCCCTTCCCTGCAGACAGCACTGTTCACAGTGGGACCAACAAGCAGCTGCAGCATCCTAAATTCAACATTCTGCAAATTGAATTTTAAAAATATCAAATGCAGATCAACAGCTCCTTTCAACCCAAACAGACGTTCAGTCGTTCACTCCATCAGAGTCTTCAGCTTCATGTCATGATGAAAATATAAAGCAACTGGCTGCCCCAAACACCCTGAAAGCTCACAGTGGTTCAGTTCTTATTCTTTTGTTCTTAATGGGGGGGAAAACTACCTGGAAAGTGGAAACTAAAGGTAAATGATAAAATAGCACATTTTGGCAGCAAGCATTCAGAGAGAGGAGTAACGTCTCCGTCTGTGTGAGGACAGAGCTCTGGGAGGAAAAAGGCTGGGAACCGGTGCTATCACGTACAACACACACAGTCTTGTTTTAATATCTTCTCACTTCAGCCTCTGTGCTGACAGGAGGAAGAACCACTTCTCTCTCCTTTTCAGTTCTTTAACACGTTTCCTTTTTACACTAAAGTGCTTCTTGATGCATCAGATGCTGGAGAGAAAAAAAGTGTCACACAAGTTCACTCACAGAGCTCTATTTTCACCTTCTTTTCTCATGTTTTCACACACTTGAAGACACTTGCTATCACACACACACGAGAAAAACAATGCACAGCAGACACTCTCGCTCACAAAGTGTCGACAAGATCAAAGGTTGGACACAAATACACGACTCATAAAAACACACGTTAGCTCATACACACTTGTGCCTGATGAGGTCACATGACAAACAGCCTGAGGCCACTGGGGCTCACTGACTGGCAAAATGGAGCCAGCACTTAAGGAGTTGTGGGTTCTTCTGCCTCCTGTTCTACAGCCGACATCTTCAGCTGGATGACATCTTCTATCTCTGGGACCTTCACCTTCCCTCTTCTCTTTCATGTTTTCACTGCTCAGGAACCTTCTCTGGAAACTCATGTAAGTTTTGACTCCAGAGTCACAGTTTTCCAGAGAACTCACCCTGAAAGCTCTTGAATTAAACTCTAGTAAAGGTGTAGGAACCTGAGTGATGTTTGTGAGGTGATTTTATCTGCATGTGGTAATGAGTGGCTTACCATGACGGGTGTATTGTTGTCTTATTTGAGCTCTTTAAATTTTTTTTTTTTTTTACTTCCTTCTTTCTAGTGACAGTTTTCAGACACACCACAGTGACCACACAAACTAAAACCATCAGTGAACATATATGTCCTACTTTCTTGTTCTGGCAGTTGATTGGTGTATGTCTTCTTTGGGTTTGAAGCTCTATGTGTTTTGCTTTGAAACTTTCAGTGGATCCACATTTACATGCAGACAGACATTCTAAGCTGTGAATCAGCTGGTGTGTCTGCCTCACTCAGATCCAGCAGCAAGAGCAGAGAACCTCCACCATCACTGGTCCCAGATTTAAACCAGCTCCTGCCCTCATTCCCTCCATTAAACAGATGTTTGGGTTGTTCTAAAGAAGCGTTCTATCAGTTATTTATCTAAAATAAGGACAACACCCACTGGTGACATCACTCACATCATCTCTAGAAACTGGAAGAAATCCTCTGACCAGAGTAGAGACTGGCCTGAAATTGGTCATCAATTTTCAGATATTTAAAACAACTCTTGCTCACAAAAAGAAAATTAAAACTAGATATTAGCTATTAGGTAACCTCTACAGTTTAGCAGTTTACAGTTTAGAACAATAAAATAGAATCCTAGTTTGGATGTTGTTTGGTTTAAAAAAAAAACAATTTTATTCTAAATTGTGAAGGTTTACAAACTAGTAATATTGAGTTCTTATTTTCTTCTTGTTTAACCAAGGCTTGTTTTAACTACCTGAAAACTAGCTGCAAATTTGTAATGAATCTGCAGCAGCATTTCCTAATCTGGCAAGCCTACTTCCTATTTCTAAAGAATCCACCAAATTTGAGTGATGTCACTGGTGGGTGTGAGTCTCTGGAGATAAATAACTGATAGAGCAACTCAAAGATCTTTCTAAAGTGATAAGCTCCTCCCTCTGTGTCTCTTTAAACAGATAAGCTCCTCCCTCTTTGGTAATCATTGTGTCAGAAGCTGTTTTTGTTTTGTTGTTCCTTTCAGCTGTCTCATTCTGCCTTGGTGTCACCTTCCCAAAGATGTCACAAAAACATTATAGAAAATGTATTAAATTAATAATAATTACTATTATTATTGTAATAAGTAGAGATGCACCCCAAAAAATCTGCTAGTGATTAGAATCTGTCAATATTCAACACCCATCCATTCATTGTTTCCTGCTTATCCAAGACTGGTTAGCAGATGTAACAGGTCCAGGAGATTAGCTGAGACATCCCGCTCCTTGGCTCTTTCAGGAGAATCTAAAGGCATCACATTACAGTGAGAATTAATAAAACCTCCAACAAGTCATGGGTCTTCTTGGGTACCAGTGGTACGTGTCTGGAAAACCTCCAGAGGGAAGCGACCAGGATGCACCTTAATCAGATGGCAAACCTCCTCAGCTGACTCCTATCGATGCAGAGGAGCAGGAGCTCTTGTCTGAGCTGTCCAGGAAGATGAAGCTCCTCACCTTATCTCTAAGCTGAGCCCGGCCACCATACAGAAGAACATAATTTAAGCCACTTATATCCTGGATCTCATCCTTTCAGTCACATTCCACTTCTTATGACCAGGTGAGGGTTGGAACATAGACAGACCAGTAAACTGAGTTCTTTGACTCATCTCCCTCTTCACCATTATGGATGTGAACAACACCATTACTGAAGACAAAGCCCTGATTCATCAGTCCATCTCACGTTCTGTTCTACCATCACTGGAGAACAAGACACTAACATAATAGAACTCCTCTTGGGGCAGAAACTCATTCCCAACCTGGACGGAGAGTTCCACCTTTTTCAGGTCAAGATATTCATCCTGGTCAGATTAATGATTGTCCAATCTGGAAAGCAAAAATCATGACTTTTTTCCTTATTTAGTGAACGCATCATTGTAAAGCAGCTATAAAAATCCAGGTTTTTGTTTCTGGTCTGTGAACTCACCATTGCTAACTGCTAATTCATATTAACAGACCTTTAATATGGATGTTTCAACTTCCAGAATCAATGGTTTCCAGTTAATTGGATTTTTGAAAAAGATTTCTGTTATTTATAGTTTGATATAAATTGTAATCAGCCAGAATCTGTATGGACAGGTCAGAGCTGTGTAAAAATCTGAACTCTGTTATCGACCCTTAAAACCAGAATCAGTGCATCACTAGTAACAGCATTCAGCTCTTAAACAATCGAGACGCTCTGCTCATAACCTCAGACAGTCCAGGGTTTTTGTTTGGTTTACTGTTTTCTTCTGCTGCATTCTTTTTGAAAGTGAAGGAACTTCCAGTTACAGAGTTTTAGACTTGAGACAAAGGTTTGTTGTCTGACAGATGATTGAATCATAGACTTGAGCCCTGATGTTATGATTTCTGTAAATAGTTTACAGGCAGCAGAATCCCAATGTCAGGGATCATTGTTCCAGTCAGATCATCAGAACAAAACAGGAAAATCCTTTAAGCAAATAAACAATTAGCAAGGCTATGATAGATGCCACTTCATCTCCTCAGATTCTTTAATAAGATGACTGTTGCCAGGCAACAAATGCAGTTTTCTACCACTGGAGAAGATGTCTGTTAACAAAGCTCAACCACGAAACTCTATTTCCATGAGCTAATAACTAAATTGTTCAGGGACCTGGTTCTACACCTGGGGGGTCCTGATGATGTTTTTACTGAAGTTAGCTTAGAGCAGGCAGGAAACGGCGGCGTTACCAGCCAGCCTGGCAGCTTCATCACTCAGGTCAGGCAGAAAGATCACAGAGATGCTGATTCTCTGGAATAATAAGGGAGAAAGAAGAAAAGCATGTTTCTGTGTCTGTATCTGCTGTGCTGGAAGGAGTTAGTGTGCAACTGCCACTCAGTGTGTGAGTGTGAGAGAGAGAGAGGACAGCTGTAGCATTGAGCCAACACAACTGTATTCCCAGCAGCCTTTGGGACGGTAATGAGAGTTTTCTCGCAGCTCTGTGACCCGTGACTCAGAAGGGAGGATGGAGGCGGGTGGAGAAGGAGGCTGCACTGCGGCACCATCAACCTCTAAGCTGCCCTTTTGTGCTGTCATCATGACATCACTTCCTTTTGTTGGTTGGCTGGAGGCCCCAGGGTGGAGGGGTGCTCTGAGCTTTACTCAGGAGGGCGTTCTGACGTGTTCTGTGTTTTTACCATGTGGGCTGGGTGGGTCGTCATACCTGGAGATGATGAAACGCTGAAGGAGTTTCATCATGTTTGGACATTTGTTTCAGGAACAACGTCTTAAAGGTTTCTGCTTCCACTAGATACTAAATGTTAGTCTTGATCCGCTCTAAGGGTTAAAGGAATGAGCTGCGCTGCTTTGGTTTCTCTAGTTTTTGGGAAATGTTGTAAGGTGTGTAGAGTTTCACAAACTGCACCAACAGGTTGCATAGAAAGTGTTTTAGTTGCACTTCCTTCCTGTGGTTAGGGTCACTTTGTAAAACTACAAGCTGCCAGTTCTACCAATATGAGTGTTTTCCTGTAGAAAAAAGAATGTTTGACTTGTTCTGAAGCATCTTCTATCAGTTATTTATCTACAATAAGGACCATACCCACTGGTGACATCATTCAAAGTGGGCAGTCTCTAGAAACAGGAAGTAACTGCTAATTTTCAGGTTTTTAAAACAACGCTTGCTCAAAACAGTCACATTGGTGCATTAGAACTCTGTTACCTGTTTGTAAACATCTATAATTTATTAGAATAATTACATTAAAAAACCCTATCCCTCACATGACTCAGTGATCAAGTGTTTCACAGAGACAACTTTATACAAACAGCTGATGTTTGTGATTTAAAGTGGATTCCCTTCAGTTAGAAGTCTCTATGGTCTGAACAGAGTTTTCTTTTTAAGAAGGAGAAAGAAAAAAATCAAGGTGGATCATTAGCCTGAAAACTTAGCTTAACACGTCCTGACTTGCATTGTTTTTTAAAAGATTCTTAACAAATGACTTCTGATTGAGACAAAGTTCATTTTACCAACGTTTAGACGTCCTTCTAAAGAACCAGGAGTTATTCCATTTCCTGCATAAAGGACTCACCTACCTTTAGACTGATTCAGTGGTAAATAAATATTTTCTCAAAAGAGCAGAAAGTTCTGGGTTATTTAAGGAACTGCTGCTGTTCTCAGGCTGACCCAACGGCGAGTTTCAGGTTCTCTCACTGACCTCTGTGTACCCGACCAGACTTTAGCATCTTTAATGTCCTGAAGTCTCATTGCTGTTAGATAATAGATAAATGTTCTGCTAAGCATTTTCAGTAAATAAACTTATAACAGTTATAATATTATGAATTAATATAAATAGTTTAATTGAGCTTTAGCTGCACCAGGGCATATGTTCATACATGAAAGTGTGCACAGAGCAGACAGCAGAGAGGAGAGCAGCTTTTACAGGAGAAGAGCTGGTTGTTCACTGATATCAGAGAACTGGAGGAATGGATGAATTATTAGAAGTCTGGATTAATAAAACATTAACTGTAGTCCTATGACTGTGTTGGTGGAGCATCATTAACACCATAACTAAACAATTATAATTAGATAATAATAATATATCCTTTATTTGTCTCTTAGGGAAGCTGTTGCTCTGCACTTGACCCATTCTTTTTGTTTGTTTGTTTTTTATCTGAGGAACAGTAAGCAGCCATTTTTGATGGTGCCTGGGTGGCAACTTAGAGCTGGAACTGAGGATTGAACCACTAATCAGAGGACCGCTGTCCTTACCCTCTGAACCACAGCCACCCCAGTATATCATTATACTAATATAGCATCACAATGATATGGTTTTAATAATAATATAGCACTTCTAGTATTATTATAATATAGCATCATACTAATATGGCATCATACTATATAGCGCAGTACTAATTTAGCATTATACTAATATGGCATCATACTAACATGGTTTTAATAATAATATAGCACCACTAGTATTATAATAGTAAAGCATTGTATAATAAGAGCATCATATAAATATAGCATCATACTAATATGGCATTTCACCAGTATGAATTTTTTCAGCCAAAGTTGTTTTAACTACCTAAAAATTAGTCGCTAATTCGTCACTGATCTGCAGCAGTGTCTCCTGATCTGACTAGACATGAGTATTGCTCCAGTTAGAGGATTACCTTCTGTTTTTAGAGACCCCGCCCACTTTGAGTGACCAGTGGGTGTGGCCCTGACTGTAGATAAATAACTGATAGAACGACCCAAACACCCCTTTGAACAGGAAGTGAAGCTGGTTTCCTGCAGCCTGAGGTGATTTGTTTGAATCTAAACGCGGTCTTTATTCCATCAGTGAGACGCTGTTGTAGCCTCATCTCCTTCATAGATGAAATACTTAATGATGTTTTATCATTTCTTGGTGTTCTACTTGTTTTTGTTTTTTTTAAGCAGGTTTTAATAGCAGAGAAATGCCTTCAGATCCCCACCCCACCCCCCACTCCTCCATTCGAGTCATCTCAGTTCTGTAGAGAGATTTTTCCCTAACTGTAGCTTACTAATTCTAACTGTGCTGGCCTTTCCATTACTGCATGTCTCTGTGGTTCACACACACACACACACACACACACTAACAAGTGCTTAGCTCACCCCAAATGAATCTGCAGTGGCTAACATGTTAAATCATGCGTTAACGTGGTGCTCTGGGTGCCGTCTCCACCGTGGCTGGGTAGCAGCAGTACTCCTTCTGGGAAGGAGAGGGATTCGTAGTGTGGGGGTGGGGGTGAGACTGGGTCAGGTCTGCTTGTGCCTTTTTTTTTTGTTGAAATAAGTTGCAGCAGCCTAAACGTGACCCCAGACTCCAGGTGAACTTTGACCCAGAGGTCATTCGTTCCTGCGGTGGTTTGTTTCCGTCTGTTGAGCAGCCATGGAAGGATCACGTCTCTCTCTAAAAATCAGAGGACAATAAAAGGACCTCGCAGCCACCACATCTGTAGGTCTGTCTTCATGTCTCCTCTGTCCAGGCTGCCGGTGACCTGTCTTAGCCTGGGGATCTTCTACACTTGATTATTTAAATCAAACCAACCAAGTTCTTCTTTCTGCTGTCATTGGCTTCTGCTGGGAGACTTCACAGGTTTCTTTTCCTTCTCTGTGGTACTACTAACATCACATGACCAAAGTGTCACCATCAGAACTCCATGGAGCTAACTGAGCCTCTCTACTTACTCATAACCCAGCTTCACCAAAACCATTCAAATCAGATCCGTCCTCCGGGCTCCAGTCAGGTTTTACACTTCCTAGGTAACATTCTCATGCCTTGTTCCTCCCCCATCTCCTCCACCCCTCTCACCCACCCTCCTTCTTTATCACATCCACTTCCAGGACAGGAAATTCTTCAAAGGATTCTTTGCTAAAGTAAGTTATTGGTTCTGTGTGTCTGAGTGTTTCTTTTAGCATTATTATTGTTGTTTATTTTCCTTCTCACACTTCACTCTCTGATCACATGTGGCTGCTGGAAGAAGCACACAGACAGGGACATGTGTCTGAGTGAGACGAACACAGTAATGCATGTGTGGGGGTGGGGGGGTGGAGCAGGGCACGTGTGTGTGTGTGTGTGTGTGTGTGTATGTGTGTGTGTGTTTTGGATTATTGGGGGTGCTTTCTCTCCCTTCAGCCCTGCTGTCATGAACCAGGAATGGAACATTGTGTGAATGAATGTTTCCTTTTTTCATTGTTGTGATTCTGACCAATGGGGTTGTCACTTCCTGTTTGCGTCAGAGCACCAAACTTCTCACCAAACTTCTGTACTTTGTCAATATATGGCTCCCTTTGTGTGACACAGCTCTCACTTTCTCTCTTATTTATAGGTGTGTGTATGTGTGTGTGTATTTAAATATATTGTTATGAGTAGGTTTCTGAGGAATGAGGAAATAATCATGTGAGATAAAGAAAAGACAAAAGAGGTTTTGTTGTTTAACTTGTTGTTGGTGTGTGTGTGTGTGTGTGTGTGTGTGTGTGTGTGTGTGTGTGTGTGTGTGTGTGTGTGTGTGTGTGTGTGTGTGTGTGTGTGTGTGTGTGTGTGTGTGTGTGTTTGCAGGCTGGGAAGAAGCCAGTGCGAGCTGTGCTGTGGGTGTCGGCAGATGGTCTTCGTGTTGTAGATGATAAAACAAAGGTAAAATCCGTCTCTTTAATAAATCTCCTCTGAGGGCTGAGCTTCAGTTCAGCAGTTCAAACTGTTAATGATTAAAAAGCTGCTCTGGTTCAGAGGCAACGACCTCCAAAGGCCCTGATAGGTTCAGTTCACCTGCAGGAGGAGGAGGAGTTTGTAAATTATCAAATAAAAGGAAACACTGACATCTTCTGGAAATATGCCAGCCTTCTGGTGGATTAAAGCATTTAAATATGAACAAAAGCTTTTTTGTTTATTCATCTTTTTTTTAGTTTATTAACTGTGAGGGTCATGAGAACTTGTTTAGATAATAATGACTTCAGTTTTCTGACTCAACTAGATGTTTGATGTTCATGAAACTAGAAAATGCTCATTAATCATATTCAATAATAATCTGTAATCAGGTCACCTATCAGGGGATCTTTTATTTGTTTTGGACATTTTTACACCTGTAGTTTAGTTCCTTTGGTATGAACCACTTGTTCACTTGTAGTTTTGTCCTGTTGTGAGTGAGGGATCTAGGGCGATCAACAGGTTATCTCTCTGATACCTGATCAGGTGACTCGATTTATCAGCTTCAACTCATAAAAATGCTGAAGAGTTCAGATAAATGGCTCAGAGAGAGGAGGTTACACTGCGTTGTAGACTAGGTCAGGATCAGAACATGATAACTTCTGGTAGCTCCGCCTCCATACAAACTGACCAATCAGCAAGCTGAACATTCTCACCTGGTTTGTAGTGATGCATTTTTTGGTTTTCTCTGTGAAAATAAACCAAACAACAAGAAAAAACTACAAATGACCAAATTATGAGCTGGTTCAGACTGAGGAGCCTAAGTTTTTAATATCAGCTGTAAAATCTGTGGATCAACTCCTGGAAACGGGTAAGCTGTGTTTTAGATTTTATCAGGAAACGCTCAGGTGCTTTCTGAGTTCTTACAGCTGCCTGTGCTTGAATTTTTAATACATTTCTTGAAACTGGAGATGCACTAAAACACCTGCCAGTGATTGGAATAAGCCAGAGTTCAGCCCGATTACATAAAGTGATCAGCTGTCTGAAAATCCTGTTTTATTTTTTCAGTCCATGAACTCACCAGCACTAGGTGCTAACTCATGCTAAAAGATGTTAATGTTTTTACTTTCAGAGTCACCAAGTTCATAACTGAACAAGAATCAGAAACTGGTATCAAAATCAGAATCTGTGTTTCTCCCTTTCAGACTGTAGCCGGATATAAATATACCACCGTATATTTACTTTAGTGAGAAAGTATTTATGTACTGTTCATGTAATCATCACCAGCGTGTGGTGCTGGAAAATCTTGATAATTTACCTGGGAAGTGCTTGAATTAGATTTGTGTAAGAACTCTGTTCACATGGAGGAGTCTGGTCTTCAAACTGGACCAGCCTTCCTCCTGCTGCTCTCACCTCCACATCATGGTCGTCTGTTACTTCCAGTTGAAGGTCAAGTCAAGACCAGAGCTGAATATCTTCATTAAAGTCATCATCAGCTGATGTTCTGAGGAGTTTGAATTTAGCCTCTGAATCTCTAATGTGATGGTAAATCGAAAAAAACTACCTTTTGCAGGACCTGATTTTGGATCAGACGATAGAAAAGGTGTCGTTCTGCGCTCCAGACAGGAACTTTGAGAGGGCATTCTCTTACATCTGCAGGGACGGCACCACGCGGCGCTGGATCTGCCACTGCTTCATGGCCGTTAAAGACTCGGTAGGAACTCTGTTTTTGACATTGGACCTTGATTAGAAATTAATAATATAAGTCGGTTCATAAAGGGGCTTAAAACACTTCAGAATGTTGAGTTGAGTTGAGCTTTATTGTCATTTCACAATATGTTAGACATGCAGTGAAACGAGATGTTGTTCCTCTCAGGTCCACGGTGTTGATGAATGTGTCTTTGATTTTAAATAAAGTCCCTGAAACTAAGTGAAATTGGTCAATTGGAGAGAGATAAGTGAAATATTTGTTTGGATCGTAGTTTTAGGGATATCTACACAGTAAGTAAGTTTTAGTGGAAAACCAAATTTTGCCCTTTTGGTTTTGTACCAGGACTTTTTCCATGAAGTGTTTGAACATTTGTGTTTATCCTGATGCAGATTTTACCTGTGAAAACATGGAATTCCTTCAGATTTTATGGTGCATTTTGTCTTATTGTTATTGCCTTTCTATGTGTGTTCTGTCCATGTTTGTGTAAATTATGTAAGTTGCTGGAAAAATCTCAAAAGCCCTTTAAAAGCACTGTGAGAGCCCTAGTCCTTGTTTTTTTTTTTATTAAGGGTTTGAAATGCTTGAATTTGAATTTAGTGCTTGAGACTTTAACTAAAATCAATTGTAGCACAAAGACACTGGAAACGAAGTAAAAATTTTGTTTTTAGAATTTATGTACATTTAAAAAATGCTGATTTAATTCCAAAAAACAGGACTTTTCCATTAATCCTACTGCAGATTTTATTTCTAATTAAAATATTGCTGGTGGGAAAATCTTCAAAAATTCCACCTTTTCAGAAAATGGTAAAAACTTGTTTCTTTTACAACAAAAAAACCCCGAATGGTCACAGGTCACGAGCTGTTTACCACTTCTTTAAAATGTCGATCATAAAACCACAGATGGGTGTGAAAAGTGATCGTTAGAGCTGATTCATCTGGAAACATGAAGATGATGAAAAATGCTTTTTAACCCGACAGCGACGGTACAGTGGGGTGAGAAAGTTGGGGCAGCTTTGTTAATCTTCATGAGTTTCCTTTATAGTTCATTGGTTGTTGGGATGAAAATTTTCTGTTAAATATTTCATATAGGAGACACACACAGCGATATTTGAGAAGTGAAACTCCGTTTATATAGTTTACAGAAAGTGTGCAATAATTGTTTAAACAAAATTGGGCAGGTGCATAAATTTGGCCACCACAAATAAGAAATGAGCTCAATATTTAGTAGATCCTCCTTTTGCAGAAATAACAGCCTCTAAATGCTTCCTATAGCTTCTAAGGAGAGTCTGGATTCTGGTTGGAGGTATTTTGGACCATTCATCTTTACAAAACATCTGTAGTTCATTCAGGTTTGATGGCTTCCGAGTATGGACAGTTTTCTTTAGGTCGCACCACAGATTTTCAATAATATTCAGGTCTGGGAACTGAGATGGCTGTTCCTCTGCATGAATGTCTTAGTAGACTTTGAGCAGTGTTTAGAGTCGTTGTCTTGTTGAAAGATCCAGCCTCAGCGCAGCTTCAGCTCTGTCACTGATTCCTGGACATTAGTCTCCAGAATCTGCTGATATTGAGTGGAATCCATGCATCCTTCAACTTTAACAAGATTCCCAGTCCCTGCACTAGCCACACAGCCCCACAGCTAATGAAACCACCACCATATTTTACTGTAGGTAGCAGGTGTTTTTCTTAGGATGCTGTGTTCTTTTTCGTCCATGCATAGCGCCCCTTCTTAGGCCCAAATAACTCAATTTTAGTTTCATCAGTCCACAGCACTTTATTCCAAAATGAAGCTGGCTTGTCCAAATGTGCTTTAGCAAACGTCAAGCGGCTCTGTTTGAGCTGTGGATGGAGAAAAGGCTTCCTCTGCATCACTCTCATACAGCATCTCCTTGTGTAAAGTGCACCGAATAGTTGAACGATGCACAGTGACTCCATCTGCAGCAAGATGATGTTGTAGGTCTTCGGTGCTGGTCTGTGGGTTGACTGACTGTTCTCAACATTCTTTTCTTCTGTTTATCTGAGATTTTTCTTGGTCTGCCACTTCGAGCCTGAACTTAAACTCTTCCATTTCTTCAGTATGTTCCTGACTGTGGGAACAGACAGCTGAAATCTCAGACAGCTTTCTGCATCCTTCCCCTAAACCATAATGGTGAACAGTCTTTGTTTTCAGGTCATTTGAGTTGTTTTGAGACCCCATGTTGCTACTCTTCAGAAAAACTTCAAAGAGGAGGGAAACTTACTTAAATACTCTTTCTCATAATTGAAATCACTGTGTATGGAGGTCAAGGGTCACTGAGCTTACCAAACCAATTTTGAGTTCCAATAATTAGTTCTTAAAGGTTTTGGAATCAATAAAATGACAACAGTGCTCAAATTTATGCACCGCCAAATTTAGTTTAAACAATTATTGCACTTTCTGTAAATCCTGTTAACTTTGTTTCACTTCTCAAATATCACTGTGTCTCTCCTTCATGATACATTTAACTGAAATGTTTTATCAACAACCAATGAATTATAAAGGAAACGCATGAAGATTAACAATGCTGCCCAAACATCTGCACCCCACTGTATGCATAAAACATTTGTGAAAAACTCTTAAAGAAAAATTACTTGACATTTTTCAGGTACCTAATTAATTTATTTTTTAGGGTGTACTGTTTACATCTGTCTAAATGATCACTAATGTTAGGTGCTGTAAAATCTTAAGAACATGTCTTATAAATGCTTTAGAAGTGCTTGATTTAGATTTGGACTGAGGCGCGAGACCCCTGCTGGCTGGTGGGAGACACTGATCCCAGTATGAACATCTTAATGGAGTCTCTGTCTTTTCAGGGTGAGCGGCTCAGTCACGCTGTGGGGTGTGCGTTTGCTGCGTGTCTGGAGCGGAAACAGAAACGGGAGAAGGAATGTGGCGTCACGGCGACCTTTGATGCCAACAGAACCACTTTCACTCGTGAGGGCTCGTTCCGCGTCACCACGGCAACAGAGGCAGCAGAACGAGAAGAAGTCATGAGGCAGTTGCAGGATGCTAAACAGGGTCTGTGTTTACAGAGCAAACATTTTCAGCTGTGTATGCTTCCTCTCAGCTAGAGGTGTAGATCCTCTTAGATCAGACCGCTTCCTTCAAATATCTCGTTTGGTTGATTTTTCTAAGAATCTTGGCTTGTTAAGAAATGTCTGCCCTCTGTTTTGGCTCATTGTCGCTCCTTCTTTTCAGCAGAAACAGACGTGAAGGTTGCAGGAAACTCGGTCAACAGTGTCACCAACTCCTCAGGTCACCAGCCGGGAACCTGCCCATCCCCCTCGTCCTCCCCGCCCCTCCCTATGCCCACCATCGGACCTCAGGTCATTCCCCGCAGACACGCACCGGTCGAAGCTCTTGCCCGGCAGGGCTCCTTCAGAGGCTTTCCAGCCCTCAGCCAGAAGACGTCTCCCTTCAAGAGACAGTTGTCCCTGCGCATGAATGAGCTGCCGTCCACCATGCAGCGCAAGTCTGACTTCCCCATGAAAAACACAGGTGAGGATTTAATATAGGTGACCAGGGCGTTCAAATATGTAGTGTGAATATTGGGCTGCAGTAGCTCAGTAGGTAGAGCAGTCATCTGGCAACCAGAGGGTAGCTGGTTCGATTGCTAGGGAACCTTGTCGTTGTGTCTTTGAGCAAAATACTAAATCCACCTGCTGCTGGTCAGAGGGTCTGGTGGCATCTGGTGGGCGACAGCTACAGTGTAGCTAACCACCATCAGCGTGTGTTTGTGTGTGTGTGCGTGCGCATGTGTGAATGACTGTAGTGTAAAGTGCTTTAGAACTACATCTGAGCCTCCAGCTCATCACTGTCAGAGTAACCACTTTCTGCAGGTTGTGTAATGGTGTCTCCAGGCTGCAGACTTTCATACCACAGTCTCCTGGAATGAAGGGGTTTGTTGTGAATACTGACCTTTGACTCTTTGGCTCCTTCAGTCCCAGAGGTAGAAGGAGAAGGAGACAGCATCAGTTCACTGTGTACTCAGATCACCACGGCGTTCAGTGGACCTTCAGAGGACCCATTCTCCTCAGCTCCGATGTCCAAACCAGCTTCTTCTCCTCAGTCTCCGGTGGCACCAGGTAAATCCTAGAACATATGTTCTCCATTCACTGTGCTGCATCTATCCCCAACATCAGGCCAAAGTAAAAACATGTTTACTAAAACAAATAAGATGGCAGTTATTAAATTCAGGGACCTGTTTGGCATCAGTTAATGAATGTAGTTATAACTATGACTGTTTAAAGGCTGCATTCAGCTGCAAACTGGAGTGATCCTGTTTGTTGAACCTCTTCTTCAAAGCATTCAACTCATTCAGATGTTCTTCTTGGTGCTTTTGTCATATTTCATACTTTTTTAGTTGTTTAGCTTTTTCTGAATAGTTTTGGCCCATTGGAAATGAATCCTTTAACTTGAGTCCAACTTTATTCTCTTTAAATGTCAGTCATTTACTTCAGCATTGAAACCTAATTATTATTCATTAATATAGATTTAAACCTCATTCAATTGATAAACTAGTCTCATCACATTAAGCTATCACAGGTTCAAGCCTTGTTTGTAAAACCGCAGTTTAAATTTAAGAAACCCCACCCCCCTGGTGATGTCATCACTCCACTCTGATGATGCCATCACTCCAATCTAAGTCTGGGGGTTTAGCTCTTTTTCTGCTGTTTGTAAACCTTCTGGTAACCCCCACACCTGCTTTCTTTTGGACATTTTGATTATTTTAAATATGTTTATGTTTGTGCTCTTTATCTGTGACAGATTTCAGTTTTTTTAATTGAATCTCATTAATATTTTTCCTTACTTTCCTTTCCTCCAACTTTCTGCTTCTTTATCTAATTATCTTTTGCTGTTTTCTTTATTCTTTCTATTTTCAAGTGGTTTCTATCAATTTTTTTTTATCTACAGTAAGAACCACACCCACTGGTGACATCACTCAAAATGGGCAGGGCTCTATAAACAGGAATTAGTCCTCTGACCAGAGCAGTACTCATGGCTGGTCAGATCAGGAGAGACACTGATGCAGCATGGTGACAAAATAGCAGTAAATTTTCAGGTGTTTAAAACGACTCCTGCTCAGAAACGTCTGAACCCTCTATGACCTGTAGGTAAACCTCTACAGTTTAGCTTCAGACTGTTTGTGCTGCTGAGTCGTTTTAATACCTGAAAATTAGATGTCAATTTGTCACCAATCTGCAGCAGTGTCTCTCCTGTTCTGACTAGCTATGAATTATGCTCCAGTTAAAAGACTACTTCCTGTTTCTAGAGACTGCCCACTTTGAGTGATGTCACCAGTGGGTGTGGTCCTTACTGTAGATAAATAACTGATAGAACGACCCAAACATCCTTTAAACCCTTATTATAATCAGTCATTATGTTAATTAATAACAGCTCCAGCTCAGGTCTTCAGCCAGTTCTTTGAGCACTCAGCATTCAAACTAGCCTTTTCTAGTCCTTTTATAATAATAACAGGAAATAATATTAATGGTCATATTCTATGTAGAGTTTTGTTTTAAATCTATTCTTATGTAATAAAAGCAGTGATTAGATTGGTTGTTTTTTAATGATCTGCTGGAGAATCTAATTCTCTCAGTTCTCACACTTTTTACCAGCATGGCAGTCTAACTCCCCTCTAGTGCTCAGGCTTGTACTAGTCTCTGTCTGTTCTTTGCTCTAGTGAACAGCACGTTGCCTTCCTTCTCTGTTGCTGCTGCTAACCCTCCAGTCCTGCCCCCTGCTTTCCCTGCTCGAGACACTAACCCCTGGGCCAAGAACCCAGGAGGGGCCCCGCCATCAGTGCAGCCAGGTAAGCAGACGTTTCAGACCCTGTTCATCTTCACCTGTTTCCTGGCTGATTCTGTCACAAGTGAACACGTGACCTGATGCACAGTGAAACTTCTCAGACCAGATCAGAGATTGGGATCGTTCGGCATTCTGAGAGCAGACGTGCTGCGTTTAAGGACCTGATGTGACTCCAGGCAGCAGCAGAGCCAGCTTCATATTTCTGAGCTCCCAGTATAAATACATTCTGTCAAAAGTGGTAATAATAGCTGGATCAGTGGTGCTCAACTGTTTGCCTGTGGGACCACCAGCTCTGACTTTCCTCCACTGATCCAGGTTGTAGGGGCAGCATCCCAAGTAGGGAATCCCATACCGCCACCTCCACCAGGAAGTTGCAATCGCAGCTATTAACGCAAATTAATCGTTAGCCACGAATTTTGGACAGACTTGCAATTTCCACCAATCACTGCAACTTTTCTGCAAATTTGACCAATCACCTTGATGGTGGAAAATAGACAAAAATTGTTGCTTGACAAGAACTTTTCAACTGCTAAACATGTGAGGAGATTGGCTGAAAAGTGAGGAACACAGATGAAGCAAGTTAACATGATGGAGGCTGTGGCGTCTGTTACAAGAGCAGAAAGAGGCGAGGTGAGTTTAATGTCTGTATTTGGACAATGTAAGAAGTATATTTAAAAAGTCAGAGAGATGAACTCATCTGTGTCTTAAACTGTGTGCTGTGTCAGCGGTTTTGCTATTATGTGCGAAAATTTGAAATAAATAGGACCGTCAGCGTTAAAACTAATGTAAATTTCTTTGAACATCGTTCATTTTTTAAACAAACTCTTTCTGCTGAACCAGCGAACCTTTGAGGTGAACCTCTAAAGGTGAAAGTAACGCGAGCTGCTCACGCAGTAACATCTGAGTAAAAATGTGACGGGCTGTTAGCGTTGTCATGGAGATTACGGCATCTTGTAGTCTTTATTTTATGGTGAAATGGCACATACACTGTGTGTGTGTGTGTGCATGAATAAAATAAAACCTTAAACAAAATAAAAGTTTTGAAAAAATTGCTACTTTTTGATTTGCTGCAAAATCGGTAATTTTAGACAGTAACAATCACAAAAACACACAGCGATATCCTGGAGTGACTGCCCAGGTGTTCTCAGACCAACCTGGAGATTTACTTCCTCCAGTGTGTCCGGGGTCGACCCGGGGCCCTCCTGCCGGACATGCCCGTAACACATTAGTCGGTCCGGTAAACTCCTCTGGTACCGGTTGCCCTGGTAAAGTTTTACCAGGTGCAGACTCCACCACAACACAAACTAAACTCACTGGTTTGTTTTTTACGTGGATGAAAAAATGTCCACCTGTCTGTTTATTTGTCCTGAAAAACGTTCGCTTTCTGGATTATTTTTCACAGCCAGTCGCCATGATTGACACACACCAGTGATTGACACGCACCAGTCTCCCGTCTCTCTCCAGCTACACCTGACCTCATGTTGTGTTCACTGACACCGATCCTGGCTCGGATATAAGAGTTATTACCGATTTAACCGCAGAAACACCGTTGGTTGTTGATATTTTTGCCCTCCGAATTTAATTACCGGTATTTATTAGACATTGCGTGGCGGGCCTGATAGAAGGGGTCCTCAGCCCTGATCTAAAAGAACTGAAACTGCAGGATCTCCTGAGTCTGTAATCAGTAAAAGATCAATAATAATGTTTTGAAGTGCTGATTCTGTAGAACCTTTGTGCTCCTAGGTGTTCACTTGTGATTGGATCGCCCAGGATTCTCGTGACATCAAACATAAACAGACCTGAGGGTTTTTTTTACCCAATTTTATTCTCAAGATTAAACTTATTAGTTCTCATTTTCTGTCTTCCTTACATCTGTGTTAAATGACGATTAGAAACATCTGAACAGGACGACCTGGAACATTTCAGATTCATTCTCGTACTTTTTTCTCAACAGGAAGTGACTGGCCTTCAGCTGCACCAGTCATAGTTGTGCCCCCTCCATCTTCTGTAGCCTTGACCTCTCACAAACGCACGCCATCAGAAGCCGACCGGTGGTTGGATGAAGTCTCTAAGTCTGTTCGAGCCCCACATCCTCACCCCATCATGGCAGGACCCCCGCCCGCCCCCCAGCCTTTTCCCTCCCCAGTGCAGATGCCTGTTGCTGTCGTTCCCTCTGGCCCCCCAGTTGCCTTCATGCCTCCCGTGCCCCCTGCCTTGCCCTTGTTGCCCCCTCGCCAGCCTTCATTGCCGACTCAGGCTCCACCTTCCTATCCGATGTCCAACGGGCTACCGTTCCCTCAGCCCAGCGTTCCCGTGTTCGGTATCACTCCCTCTCAGATGGTGGCTAACGTGTTTGGGTCGGCCACACACCCCCAGTCCTTCTCCATCACAGCACCACAGCACGATGTGGGTAACGTCAGCCCGTTCATGAAGCCTCCACAGTCAATGGAGGTGAACCCCGCCCCCCTCCAACCCCCCAACGGCAGCGCCACCTTCAACGGGGCCGACAGCTGGGCTGCCCCCTCCCAGGTCCCGCCACCTTTCCTGTCTGCCCAGTCTGCACCACCTCAGCAGGAAGATGCTTTCGAAGCCCAGTGGGCAGCGTTGGAGAGCCGCTCACGCCAGCGCACCACACCATCCCCCACAAATCCCTTCTCCACCGAGCTGCAGAAAACCTTTGAGATCCAGCTCTGAGGACTATGGAATCAGAGAGGACTTTAGAGAACAGGTTGGTGACTAAAGATGTGAGAGAGTCCTCCTGCTGCCTCCTGGTTCTGATGGACAACCTCAGGAGGGACACAGCAGGCGATCATCAGGGAGGAGAGCTCTTTACTTCACTGGGAGGCAAAAATGAGGAGAGAAGCGATTGCAGCTAGCAGGAGTGCAGCTCCTCTGGCGTTTTATTTGCACTGTACATGTTGTTTTGTTTGTACTGTGGAGGTCGTCATCACCCTGTGGAGAATCCATGCTGACCCCTGACCCAGCCTTCACCCGGTCAGGCCCCCAGAAACCCCAGATGGCAGGTCATGACCTCCCTTACCTGGCAAAGGAACCTCAGCACTGAGAGCATTGAACTTCCAGATGAGACGTTCCTGTTGAGAGCGTCACAAGAACAGAGCGAGACGATGCCAAATCTTTATTTTTATGCATTAAGTATATTTTAAATAGCTTTGGAATTTAACAGAAGAGTTGTAAGTAATCTTGCCAAAGGCAAATGCTAGCTACAATGAGACAAGTTTGTTTGTGTAAACAAGAAATGATCGTATATATTATACATAAATATATATATATATATATATCTAAAGAATCTCTACTGTACACACCTCTCACAGCAGTGCTAATTTTTATTGTGATGTAAAGAGATTTTTGTGAAGGGACAGCTGCTTTATGTGTGTGTTTTATTTTCTGCATCCTGTGATTGGATGAAGTTCCTCAGCGTGAAACAGGGTTTCACTGCAGCAACAATCAGTGGGCCTGGCAGAGGAGGCGGAGCCTAAAGGATTGCCTCTTTTCTTTGTTCCAAGTTCTTAATAGTTTGGTACAAATCTGAACTTAACATTTTATTTTTTTATTTTTGTTTTTGTGTGATAATCTTGTGCTTTGTTTTTTTTAAACACATTTGGATGCAGCAATCCAGTCTCACGGCCTCCTGGGTAATTTTTTTGAGTAGCTGATTATTTTTATTTTGCACAAAAGCACTAAAGGTGATCACAGGCGATCTGCATGAACACGAGTCCTGCTGTGCTGCTGATGTGACTCCCGTTAGCCGCCTGAGGCTCGACGGGCAGCAGGAACCGCAGGGAGAGAAAACGGTTTCACGTCTCTCTGAGTTCTCCGTCATGTTTTTATTTTACTTTATAAATCAAACCTGTGAATATGAGCTCCAATCTATTTTTCCATTTTGTAATTATTTCATTTCTTTCTTCCAGTTTATTGGAGAAAAGTTTAAGCTAATAGATTCAATAAATTTATGGTGGTAGAAAAAAAGGCTGCTTTCTTGATTTAATTTTAAAAAACTGTGATGGTTAAATGGAAAGTGATGAATAACGCTTCAGTTTCTGGTCAGAAAATTAAATTATTTTTTAAGATTTATAAAATAAATAGTTTATATTTGGTTTAAAGTCATTTATCATTTTGGTTTAGTTCATTTCTGACATAACTGGAAATGTAAAGAGAAAACAAATAAATAATAGAAGTCATTCTAATCACAGCCTAACAATTTCATGTTCAAAAGGAGATAAACCTATTAAATCTACTCCTGTATCTCAAACTGTCCTCGTCTCATCTTGCAGTAGAATCTATTGATTGTAATAAAGCATTATAGACATTCAATATTAGTTGTATCAAAATAGGTGCATTATGAAATTACACAGTATTATACATAAATGTACACACACACAACAAGCGATATGCACATACATACACAACAGACACAAACCTTCCTCAGCTAAATACTGTTTTAGTAAAATATTAAATCTTTATTAAACTGGATCATGTTCTGACATTCTTGTGTTTCTACACTGACGTTCACTCCACTGATAGAAACACAAAATGTTTTCATAGTTGTTCTGGCACTGAGGATCTTAATGAGTTTTCTTCTTAGATTATTATTATTTATAGCCTTCATCTCTGTCTGACAATATGCTCTGCATGTTTACTGGTAACAGGTTGTGTCTTGCTTTGTTTGTAATTATTGCAGTTTTATATTTACCAGATCAACAAACTTTAGGGCATTTAACTTCTAAAACAGCATATTTGTATGTTGATAATAGCTGGCTTTATTAATCATTCTTATTGCTCTTTTTTTTTTTTTTTTTGTAGTTTCCATAAAGGTTCCAGGGATGTTTTTTTTATATATTGCCCCAACTTCAGCACAGTTCTCTAGATATGGTACAATAAGGGAGGATTACAAAAGCTGTAGTGATTTGTGATTTTAAAAGCACCTTGTTTCACCTAAGATTGAAATACTTTGATGATTTAGAAATGATAGATGTTGTTTTCATTTGACCTAGATGCTTAGGGTTAGACACCAAACACATTTTACAAGGGTGTGAGAGAGAGATTTATAATGGTAATATATTAAAAATGTAGACATTCGTATCTATTCAAGCCCTGCAGAAGCATCTGGGGTAAAAACTAAAATTAACATTAAAAACGGAACCGAACATTTTTTTTTAGATCAGCATTATGATCAGCATTAACAAATGTGTTTTAAAAAACATCTGACAAGCCAATGGCTAAAACCCCAACACTTCATGTTTGAACCATTAGGACAGGTTAGGTTTTATTATCACTGATCTGTTTGAGATTGAGTTTTTGTCCAGTTTTCTTGTTAATGATGCTGAAATAACATTTAAAATCTGGACAAAAATGTAAACAAAACTTTCTTATTGCTAGTTTGGTTTTTGAAGTATTTAAAATTATTCATGAATAGATTATTAAGGAAAAATAACGTGTAAACTGATGTCAACATTTTATTTGTTTAGTTTTATTTTAACTCTTCAAAGAGCTCTTATTGAAATACTTGATTATTTAACGTTTCAACCTCTTGCAGAGTTTAGCGGACTTTTAAACTGACTTTTAAAATTAATTATTTTTATGTGTACATTTTTTATGTAAAAAAAAATATTTAAAAAAGTTCCCTATTTTTTTCAATAGCTTTTTTGTAAAAGTTTCGGGTTTAGGGTGCATATCGAAATCAATAAAGGGTTCACATTAGAAACAAGTCTACGTGTGTTTATTCCTCCGTCCAGTAGAGGGCGCTGGTCGGCCTTCCGTCGTTCATTCCTCCGTCCAGTAGAGGGCGCTGGTCGGCCTTCCGTCGTTCATTCCTCCGTCCAGTAGAGGGCGCTGGTCGGCCTTCCGTCGTTCATTCCTCCGTCCAGTAGAGAGCGCTGGTCGGCCTTCCGTCGTTCATTCCTCCGTCCAGTAGAGGGCGCGTACTGCTCAGCCGACCCCCGCGCAGCAAACAGCATCATAAAAGGAGCCCGAAGACAAGAAAAGACGTAGCAATCAGCCGAACGTGTGTGAAAGCGATGCTGTGTTGTTTGGAAACGTTAAGGTAGGATGAAGTCACTCAGAGGAAGCCGGGAGAGTTGATCTGACGCAGCCGGTAGATCGCTAGAGCTCCATTAGGAGAGCTACTCTAAACATTTAGCTTTGGACTCCAGCAGAGCTAACTTTAGGTTCAACTAAAAACACTGATTTTAAACCATTATTTTATCACGTCTATTTGGAAACAGTTGCAATGATTTGTTGTTTTTATAAAAGGTCTGTTTATTTAAAAATTGCTAGAGGCTTACCTGTTTTAAATGAGTTTATATGGATGAAACATTCAAATTATGTCTTGCTGTGGTTGGTTTAGATGAGACTGCCGTCAAGCCAGCCTCCAGTTCGGAAACGACAGTCAAGCCAGCCCTCCGTCGATTTTCACATGCGCCACAACTCTCGGCATTACGGTGTTCCTCTTAACCAACTCCTTTCAAAATAAAAGCTCAATTCCAGCAGGTTTTGAAGTCACAAAAATGGCTTCATTTACGTCTGTGAATGATGAGTGATTATCAAATTAAAATTCTTACCAATTGCATTTCATGCAGTCATACCATAACATTATCTATGTATAAAAAAAAAAAAGTATTATTAAAATACAATAAATGTATATTTGAAAATGGTAAACGTAAACTACCTTTTATGATAAAGCTTCTCCTTGAGTAAAAGGCTTGATGTATATGTGTAAATGTGTTCATATAAAAAAAAAATCATATCCTGTTCTTGATGCATTTTTATTTATTAATATTTTGTTAAATATTATGGTAGTAGGAGAACCTGGAAATGACACTCAGACCTACAAAACCTGATAAAACGGACGATTTCTCAGAAACTGTAACTTATTACAGACTAATTCTGCTGGTGTCTAATAGTACACCTCCTCTACTTGACACTCATCAAATTTCAAATGGATCTGCTTTGGGTTTTCAAAATAAAACATCAAAATGTCAGTTTAAAGTCAACTTTGACCTGATACAACGGACGATTTCTCAGAAACTGTAACTTATTACGGACTAATTCTGCTCATGTCTAATAGTACACCTCCTCTACTTGACACTCTGCAAATTTCAAATGGATCTGCTTTGGGTTTTTAAAATAAAACACCATCAAAATGTAAACTTAAAGTCAACTTTGACCTGATAAAACGGACGATTTTTCAGAAACTGTAACTTATTACGGAATAATTATGCTGGTGTCTAATAGTGCACCTCCTCTACTTGACACTCATCAAATTTCAAATGGATCTGCTTTGGGTTTTCAAAATAAAACACCATCAAAAATACCAATTTACAGTCAACTTTGACCTGATAAAATGAACGATTTCTCAGAAACTGTAACTTATTACAGACTTCTTCCACTTGTGTCTAATAGTACACCTCCTCTACTTGACACTCTGCAAATTTCAAATGGATTTGCTTTGGGTTTTCAAAATAAAACACCATCAAAATGTCAACTTAAAGTCAACTTTGACCTGATACAACAGACGATTTTTCAGAAACTGTAACTTATTACGTACTAATTCTGCTCATGTCTAATAGTACACCTCCTCTACTTGACACGCAGCAAATTTCAAATGGATCGCTTTAGTATTTCAAAATAAAACACGATCAAAAATGTCAACTTAAAGTCAACTTTGACCTGATACAACGGACGATTTCTCAGAAACTGTAACTTATTACAGACTTCTTCCACTTGTGTCTAATAGTACACCTCCTCTACTTGACACGCAGCAAATTTCAAATGGATCTGCCTCAGTATTTCAAAATAAAACACCATCAAAAATGTCAATTTACAGTCAACTTTGACCTGATACAACGAACGTTTTCTCAGAAACTGTAAGTTATTACAGACTAATTCTGCTCGTGTCTAATAGTACACCTCCTCTACTTGACACCCATTAAATTTCAAATGGATCTGCTTTAGTATTTCAAAATAAAACACCATCAAAAAATGACAATTTCTGTTCAACTTTGATTTGATCTCTATTTATCTCCAGGATGTACTGTATTTATTATCTCTCTCTATGAACACAGCTGTTTTCTTTGAAAGAGTGATGAAACGCTCCAGTATAAATGAATGAAGGCTGTGAAAACATTACAGCATATATTTTTGGAATTTTTTGAGCATAGGCAATTGTAACGTTTTTACCTCAGTGATTTAAAACACTAGGGGATGCAAAACAACCCAAAACTGCAGAGTGTGCCTTTTAAAAGCTAAAGGACTTAATTAATATTAACAATAAGTAATGAATTAGTTCAGAGTGAGAAGTGTTAGACTAACTGAAGATAACCTAACTTATTGATCCATATCTAAGAAAATGGGATACTAAATGGTATCTAAAGCAGATCCATTTGAAATTTGCTGCGTGTCAAGTAGAGGAGGTGTACTATTAGACACGAGCAGAATTAGTCTGTAATAAGTTACAGTTTCTGAGAAATCGTCCGTTGTATCAGGTCAAAGTTGACTGTAAATTGGTATTTTTGATGGTGTTTTATTTTGAAAACCCAAAGCAGATCCATTTGAAATTTGATGAGTGTCAAGTAGAGGAGGTGTACTATTAGACACCAGCAGAATTAGTCTGTAATAAGTTACAGTTTCTGAGAAATCGTTCATTTTATCAGGTCAAAGTTGACTGTAAATTGGTATTTTTGATGGTGTTTTATTTTGAAAACCCAAAGCAGATCCATTTGAAATTTGAGTGTCAAGTAGAGGAGGTGTACTATTAGACACCAGCAGAATTAGTCTGTAATAAGTTACAATTTCTGAGAAATCGTTCATTTTATCAGGTCAAAGTTGACTGTAAATTGGTATTTTTGATGGTGTTTTATTTTGAAAACCCAAAGCAGATCCATTTGAAATTTGATGAGTGTCAAGTAGAGGAGGTGTACTATTAGACACCAGCAGAATTAGTCTGTAATAAGTTACAGTTTCTGAGAAATCGTTCATTTTATCAGGTCAAAGTTGACTGTAAATTGGTATTTTTGATGGTGTTTTATTTTGAAATACTAAAGCAGATCCATTTGAAATTTGATGAGTGTCAAATAGAGGAGGTGTACTATTAGACATAAGCAGAATTAGTCTGTAATAAGTTACAGTTTCTGAGAAATCGTTCATTTTATCAGGTCAAAGTTGACTGTAAATTGGTATTTTTGATGGTGTTTTATTTTGAAAACCCAAAGCAGATCCATTTGAAATTTGATGAGTGTCAAGTAGAGGAGGTGTACTATTAGACATGAGCAGAATTAGTCTGTAATAAGTTACAGTTTCTGAGAAATCGTTCATTTTATCAGGTCAAAGTTGACTGTAAATTGGTATTTTTGATGGTGTTTTATTTTGAAAACCCAAAGCAGATCCATTTGAAATTTGATGAGTGTCAAGTAGAGGAGGTGTACTATTAGACACCAGCAGAATTAGTCTGTAATAAGTTACAGTTTCTGAGAAATCGTCCGTTTTATCAGGTTTTGTAGGTCTGAGTGTCATTTCCAGGTTCTCCTACTACCATAATATTTAACAAAATATTAATAAATAAAAATGCATCAAGAACAGGATATGATTTTTTTTTATATGAACACATTTACACATATACATCAAGCCTTTTACTCAAGGAGAAGCTTTATCATACAAGGTAGTTTACGTTTATCATTTTCAAATATACATTTATTATATTTTAATAATACTTTTTTTAATACATAGATAATGTTATGGTATGACTGCATGAAATTCAATTGGTAAGAATTTTAATTTGATAATCACTCATCACAGACGTAAATCAAGCCATTTTTTTGACTTCAAAACCTGCTGGAATTGAGCTTTTATTTTGAAAGGAGCTGGTTAAGAGGAACACCGTAATGCCGAGAGTTGTGGCGCATGTGAAAATCGACGGAGGGCTGGCTTGACTGTCTTTTCCGAACTGGAGGCTGGCTTGACGGCAGTTAGATGAGGTCCTTTTTTAAAAACAAGCTATTTTTATCTATCAGATCACTACAGTCAGTATTAAACCTTCTAAAATGGTTAAACCATAGACTGTGAACAAGTTATGAGTTATACCAGTTTTGCCAGTTAAAGAATATTAAAAAAATGAACGGGTAATGCGAGGTAACCATGGTTACATGAAATAAAGGTTGAACAGGGTTCAGATGTTCAGCTTGCCAAGTTTTCTTATTACATGAAGAGGAAAATGTTCATGTAATATTCAAAGTTATAAATAAAGGGAAACTGGTTCTCTGGGGATGAGAAATTGTCAATAAATTAAACTAAATGAATCCATTGTGCAAGTGATGGTGAGGTGGGGTTTGAGGTAAGATGGGAGGTGGGCTTTAGGTAAGATGGGAGGTGGTGTTTGAGGTAAGATGGGAGGTGGGCTTTAGGTGAGGTAGGAGGTGGTGTTTGAGGTGATTTTGGAGGTGAGGTTGAGGGTGGGTGTTGGGGCTGTATGATCTGACCAGTTCTGGGTTGGTTGATTACGTTCCTGATGTTTTTCTGATTTTAATGTCCGAAGTCTTAAATTCTTCATGCTGCTTTAAGGTGGACTGAAGGGTTTCTGGTGTAAAATCTTATTTCTTCTGAAATGAGAACTTTTCCTTTATTGCTGCAGAGATGAACAGTGACTGTCTGAGTCACAGAAACGCTACTGAACATACGTCACGCTTACTGACAAAGGCAAGATATGACATCACTGACAAGCTTCTGATGGCTCTCAGGTCCTGGACATTAACACCTTTCCTCCCCTGCCTTCTCTCCCTCCTCAGGTTTGACGATTTCAGTCTGTTTTTTTATCTCTAAGTCAACATGTCTCATCGAGGGCCTGTAACTGCTGTCATAACAACGGTTCTTGGGGCAGCATTAGGAGGACTGCTCATCTGGCAGGTTTATCAGACTAAAAGGAAGAAGCTGCCTCTTGCTCCTAAGGCCACAGAGCCTGATGAAGCTCCGTGTCCCGAGGAGAATGAGCTCACAGCTGTGGAGTACCAATACGAGGAGCCGCCTCATCTCGCTGAGAAGGAATTTAAGACTGTGGAGTGTCAGACCCTAAAGGCACCTCCCTCGGTTCAGATCCCATCCTTTGATCGGCTGTTGGCAGTGAGACCGGTGATGGTGAGCTGTGAGGAGGAGTGGCAGCAGATGTGGCCTCTGATGCAGAAGGAGCTGATGGTTTTCCCTGTGCTGGGACTGGACTGTGAATGGGTAAAGACCGACGGAGTAAGAAATACCTTAAAGCCTCGTTTCCACTGCAGCGTCCGGGGCGGGGCGGGTCGTTATTTATCTGTTTCCATTGTAAACCGGTCCATACAACCGATCTAGACCGTGCAATTCATGGACCATGAACAGCCCTCTTCAGTTGGTCCATAGGAGAATGGAGCTGTACGTTAGGACGGAGCTGTAGCGTCAAAACAACACAGTCCACTGATCACTGCTTGCAAAACAAACCACAGTGCCATTATTTTATTACTATAGTAACAAGTGATTTTATTGGTCGTTGTACATGGATGTAATAAAATGCCACCAAGTAGCAGCAAGGTTTGGCCAGCTACAGACCTCCAAACATTCAGTGATCTGCTGCGTTCAGGACAAGCTAGTTGGATCGGTAAGAAATGAAAGTTTGTAAAGAAGTTTCACAGGATGCAGCTGAAGGATTCAAACGATGGTGGAACAGTGTCGGGCCAGGCTGGAGAAATTTAAAGCCCAATGAAGAAAAGTTAAGGACAGGGCTGGTATGATGCAATGGGCGCATTTACATTTAACTCCGCCTGCCAGGTGAGGGTCGAGCTGCCACTGCCAATGGAAACACTCTTCTGAAACCGCAGACAACGAGGATCCACCCCAACCCGCACCGGTCCCTGCAGTGGAAACGAGCGATAACTGTTTCTACGTTTTAAGGGATGTTTGGGTCATTTTGAGGTGGCTTTCTACCAATTATTCATCCACAGTCCTGTGGATAACCACCGGGTTAGCTGGTACAGTAGTGAAGTGATTTAGTTATTTTTTGTTGTTGAATCAAACTAAAACAGTCTCAGATTAAAGTGTAGAGGTTTATAAACAGGTAAAAACTGGTCTAACGCATCGGTGGGAACATTTAGAGGCAGACTTGTTCTGGATACAAGAAAATCAGCTGATTTGTCACCAATCTGCAGCAGTGTCTCTCTTGATTTGACAAGCCATGAGTACTGCTCCAGTCAAAGGACTACTTCCTATTTCTAAAGTCTCCGCCCACTTGAGTGATGTCACTGGTGGGTGTGGCCCTTTCTGTGGATAGACGCCACTTCAGATGGACTTAAATGTCCCTTAACTGTGAAAAGCTAAAATCAGCTCAACTAGATTGACGTTAAGGGGTGTGTGTGTGTGTGTGTGTGTGTGTGTGTGTGTGTGTGTGTGTGTGTGTGTGTGAGTGTGAGAGTTAGTTAGTTAGTTAGTTAGTTAGTTAGTTAGTTAGTTAGTCCCTGCTTTCGGTTCTGTTGTCTGACCCGGCTGCCGTCCCTCCTACAGGTGTCCGTGAAGGGCCGAACCTCGGCGGTGTCCCTGCTCCAGCTGGCCTCCTACTCGGGTCTGTGCGTCCTCGTGAGGCTGCTGGCGTTTCGCGGCAAACAGCAGTCGTTCCCAAACGGTTTACTGGATGTTCTCAGAGACCCACGGGTTTTAAAAGTTGGTGTTGGTTGCTATGACGACGGGAAGCGTCTGACGAGTGATTACGGTCTGTCGCTGACATGTACAGTCGACCTGCGTCACCTTGCTTTGAGACAAAGGTACAAGTTGGCGGCAGCGGCTTTAAAATGTTTTCTTTGTGTTTGATCAAACGCAGCTGTTTGAATGCGTCCTCGTCCATCTGTCCCACTTTCAGACAGCCTGTGAGTAACAGCCTCAGTCTAAAGTCCTTGGCTGCAGATCTGCTGAACGTTTCTCTGGATAAATCTGTGGAGTTGCGCTGTAGTGACTGGGAGGCAGACCAGTTGTCACTAGAGCAGGTGATGGTTTCCACTCCTCATGTTTAGGAGCGACTCACCCGATCCTCTGTCTTTTCTGAGTCGTCTCTCTCTGCTACGTCCAGATGACCTATGCTGCCCGAGATGCTCAGGTCTCCATCGCACTCTTCCTCCGTCTCCTCGGCCTCCGGTCTGAAACCGATTCCGCCTCTTCCAGCGAGAGCTCCTTCTCGGAGCTGGTCTCTCGCTGCCAGGGACTGGTGGATGTCCCGTTCAGGGGCCGAGGAAACGGAGATGTCAGAGACGGTGAGGGAGAGAGGAAGCGAAAAGAGCGGAAACCGGCAGTGAGCGATAGCCCGGAGTCTGGTGATCAGCAAGTCCCAGACCCTCGGAAAAACAACAAGAGGAAACCGCTGGGTGTCGGTTATTCTGCCAGGTGAGGACAGAGCAGCTGAACTGGTTCAATCTGCAGAACAACCCTGATGTAAACTCTGTTACAGGAAGTCTCCTCTCTATGATAACTGCTTCCTGTACGCTCCTGACGGTCAACCACTCTGCACCTGTGACAAGAAGAAAGCCAAATGGTACCTGGATAAAGGGATCGGAGGTAAACCGGCTCATCATTTAAAGATCTAAACTAGAGCTGAGATCATTCTTATTATTACTGTTGTTATTGTTCTTATGAATATTATCATCAATAATGTCATCATTGCTATTTTTATTATCATTACTTGATTTTAATAATCCTGATGAAGGAATAAGGCCTAGAATGGAGGCTTGGTTTAAACCAGGTGAGTTCACGCTGCTCAGTGATCAGGTGTTTCATGAGGTTATCAGGTCATTTTCAGCTCCACGTCAACAACTTTATAACAACTGATGTATTTGTGATTAAAACTGGATCCCTGCAGTCACAAGTCTCTACAGACCAGAGGTCTATTTGAGAAGGAGAGAGAAAAAGTCAGACTGCTCAGCTCTACATGTCCAGACCTGCTCCGATTTAAATAAAATAAAAATAAATAAAATAAATTTTAAAAAGATTGAAAGTTTGAAAACGACAATATACACATTTTGGACAGAGAAGACCGATGGTTTGAGAGAGGAGTTAAAGAAGCCATCTATGTCAAACGTGAAAAACCAACTTTAAACAGAGGAGGAGGACTCAGATTTCATCTTTCCAGCACCTACCAGTCTGCTTTGAACTTAATTCCCAGACAATTCACGCCTCTAATCAAAACACCTCACCAGGACTCCAGTTGAATACAGTGGAGCAAACACCTCCTCAATGGGGGTAGAAGGAGGTGTGTCACAGACAGAGGAAGAGAAGCACAGTTTATAAGATTCTCTCTCCTTGACTACAGACAGAATTGACAAAGCTACTCGGATGAGCAGCGAAACGTCTTCAAAGAACCAAATAAGTCCAGTTGCCTTTATTTAAAACCCTTTTTTGGATTGAGTTAAGAGGCATGAAAAAAAGCGTTTAAGCTACATTGTTTACCAATCTACCGAGTGCAGCTTTAGAGGGACTAAATGGTGAGCCCCCTGACCACTGTAGATCTGGGCCTCAGGTCCTTCCTCTGGCTCTGAGCTGTTTGTTTACAGAAGCTGTTTTCATTTCCTTTACTGTCAGGATGAACTCCCTGAAAGCCTCAGGTGGTTTCACTGTGCCTGAGCGGTGATGGCGACCTCAGAGCTGCACTCGGCTGTTCGTTAGCGATGACCTGTGATAAATGATTCTGTAACCTGGTGACTTTTCTGCTTCGTGTTTCAGAAACGACCCTTAAAGGATTTTGGGTCGTTCTGTCAGTTATCTACAGTAAAGTGACATCGCTCAAAGTGGGCGGAGCCTCTAGAAACAGGAAGTAGTCCTCTGAATACTCATGGCTACTCAGATCAAGAGAGACGATGCTGCAGATCAGTGACAAATTAGCTAATTTTCAGGTATTTAAAAAACCTAATAATTTAGGTTAGCATGAGACCGTTAGCTAACAATGTTCCTGCTGCTGCTCATTTGTCTGCAGCTGCGTCTCACCTGATTTGACTAGCTTTGACCAGAAGACTACTTCCTTCCCCTGAGACTGGTGTCAGCTGGGTGTGGTCCTTACTGTAGATTACTAAGTGGTAGAAGCTTCAGAACATCCTGTAAACTGGTTGTTTGTGTTTCAGTGCTTCAGAGTGAAGATCCGTTCATCGTGAGGCTCCTGTTTGAGCCATCAGGACGTCCGGACTCTCAGCAGGACTACTATCTGACCGCCAAGGAGAACCTGTGTGTCGTCTGTGGCAAAGCGGACTCCTACATCAGGTCTGACTGCTCCTCTCCACCAGAACAGGTGAAAACATTTCAACCCGTCACATTAAGACTCTCCATTTGGTTCTGCAGGAAAAACATTGTTCCACACGAATACAGACGACATTTTCCCACAGAGATGAAGGACCACAATTCCCACGACATCCTGCTACTCTGCACCTCGTGCCACGCTGCGTCCAACGTGCATGATGGTTTTCTGAAGCAGCAGCTGGCTGAGGAGTTTGGAGCCCCTCAGGGCTGCGAGGAGGGAGTCCGGCTGCTGGAGGACTCGGATCGGCGAAGGGTCCGTTCTGCTGCGCGGGCGCTGCTCGGTGCTAGAGAAGGACTCCCGGAGCAGAGACGAGACGAGCTGCAGGAGATGATCAAGAACTTCCTGAACATGAAGGAGCAGCAGTTAACGGATGAAGTGCTGCAGCAGGTGGCCGGTCTGGAGACGAGGTCAGACTCCACTCTCCTTTAAATCATTCTGAACTTATTTAGACAAAACGTAGTTTATTACAGTTATTATAAATATAAATAATCAGCGAGCCTCCCAGCTCCTCGTCAACATGACCACACCTCAGGTTTGGTCTGAACTCATCTAAATCTGAAATACACAACATCTGGATCAAGGGCCTCCTGAAGATTAAAACCAGAGCTATGCTGATGACACCCAGCCATGGGTGTAAATCCTGGGGGGAAGGGGGGTCCTTCCATAAAGTTGTTCCTCTAAAATATCATTAAACACAAATATTTTATTTTAAAAAATACAGTAACGTCTGTTGAAAGCACAAAACGAGTTGTGCTACTTGGATTAAAAAAACAATTGAAAGATTCCAACCCACCCCATCCTCAGTGATTTGGTTCAGTCTGTTTCCCTGATGGGAGGGGCTGCTTCAACTCACTGCTGCTCTCCTCTCTGACGGGCCGAGCAGGTGAGTTCATAGTGAAGGGATTCATTTAAAGCTTTAATGTTTTAGAACTTTAAGTGATCAGTATTGATCATTTCATGTGTTCAACAACACGTTCAGAACATGAAAAGATACGTTTTGTGTAGAAGACCTCTGAAGTGTCTTGTTGTGGGTTTTGAGATTGACTGAGTTTATTATCGATCTATGAATGCAACATTTCCTGCTGCTCCATGTGACTGTTTATGGAAGAAAGAAAAAACAAATGCAACTGCTGTTAACGTCGTCCCTTTCCTCTCGTCTTTGTTGAACACGTTTAATATTTTGTCCACTTCTGTCCTGGGATTGTAAACAGGTTGACTCACCCATCAGTCCTGACTCAGGTTGGTCTGCACAGGTGGGAGGGGCCAGGAGGACTAAAGACACTAACCAACTAAAGCCTCATTTCCACTGCAGGGTCCAGTACGGGGCGGGGTGCTATTTTGTCTGTTTCCATTGTAAAACTGGTCCATAACCGGTCCGGACCGTGCCATTCATGGGCCATGAACGGCCCTCTTCAGTTGTCAGTCCATAGGAGAACGGAGCGGTACGGTTAGGGTACCCTGTCAAAACAACAGTCCCTTGATTGGGGGGATAGATCAGTAAGAAATAAGAGTTTCTAAAGAAGTCTCACAGCAGATGGCAGCTGAATGATTCAAACGGACGGTCGGGCCAGGGCGGAGAAATTAAAAGCCCCATATCGAAAAGTTAAGGAAAGCTCTAGTATCACGCAACAGCACGCATTTACATTTAACCCCACCTGCCAAGTGAGAGTCTGACTGCTGATAGAAACGCTCTCCTAAAATTGTACCGAACTATGAGGATCCGCACCGGACCCTGCAGTGGAAACGAGCTATAAGGCAACCAGTACTAGGCAATCAGAGGCAGAGTGGGCGGGACTTCATGCCTTTGCTCTGTGTGTATGTATGTGTGTGTGTGTATATATATATATATATATATATATATATATATATATATATATATATATATATATATATATATATATATATATTAGTAAATACATGCCACGTTGATGATGTCAACTATAAAGGCCACAATGAGAAATGTGATTTGTTTCAAAGAGTTTTCAGTAGGGTCTGTTTCCATTTTCTATAAAGTTCTAATAAAACTACTGTCTGATTTTTATAATCAGATCATTTAGTACAGAGCATCATCTTGTTTATTTTCTTTGATCTGATCTCTCTGGATATATGTCTATTATTTTGTTTCCTTTAGTGTTGTTGATACTTGTTCACTCTTGAATTTGTTTTGAAATACTTTGAACTTCAAATAAAGACTTTGGAAAAAAAAAAAGGAGAGTCATCTGCTATTATGGACATTAACGCGATATCTTCAGCCATATCATCACCTACGAGCTACATTTAGGAAAATCTGTCCGACTTAAAAGCAGACTTTTGGCCACTCCCCCTGCTGCGTCCGCCTGCTCTCGTCTGTTTTCCAGGCGAGGCGCAGTTCATCTCGAACAAGCCTATCGACTCAGCTTTAGCTCCTCCCACTCCATGCAGGGATGCTGACTCTAACTCTGTGTATCTGCAGGATCCTGAATGAGGCGTACATTCCTCACGGTCTGAAGGTGGTGCGCGCTCACGCTGAGCGCGGTCTGCGGGGCCTGATGGAGCTGGAGCGGCGTTGGAGGCTGCACTTCCTGGACACCATGCAGCCGCGCCACCTCCCTCCTTTCTGGGCTGTTGACCACAACCACAGCAAGTTCCTTCGCAAATATGGAGAGGACCTGCCCATCCAACTGAACTGACTGTTCATCACGCCTCCACCGCCACCGGAACGCTCCACAGATCAGAACGGAGACACGGCGATGCTCGACCCAGCTTCCTGTTCAACTCCTTTCTTTTTATGAGGAAGGATTCTTAAAACTGTCAGTAGGGACCCAGACCTCATCAGTATGTGGGAACCATCAAGTTCTCACTCTGATCAGAAGCTTTAACCCCGGTTCTGACCGGTCCTTCCTGTGGACACCAGGCAGCAAATTCACCTATTTTTTTAATGTTTGAGGATAATTTATGAGTAAATTTAGATTCTTGATGAACTGATTTTTAGAAGCAGCTGCAGCCTGCTCTTACTTCCTGTTTGACCACTCTTCTCCTGCAGGTCTGAGAAACGGTTCATTCTGCAGGAGCCACTGAGTTCTGGTCAGATGAGGAAGGATTTGCTGCTCTGCCTGTTGATTTCACTCTGTTGTCTGTTTTAGGTCAACAGATGAACGATGAGTTTCCTAGAAACGTCTCAAACTCCATCTTTGTTTCCTGTTTCTAAAAGATGTTGGTATTTGAGGTGTATCTGGGTGTGAAGATGATGATGATGTGAGCAGAGCAGAGTTGGTTTGTGTAATCGGATCATGTAAACTAAACGTTTCTGTCCTGCTGCTGATGCTCCGGACGGCAGGGACGCCTTCAAGGTTCATGTTTTAATGTTCCTCCATGTCCCACCTGACGGAGACGTCGCAGCATCGAGTTGAGATGTCGCTTCAGCCTCTGGCCGAGACGTCCCTTCAGCCTCTGGCCGAGACGTCGCTTCAGCCTCTGGCCGAGACGTCCCTTCAGCCTCTGGCCGAGACGTCCCTTCAGCCTCTGGCCGAGACGTCCCTTCAGCCTCTGGCCGAGACGTCCCTTCAGCCTCTGGCCGAGACGTCGCTTCAGCCTCTGGCCGAGACGTCGCTTCAGCCTCTGGCCGAGACGTCGCTTCAGCCTCTGGCCGAGACGTCGCTTCAGCCTCTGGCCGAGACGTCCCTCCAGCCTCTGGCCGAGACGTCCCTCCAGCCTCTGGCCGAGACGTCCCTCCAGCCTCTGGCCGAGACGTCCCGTCAGCCTCTGGCCGAGACGTCCCTTCAGCCTCTGGCCGAGACGTCCCGTCAGCCTCTGGCCGAGACGTCCCGTCAGCCTCTGGCCGAGACGTCCCGTCAGCCTCTGACTGAGGCATCGAGTGACATTGTTCAGAGCCAACAGTGAAGAATTTGTGCCAACAGTTAAAATGAAGCTCGTTCCACGAGTTATTTATTTACAGAAGAGACTTTAAATGATGATCAGCTGCTTTGAGAGTGAAAGCTTTTTCCAAAACTGTGAAATAACCTAAAAGAATAAACATGTTTATATTAAACTCAGTGAATGATTCTCTCACAAATCTGCAAAAGAAAACAAGACAGGGTTTTAATTTATTACAAAATCACAGTTTAATAAATAGTCTGTAAAAATGAGTACAAAAGTGGTTTTCTTGACATTTCATATATGAATCACTCATGACTTGTTCCAGGTCAAAGGACTTTTTTTCTTCTTTTTTTTTCTACAATCTAGTTTTGCTGATTTAAGGCCTCTTGATTTTGGCATCAGAACAATCTTAGTCAAATGTTTGTATCTGAAGTTGAACAGGTGACGTTATGAACTCCCCTGGTTTCACAGTTCAGTCAGGAACATTAAAGGAACATTTACAAATAAAACTGGCTCGACATGCAGAACCCCTTTAACAAACTAGAACGTCGGTGTCCCACCACGGCACATGAGGCTCATTTAAAGGGAATTTCCATCAAAGTTAACTTTCATATTGACTTCTTGGATTATATATGAGGGGAAAAATTAAATACTGTAAAAATTAAAGTAAATTTTGGTGGAATTTCCCTTAAAAAAAAAGTTTAGCTATGACTCGGAGTGCAATCTTTTGACATCTTTACTGCATTACGCTGAAACTGGGAGTGGAAACACGAACGGATCCCAGCTGTTTCGACGCTCCTGGAAGAGTTTCCCTTCCTTTTTCCTTAAAGGAAATGAATCTGAAGCTCCAACTATTTATGGGGTGCTGATTGAAAAGTAATATATTCAAAATGAACTGCTGTATTAGCTCCTCAGGACAACAAAAATGGGTGGGGACATTTTTAAAGCAGCTTTTTCACCAAATTTATTTAAGAAACCATGTTTTCCTAATGTTTAAACATAAATTCAAGTAATAAAAGTAAATATTTAGAATCTAATCTAAATAGCATTGCATCTAATGATACATTTCAATGATTGATTAACGTGTAAGTTCAGACTGCTGTAAAAGGGATGCAGCCTTCCAAACTAAAAGCAGGGTGAAGAGATCCCTACATGATGTTGACCCTTTACTGGCAGGTCCTGGACCTGGTGGAGCACTACTTCAGTTTTAAACATTTTTTTTTTAAAGATTAAAAATTCAAGCACTTTCAAAACCTTGAAACAAACGCGTCACATTTCAAACACTTCAGAGGATTTTCAGCTCCATGATTCTAACCTTTATGCCCAAAATTATGAGAGAAAAAAATCCATTTTGAATTGTTTTTTCTCCAGGGATCGTTCATCAGTGTGCAGGAAAACTCAGGAACGAATCATCCTACAAACTCAGCATCAAACCTGAGAACTCTGAGACCTTAGGCAGGGGATCTCTGCACCATGCTTTTATTTTGATAGGGATACGTGGTTCAACAGCAGTCTAAAGGTCCATGTTAGATATTAGTTTAAAATAACCTCATTTTAATTTGTACTTCAACACTGATGTCATTTAATATATTTAGCTTTGATTCTAAACATTTAGATTGAATATTTCTGAAGCCGAATGTGTTTTAAATGTAGCTGTAGACCATTAGAGTCAGGAGGAAGAGCTAAGGGCTGAACTGAGGAGGTTTATGGGTTTTATAACTGGTAACTGGGACATAACGCTCAATGAGCTCATAATCACAGACTGATTGTGTTTTGTGGCTGGCTGGTTCCCTCAGAAAGTAAGTGTGAAGCCTTTGAAGCTGTGACTGGATGAAGGAGACCTGGAGGAGGAGAATGTTCATTTCCTGGTTTGGGAGTTCTAGTCTGCCCACCACACAGCCAGATGATCCCAGAACTCCTCAAGATCGACCTTCATCACAGCTTCAGGAATTAATGATGTTTATCTGGGTTATTTGTGTGTGTGGGGGGGGGGGGGGACCTGCAGCAACCGGTTTACCTGTGGGTACAACAGGTGTTTCAGTATGAAACGTCTCCTCCTCAAACGGTGATTCAGCTTCAGGTCCAACTGGATCTACAGAACCTTAAAGGACCGTTTGGTTCTTAAGCAGCGTTCTACCAGTGATATGTCTACAGTGAGGATCACGCCCACTGGTGACATCACTTGAAGTAGGTGGAGTCTAAAAACAGGAAGTAGTCCTCTGACTGGAGCTATACTCATGTCTAGTCAGGTCAGGGGAGACACTGCTGTAGATCAGTGACGAATTAGCAGCTAATTTTCAGGTATTTAAAACAACGCTTGGTCTAAATGTCCCATTGGTGCTTTAGAACTTGTTAGTTAACCTCTACACCTTGTTAATGCTGCTGTGACAGACATAAAGTAGAATAGTAATTCAGACGTTGTTCGGTTGAAACTAACGTCTCGTGCTAAATTGTAGAGGTTAGCCCACAGGTAACAGTCTAACTCATCAGTGGGACGTTTTTCAGCAGGAGTTGTTTTAAACACCTGAAAACTAGCAGCTCGTTTACCACAGATCTGACTAACCACGAGCACTGCTCTGGTCAGAGGACTACTTCAACTTTGAGTGATGTCACTGGTGGGCGTGGTCCTTACTGTAGATAAAAAAGCTGATTGAACCTGAGTTCAGAAAAACCCAAACATCCCTTTAATTTAGCTGGACTGGGTTTTAAAATAAAGACTTTAGTTGTAAATATACTGTAACAGAAGTACATGTTGACAGTTTTCTTCCACTTCCATCATGTTTTCTTAATAAAAAGTCAGAAATGAACCTGTGTGCTCTTTCTACATATCTGTAGCTCAGTTATTCCTAACTAAATAAAACATTGATGTTGAAAACAGAAGGTAATTTTGAATGTATTACTTTATCATATGTGCCCCATCTGTAGCAACCAGGTGTTTTCTTACAGAACCAGTAAACATGATGAATGAAGCTTCGAGTTTCCCTCCAGTTTGTAGAACCTATGCTAGCTGTAGCATCACCGTTAGCACACAGACTTGATGTTTATTTCCTTAAAGATCAAACGGCTTGGTATAAATCTGTGTCTTCCAGCACTCACACATCAAGTTCTAACACTAAATTACTGCATATTCAAAATATTTTCATTCAGTGCAACAAAAACAATTTATACAAACGATTAAAAAAAACACTGATACAGTTGAAGGAATGGAAATTCAGTTTAGCTCCACATTTTTTGATGTTTTTTTCATTTCTTTGTCACCAGGTGGCTGTTTCACAAAAGTACAAAATCATTAAACCAGGATCAAACCAGGCTGGACTGGGTCTGAGATTAGCTGCTGCTCTCTTCATCTAAACAGAACAGATCACATTTCACTTAACACGAGAAATAAATAATACTGATTAATCAGCTGAATATTAAAAATGGCTCAAAATGTACTAAGTGCTAAAAAAGGTCATTTAAAAAACCTAACATCCTAGAATGAGATGTATTCATCTGGAACCCTGGACCTGGTTGGACTCCAGGGGTCCAGTTTAGGATGAAGACCCTGGCTCTTTATTTGGGTGACATTTTGTTCAAAGTGCTCATTGATTCTGTTTAACTCTGTAAAACTGTCTGAAGTTAGAGGAACTTTGTGCACCACAGACTTTAACCAGCCTTCCCTTAGTTCATTAATAAACAGCTGTTGAAAGAAACTAAACATGCAATCAAGTACAATTATAAGCTTCATGCTTTTGCTGTTAAATTTTGACTAAACTTATCTAATTGCATTTTAATTGTTCAGGTATAAATGGTTAAAAATGACCAGTAATTCCATCACATCAGATGAGGTTAGCTTAGGACTGAATCAGCTCATTAACCAGGCTAACAGTACATCATCTCAATAACTAGACTAACTAAATCATCTCTTTAGGTTTAGTGAAACAGCCCTCAGATGTCAAAGAAACTTAAAAACACCTTCAGTATCTTATCTGTGGTTTTATTTGCTCCACAGAGACTTGATTATTAAGGCATTTAATACAAATCCCCAATTCATTCTTGAACCCCGGCCCTGGGATGAGGGTTAGTTTTGTGTCTTTATGCTGAAATCAGACAGAAGAGATTAATCACAACATTTAGAAATAAAATCGGTGCAAACCAAAATGTTAAACGATGTCTTAATAAAACTATTTGTGCTTTCGTTTTGGGACCAATCGTTTTAGGATATGTTGAGCATCTCAGTAAAAGTTTACGTTTGGTTACATCTGGAGTTCATAAAGACACAAAAGTAACTTTGACCTTCCACTGGTTTAGAAGCACATTGTTCTGTTTGTTCTACAAATAACAGACATTTCACAGCTTTCAGTTTGACTTTCAAGCTAAAATAAAGTGAATTACTAAGAATTAAAATAACCTGTCAAATATTTTACGACGGACTGTCACATTTTCATAAAAACAGAGAAGATTGTCACAATAACATAAGAGGCTGCAGAAATCATATTGCTCCACAATGGTTGCATGAAAATAAAGATCTGGCTCAGCTGGAAGCTGGAGATCAAAACAAAACGGCGCTGGCTGTGAAGCGGGTGGTTTCTCGCATTTTTGGTAAAAGGCTGTTGACGATGGGAGGCTCCAGCTGCTTCTCGTCCCAGTTTGGTTTTTGTTCTGAAACTGGATATTTTTATGGTCATAAATGCTAACAAGCCACCGTAAAGCCCTTGAAATACTTTTTCTAAACGACAAAGGCTTTGATGACAAAAAGCATCTCACAATCTTTGTTTCCACCCTTCATCAGTGACGGAACAGACTCCTCCTCATCCTCGCTGCTCCAACAATCATCCTAACTTATTATTGCTTGCATGTTAATACAGACAGGATGGGGAACTACTGGTCTGAAAACAGACACTAAACCACCAACAGTTCACAGTTAGACTCCACAGTAAGGGTCTGGACTTTCAAAATAAAACTAATCACAACTGCCTAATGAACTTTGTGCCCCCCCCCCCCCCCCCCCCCCCCCCATTTCCTGAAAAGTCGCGTTTATGGAGATGCAAGGTTTTTACATGACAGCAATGATGTGTGGTCCTAAATCATATCCGACGTTTTCAGTCTGAACGGTCGAGTCACAGTTCATCCTACGTTTACGCCAACAACACAAATCTGCGTTGGAGGAGGCGGGAAGCAGCAAGCTGAAATGTAAACAATCTTCATCATTGTCACTATTTTGCGTCGGTTCTTATAACTTTAGATGTGATACACACGTACTAACACGTAGCATCCATTTTTATGTTAAGTACAACACACTACTGTGTACCGATGCCAAGCCTTCAGAGCTGTAGGGCGTTCATACTGGAGGGACAGTGGAGCACTTAAACCATAATCTGAATGACCACAAAAACCCCAGATCTCAGTAATAAACCATATAGACCTCAGTAATAAACCATACTTGAGCATTAAGACCTGTGGTGTGAACGTAGCCTTGCTGCTGATGTCTGCTCTGCATCTCTTCATAGTGCCTTCCAGATTTTACTTCTGATTTCTCCTTCAAACAATCAGTTAAAGCAAAGTCTGACACCCTCTGGGAAGTCCATGACCCTTTAGTCTGTCAGGTGACATTACCTCACAGGTGTCCCTCCAGGATGCTGGTGACAGCCTGATCCAGAGAAGGGCCCGCCGAGGCCCTGCTTGGGGCTGCAGAGGGGCCCTGCAGGCGCTGGAGTTCTAGTATGCTGTCAATGGCACTCTGTAGATGTTCACTGAGCATGTTGTCCTCCTGGAGAGGCGTCGTCGGAGGGCTGAACCGCTGCTCTGGCCGTGGAGACACGTCCAGCCTGTAGCATTTCAGTTTGGGGGCGCTGACATCTCTGGGAGGCAACTCAAAGCAAATGTCATCAGGCTCTGGTGTGGAGAGGGGATCTGGGGAGTTAATTTTGGGAATGGAAGTCGTCTGTTGGATCTGGTCAGCGGTGGAACCAGTAAGAGCTCCATTGGACATCTCATCGTGCTGAGGATGCTGGGAAGCCCCATTTGTTGTCTGAGGATGCCGTTTGCTCACTCCTCCGCCACCATTGGTCAGCTGCCCCGTGTGATCCCTCTTCAGTCCTGGGTCGCAGGCCGAGTTATGGATCACTTTACGAGAACCGGACTCCTGCTTGATGGTGAGTCTGAGGGCCCCACGTGAGCTGGAGCAGTACGTCTTCAGTCCTGGGGGGCGCTCGGACAGCCGCGTCCAGGCTGGAGGAGAGGGGGGCCTTTCAGAGGAGAATGGGTGGGAGGGGCCTGAGGGGTGGGAGGTGCCTGGGGAGTGGGAGGGGCCTGATGAGTGGGAGGGGCCAGAGGTGTGGGCCCCATGAGGGGAAGACGTTGACGTAGTCAAAGCCATCATAAAAGTTTCTGAAAGGCAAAGAAAGTGAAGCTAACTGAACAACACTGATCATTTAGATGTTTGCTTCCATGCAGGAACATTTTAGACATCAGTTTGTTTCACATCAACAAAACTAAAAAGACGAGGCTGTTCTTGCTCTGCTCAGTGATACATGATCCATGGTTGGTGTGTCAACCATGTCCTTGGTTTGTTAGAAGGAATGTTTGGGCCGTTCTATCAGTTATTAAAGTCCACACTCACCGGCAACATCACTTAACGTGGGCAGAGTCTCTAGAAAAAGAAAATCTACAAGCAAAATTGCTAATTAATTTAACTGGCTGTGTTCCAAATTCATTCTCTATCTAGGGCTCTAGAAACTCGTCCTGTGGTCCAATGAAAGTAGTGAACATACACTGTCCATTACATTAGTGGAAATAGACCAGCTGATTGTGCAGTGATTTTTTTTTTACTGGTGGCTGATCATGTTCTAGACTCTGAGCTGTAAAGAGTCTCGTCTCCTGTTCTGGTGGAGCTGCAGGACTTAAGATTAAAAATGTAAAATTAGTTTAAAATGTCTCCCTATCCATGAATACGGGATCCACTTCAAGTTCTTGTTGCTATGGTTCAAGGTTCAACATGGTCTGGCACTACCCTATCTCCAAGAACTTCTACTGATCCACACTCCATCCAGAACCCTAAGGTCAAAGAACCAAATGCTCCTCGCTGTTCTCAGATCAGAGGTGATCCCTGCACAGATATCATATATAACGCTAGATTCCCTATCTGGGATTCGACAGCGTAGCTACACGGCGGCCATCTTACCTCGGGAAGCTGAAGTTCCGTTCTCTATGTTAGCAGTTGGAAGGTGAGCGATCAGGGTCAGTAGCAGATGAAGCTCACAATACACTCAGTGTGACTATAGCATCTCAGACACTATCACACTATATGTGTGTGTCTGAGGTGGTCAGGGTTCAATATATACAGTATATACCGGTATATGTGTGTGTGTGTGTGTGTGTGTGTGTGTGTGTGTGTGTGTGTGTGTGTGTGTGTGTGTGTGTGTGTGTGTGTGTGTGTGTGTGTGTGTGTGTGTGTGACCCAGACTTTGAAGGGGTGGTGAGGTTTTATGATGGTATGGGGGAGAGAGGGGTATAAAGACAGCTGGAGTGTGTCAGATGACAGAATATTCTCTCAGACAAGGATGAGATCAATCCTCCTCATTGAATGAGTAATAAAGTTTTTAAAAAATTACTTAAGACTGAACTCTCATCGTTTGGATAAGAAATTTCCACAACACCCTTTACCTTAAATCACAATTACCCCAGCTCAGAGTACCCACCCTTTTTGTAGTTTCTAGGATCAGTGCTAGATGGCGCTCCAACTGGGGACTCCATAGTCCTGCTTGAGGACTTCAGCGCTCACATGGGCAATGACAGCGTGACCTGGTGGGGCGTGGTTGGGAGGAACGGCCCAATCTGAACCCGAGTGGTGTGGAGAAGTTCATCAGCTAGACTCAAGTTTGCTGACTTCTCAGCATTTAACACCTTTGACCCTCACACCCTGATCCTGGACATGAAACTTTCCTCCCTTTTTCACCTGGACGACTAGATAATCCTGTGGATACCTTCTGACTAACAGGTCACATCCCCTCAGATCTCCGTTACACCTCCACTGGCTCCCCCAAAGCAGTGTGTAATAGTTGTGTTTATAGTAAGTGTGTTTATGTCTGTTCTGCTTTACTATTTTTTCAAATTGCCCTTAAGTGTGATCCGAGCACTTTGTGATTATTTCTGTGAAAGGGGCTGTATAAATAAACATTACTCCCTTCTTACTCACAAACAGTGACCAAAGCTGGTGCCGGCACACTGACCTGGATCTCTGCGAGCTCGACGCCTGTCCTCTGCTAAGGTGTACCTCTCGGCTTGAAGAAAGAGACGTTCCAACATCACCATCTCTGCTGAAGGACTCTCCTGCTGTGGAAATCAAGTCAGATGCCATCAAACATCAGGAGGTTTCCAGGTAATTTGAGCTCTCATTAAATATTACAAGAACCAAACAGCTCATCTTCAGTGAAGACACAGAATCAATTAGAGAAGGAACAGAATCTGATGGGTACACATGACATGAGTAACAACTTCATCACAGTATTTTCATATGTGTATTACGAAAGCTGTATCATGGAGTTCATTACAGGCTGAATAATAAACGAACACATGACAATTATAGTCTGCAGGATGAAAACACGATGCTAACAGTCTTTCAAGTCTAAGCAAAATACTTTGTTAATACACCCATCCAGCCATTTTCTTAACCGCTTCATCCAGTAAGACTCACAGGGAGCTGGTGTCAGTCTCTGACAGTCACCAGGCGAGAGGCGGATGGACAGGTGTCAGTCCATCACAGGGCCACACAGAGACAAACAAGACTTATAACATTCACATGTGCACTTACACCTAGGGACAATTTAGTCACCAATAACATAACAGGCATGCTTATGGTCAATGGGAGGAAGCTGGAGTACCCAGAGGAAATCCATGCATGCATGTTAAATGCATGTTAGAACATGTTAACTCCATGCAGAAAGGACAGGAATCAAACCTGCAACTGTCTTACTGCGAGGCAACAGAGCTACCAACTCCACCACCACACAGCCTACTTTATTAATCCCAGAGAGAAATGAGATGATTAAGTGATGCATCTAAGTTTTTTTTAAGTCATTGTAGACTGTTCTATCTGTGGATGGGAAGGGTCTTCTGTGTTGCAGCAGATCTGGAGAAGCCTCTGACTGAAGACTCTGTTGTTGAATTTTGGTAACAGTTCCAAGTCTGGGCTGCAGAGATGATATTTCACAGCATCATGTCCTGGATTACACCATCTGTTGCTGACCAGCACTGCTGATCCACCTCCTTTGCTTTTCCCACTCCTCTTCTAATCTCTGTCTGCTGGTACCGTCTGAAAGTCGAGCAGAGAGACGTTGGAGTCTGGATCTGATCCTGCAGCCACGTCTCAGAGAAACACATGATATTCTGTCTGGATCCTCATCAGAGCTCCAAGCTGGTCTATCAGGAGAGATCTCAGGTTCCCCGTTATGATGGATGGAAGTGATGGTTTAAACTTCCTCTTCTTCTCTCTCCACTCTGCTCCTGCTCCACATGCTTCTTTTGAACTGGTCTGGAATTTTGGGTTGCAGTTTGAGTGTTGGTTATCTAGTCCCTGTATGACCAAAGGAGGAGCTGTGTCTGCCTTCTTGGCACTAAGTTGAGCTTGTTCCCAGTGACCTACATCAAGGCTGCTCCTTGTCACCAATCCTGTTTGTGGTGTTCTTGGACAGGATCTCAAGGCATAGTTGTGGTAGAACTTTGGTTCCCATCTTTGTTTTTTTGCAGATGGTGTGGTTCTGTTGACATCCTAAAGTCATGACCTTCAGGGTGCACTGGGACCGTTGACTGTCAAGAAGTGACTGGGATGGGAGTCTGAGGCCATGGTTCTAGACTGGAAAACGATGGAATGCTTTCTCTGGGTTGGAAAAGAGTTGTTTAGATGTTTATCACTAGAAGGAGACCCCCGGGTAGACCCAGGAATCATGTATCCTCTCTGAAATGGGAACTCCTTGGGTTTTCCCAGAAGGAGCTGGGGAGAGGGATGTCTGCTTTCCCTCCTGGACCTGTTACAACTGCCACGCGATTTTGGATAAGTGGAAGAAAATGGATGGATGAATGAACTTCTGGCTTCCTCTTGTAAATACGTCTGTTGTTGCTATGGGTACGAATCATGACAAGAGGCAGAGAAGCCAAAAATTAATAGAAAATAGCTCTGAAGCAGCCAAACCAGAACAAAAAAATCACTGTTGCGTGGCAGGTTTTTCATTTTAAACCTTATTTTTGTGTTTTTTTAATTGTGAGTCAGATTTTCTGAAAGTGTTTTCTCATTTGAAACAAGACGTGTTTATGAGCAGCCATTTTTCATGCATTAAAATGATTCCCTTGCTTTGTCATATGGTTCAGTTTTAAACCTCAGTGGATGAATCAGATTCACATTAAGTCACATGGTGATTCTGGACTAAATCGTATCAAATCGGTTTTAACTGATGCATCTATGATGAATTGGATCGCTGGAAGACTATTAATAATAATAATAATAATAATGCATAGGTTTTATATAGCGCTTTTAACCACTACTCAAAGACACTTTACAAAACAAAAAGAAGGAAACTGTAAAATAAATTAACAGGGTTTAAATGCTTGGTTAAACAAGTGAGTTTTCAGAAGTTTTTTGAATTTCAGAAGTGAGTCAATACGAATATGTTGGGGGAGAGAGTTCCATAAGGTGGGAGCAGCTACAGAAAAAGCTCTGTCCCCAATGGTGCGATGTTTTGACGTTATTGTGTGAGAGAGGAGGTTGGAGGTCGAAGATCTGAGACAGCGAGAAGGGCGATGATGACGCAGAAGGTCAGACAGATAACAAGGGGCGAGGTTATTGAGGGCCTTGTAGGTGATCAGTAAGATCTTGAAGTGAATACGCTGCTGAATGGGAAGCCAATGAAGGTTTTTAGGACCAGGGTTATGTGATCTCTCTTGTTGGTATGAGTGAGGAGCCGTGCAGCTGAGTTTTGAACATACTGAAGTTTCTTTATGTGTGTGGATGGAAGACCATAGAGTAGGCTATTGCAGTAATCTATTCTAGAGGAGATGAAGGCGTGGATGAGGGTTTCAGCTGCAGTAGAGGACAGAATAGGACGGAGACGGGCAATATTTTGAAGGTGAAAGAAGGCTGTTTTAGTGATATGACGGATGTATGCTAGGAAAGAGAGTGAGGGGTCAAAAATGACTACCAGGTTTCTGATCTGAGAGGATGGAGTGACTGTGTGACCGTCAATACTGAGCGTGAAATCTTTGGAGGAGGAGAGAAGAGATTTGGGTCCAGTTATGATTAACTCAGATTTATTGCAGTTGAGCTTGAGGAAGTTTGTAGACATCCAACTTTTTAGGGCATTGAGGCATTTTGTTATAGTGGAGACAGTAGTGGAGGTGATGTTTTTAGTAGATAGGTAGAGTTGGCTGTCATCGGCATAGCAGTGAAATTGGAGTCCATGGTGGCGAACGATACGCCCAAGGGGTAGCATGTAGATGATGAAAAGAAGGGGACCAAGAACCGAGCCCTGAGGGACACCATGGGTTACTGGGGTGATATCGGATGTGCAGTTGTTTATGGAGATATACTGAGATCTGTTAGAGAGGTAAGATGTGAACCAGGAGAGGGCTGAACCAGAAACACCAACATGAATCTGCAGACGATGTAGGAGGATGGAATGATCAATAGTATCAAAGGCAGCACTAAGATCAAGGAGGAGGAGTATGGAGAGGAATCCAGAGTCTGATGCCACCAGGAGGTCATTTGATACTTTGACCAGAGCTGTTTCTGTACTGTGGTGAGTGCGGAATCCAGATTGAAATGTCTCAAAAAGCTGATTTGAATGAAGATGTTCAGTTAGCTGAGAAGCTACTGAACGTTCCAGGATTTTGGCTATTAGAGGGAGGTTGGAGATAGGGCGAAAGTTTTCAGGTTTGTCATGGTCCAGTCCGGGTTTTTTGGGTATTGGTTTGATGGCAGCAAGTTTGAAGGCTGAAGGGACGGTACCAGAGGTCAGTGATGAGTCGATTATATCCAGGATAAGTGGAGTGATACATGGAAGACATGATTTTACCAGTGGGGATGGGATAGGGTCCAAGGGGCAGGTGGAAAGATTGATTTTGGAAAATTGTTTGTTGAGTTCAGAAACTGTCATCGGAGAGAGGGTAGAGAGTTGATTTTGGATGGACAAAGGAAGGTCGGGTGGAAGGTCAGCATCAGACAGAGTAGTGGAAAAAAGCTCCTGGTGTATATTGCTGATTTTGGATTTAAAGAATTCCAGGAAAGTGTTGCATTTTTCATTACTGAATGATTGTAGGTTATTGTCCTTTTGTTTGAGCAAAGTGTTAATGGTGGAGAAAAGTCTGCGGGGATTTGAGGAGCCAGTGAGAATGGTGTTGGAGTAAAATGAAGTACGGGCAGCGGTGAGTTTAGTTCTGTACAAATCTGTATGGTCAGCAAGAGCTTGTTTGTGTGCTGAAAGTCTGGTTTTCTTGTAGCGGCGTTCCAATTTTCTGCGTTGTTTTTTCAGTTTATGTAGTTCAGGAGTGTACCATGGGGCAGACCGATAAAAAGAGACAGATTTTTTAATAACGGGAGCAAGTTCATTAAGGCTGGCTGAGAGAGTGTTATTGTAAAGGGAGACCAGGTCATCAGTGGTAGGATCGACAGGAAGGATAATTGAGGAGATGGTGTTGGATAAGTGAGTGGAGAAGATGCTGGGACAGAGGGTCTTGAGGTTGCGAAAGGAGATGGTTCGAGTCTGTTTAGGTGGGGAACTGGGAATGTTAATATTAAATGTTATAGCCAAGTGATCTGAGATGTGAGGTCTGTATGAGAAAGAGTTCCAATATCAAGGCCAGTAGAACAGACCAGGTCCAGAGTATGTCCATTGGTATGGGTGGGGAAGTCCACATGTTGTGTGAAATTAAAACAGTTCAAAATGTCCAGGAAATCAGCAGTGTTTTTACAGTTCTGGGAGTCCACATGTATGTTAAAATCACCTAAGAGTAAAATGGATGGTGAGACTGCGCAAAGCTGAGTGATAAATTCAGTAAAATTTGAGAGGAAAGATGAGTCAGATTTGGGGGGACGGTATATTATAGAAATGACCAAAGGGGTGGATCCAGGGAGTTTGAATGACAGGTGTTCAAAAGAGGGTACATCAGGAATGGGGAGTGGGCGAGGCTTAAGAGTTTGCCGGTAAATGGCAGCAATACCTCCACCTCTGCCTGCTGTACAGGCAGAGGAGGCACTGTGAGACAGAGCAAATCCAGTTGTGAATCTGTAATAAATTCGTTGAGAAGGAGGGTTTTATTATTGAGAGATCTCGTGTTGAAGAGTGAAAGTTTGAGAGGCTTTTGTTTTGAAGGAGCTGAGGCGGAAGTGGGAACAGGTCGAAGATTGAAATAGTTAACAGAGCGGCTGTTCTGATGACGTAAGTTGTTGCAGGAACGGGACGCGGAAATGGAGTTGGTCCATATTGTTGGTCCATATTGTTGTGATAGTATCGTTGGATGATGAATTAAAATTAAGATTGCGACGGGAGCCTCTATGGATGTAGCGGCAACGTCGAAGTAGTCCAGAGTTTTTAATTCCTGTGACGATGTCTGCGGTAGGTGGCGTGAAGTGGTTTAATCGGTGTAGCTGGAGAGACGAGTAACGAAGAGTCATGGATGAGGTGGTGGCGACGAGCGTCAACCAAAGATGAAGCAGGATGGCAGGTAGGGTGAAAAACATGACAGATGATATTGTAGAGAGGAGATGAGATTATTTCTAGTCCAGGTGGAAGCTGGCTAGGCCGCACAGTGAATCAGCCGACCACCTACAACCAAGCAATCGCTTCCAAGTAATTAGCAACAGCAAAAAATAAAAGATAAACTTGGTTGGGACTGATAATCCTGTAGCAGTGAATATATAAAAGTCCAAAATGTAGAAAAAAAGAAAAACAAAATCCAAAATATAAAAGTTTTAAAAGTTTTAAAAAGTTTTCCCTGAGGAGAAGCGGCAGCCAAAATGCGCCAGCGTCCTCTCCACGGGCCGTCTATTAAGATACGTATCGCCTCAGACCAGAGACGAACAACCCTACTGACTACAGATCTGGTGTCTCTGGAGGACTAAAGACCTGGACTAAAGACTCTGGAGGACTAAAGACCTCCAGTCCTCTCTTACTGTCTGTTGGACAATCTAAAGCTCATCGTAGCATTTAATCAGCGGGGTCACCAGGTACGGTTTTAATGCTAAATTATTTTTTAATGGATGATGCAAATGTTCCCATGGTAACCATTAAACCAGGTACTGTTTCATCCTCAAAATTACAACCGATTTTAAAATACTTTACAGATGAAGGAACACCTAGCTACCATGCTGTATTTTATCAGTGGCTTACAGGTGCTGTGAACAGGGTTCTCACACTTTCCCCAAATCAAATTCAAGCATTTTCAATGATTCCAAGAACCCATAAGGACCCTGTGTGGAAGACGGGTGTGTTACCTGGGTTTCTTTAACCAAAAGCTGTCTGTATTTGTTGACCATGTCCTTGGTGCGTTTAAGGAGGAAACCGGAGACGGAGTCAAACTCCTGGTCCACTGTGGGAAAAGACATCTGATAAATACCTGGAGTTCACTGACAACACATCATTTACTCTGAGCAGAAGACAGGAAGTTCAGTGAAACCCCAGAAGAGCAGCATCATTTCACAGAGTCGTAGTAAAACCATCAACCTGAATGAAAGTCAGCTGGAGTGGGCAGGTGACCAGCACAGGTGTGGTACGGCAGCAGGCGTCTGACTACGTCCTTCAGTGAGCTGAACGCTGGACTCGTCAGCAGCTTCTGCACAGAGTCCTGATCCAGACAAAGCTGCTGCTGGAATCTGAAAGACAGCGAACACAACGTCCGGATGTAACCATGGAAACAACATGAAACAGCATAGGCTAAAGGTCATGTGACTGTATGCCAATTATTACATGATCAGATCAAATGGACAGCTGGAGGCAGGATGGACTTATTGCTGGTCCCCTCAGACCTGGATACCCCCCTCAGGCCAGGATACCCCCTTCAGACCTGGATACCCCCTTCAGACCTGGATACCCCTTCAGACCTGGATACCCCTTCAGACCTGGCCTCATGTCCAAAGACTTGTGTATTTTCTACTAAAAGATGGAGCGTGCTCAAATCAAGAAACCTGCGTACACACCAACTAATCCAGATGTATCAAACTGTGGATCTAAGCACACTTCCTCTGTACATCCCAACTGATGTGGAATTGAGTGACAATGAGAGAATACCAGAGTCCTCACATTGACACGCCTACTTTTAAATAAGCAAATAGATGCATACATGTCCTGCAGGTGTGATTCTTCAATTTACATGATCAAAAATCATACAGGAATGAAAAGAAACTTCAGAGAACTTGAGTTGAACTATGAGGTGGAGGGGCGTGCTCTGTCCTCTGGACCAGAACACAGCACTAAAGCTCAGTGTGTGTGTGCAGCATCAATGCTGTTGGAGCAGCACAGGGAAGTGGAGAACATTACTACTAGCATGAAGCATTCACACTATTATTATAGATAACTGCTGAAGGGCACCGTAGAAATGGTGAGACTGAGACACAACGTTGGTAAACACAGAGACTCTCTGGAACTTGGAAGAAAACTGAGAAACTCTAGTTTAAACAAAAAAAACTCCTAGAACTCTATGAACTGAGTCAATCAGCAGCAATGCAGTGAAGACAGAATGATGGGGGTGCACAGACTTCATGTGCCACACTGGGAGTTTGTTACTGGACAAGCCATTAAACCCCACATCGTTCAGCTAGTCTGGTCTAAACCATGCTGTTCAACAGGAGGAGGACTCGAGTGAAGGCCAGCTCAAGGGTTGGTTTGAGCATCACATATCATTTGTGATCACCTGAATAAAAATGTCTTCTGGTAACAAACTTCTCGACATGAGACCATTTATGGTGTTTGTTCTGAACACAAAACAAATGATCTCATGTTAAATTGTAGAGGTTTATAAACAAGTAAAATAATGTTCTAATGCATTAGTGGGATTTTTAGAGCAAGAGTTGCTTTAAATCCCTTAAAATATGAATTTGTCACTGATCTGCTCCTGATCTGACTGGCCACGAGTATTGCTCCAATCAGAGAACGACTTTTTCTAGAGACCCAGCCCACTTTGAGTGATGTCACCAGTGGGTGTGGTTCTTCCTGTAGATAAATAACTGACCAAACATCCTGTTAAGATCAATCTAACTTATCTTTTATGAACCTTGTTTTGATGGAAACACGTAGAGGTACAGAACGGCCTCATCAGCGTTTCTGGAAAACGTGTTTGATTTGGGTCATTATTACTGATTTAGTTATTTTAGTTTTATGCATGGTGTGAGTCCTACCTGTGTCTGCGTGCTGCTGGTGTTAGCCCCTCCCCTTTCTGCAGCTCCACAGGAACAAGCTGGTAGAAACACAACAATATGGATGGGTCCAAAACATTTAAAACTAATTCTTTCTAAAGCTGTCATACTTTATTAAACAGTGAGAAATAAAGTGTCATAACACAGCTGAACTGCTTGTTTCAAAGGAAGTTGCTTGTTTTTTATTTGGAGCTGCACCTTTCTGCCCATCTGGATGGAGGCACACTTCTCAGGAGCAGCAGGCTCATGTTCTGCAGGAGAGGGTGGACGCACATATGATGCTTTACTCTCCACTGCCAGTGCAACCGTGGGCTCTGAGAACAAACAGGAACAAACATTAGAGATGAGGAAGGTGACTGAACTGGAAAAAAAGATTACAGCAGCCATGTGGCAGTGAGGGAGGAAGCCGTGACACAGAGATGTGAAAACTTTTCACTCTCTCAGATTCCTTCTGGGTTTTTTTGTTGTTGTTGTTTTGTTTTGCAGTTTCAGATCATCAAACTGATTAAATTAAATTAAATTAATGAAAATTTTGTTGGGGAGGTGCAAGCGCTGCAGCGTAGGTCACTAAGCATCCACGGCCGTATGAGCACTCCTTCACAGCTCCCCGCAACGGGAAGTGAAACTTACAATGAGCCGTTCAGCTCACGCTGCAGCTTGTCAGTGCATGATCACGGGTTAGCAGTTTAACAGGTAACATAGAGTTCTAACTGTAGAGGTTAGCTAACAGGTAAAATAGAGTTTTAACTGTAGATCAGTGGTCGGCAACTGGACCCATGTGTTTCCGGCCCTCCAGCCTTATACGGACTTTCTGTTTACGTGAGTGTTTGTGCACGTTGGACTGCCTGGTCCCTAAACAGTAACACTGTTGCTGCCTACCCAGCATGCAATCCCCCCTGCACGTGCACCCCGCCTGCGAAAACAGCTGTAAAAATGTATGTGGCCCTTACAGGTTTTTAGTTGATGACCCCTGCTGTAGCTAACAGGCAATATAGAGTTCTAGGGCTGTGCGATATGACAAGACATTTTGTCTGGACGATAGAAAATGTCTATTGTCAAATAAAAAGCTCTGTCGTTTACGCCACGATAGAAGGTTTACGGCAGTCATTTCTGTCATAATGCACTTTACGGCATGCCCATGCACGCACCACACAGCAAAACATAAACAAGCATGGAGGCAGACGGTAGTGGACGTGTTCTAAACCAGAGTCAACAGGATAACCAGCTAACCCTAACAGAGGAGCTTGTAACTAAAAGAGGGACAACGTCTGTTGCATGGATGTGGTTTAAATATAAACAGACAGATGTGGACCAGACAACAGTTGTTTGTAAAGTTTGCCAGCTCCCGGTCCCAGCAACGGACTCCAACACCACAAATATATTTTATTACTTGCACAAAAACCATGACAAAGAATACAGAGACAGTCAACGAGCAAAAGCAGCGTCAAGTGTTGGCGTAAGCGCTCATAACAAAGTCCAGATGCAGACGCTGCAACAGGCTCGTTGCACCATATGCAGATGGGCTCGCCAAGCCCATCTGCAAAGATATGAGTCCAATCTACACGGTGGAGAAACGTGAGTTTTGTGAGTTACACTCGAACCGAGATATGAAATGCCCAGCTGAGAATGGTAAATGGCGTGTACTTGTATAGCGTTTTCTAAGTCCTAGAACTCCCAAAGCGCTTCACACTACATAGACACATTCGCCTATTCACACACTGATGGCAGTTAGCTTCACTTTAGCCACAGCTGCCCTGGGGCAGACCGTCAGAGGCTGGAGTCACTGCAAACAATCTGGTGCCTATGGGCCCTCCTCACCACCACCAGCAGGCAAGCTGGGTGAAGTGTCTTGCCCAAGGACACAACGACAATGTAACCCAGCCAGAGCTGGGATTGAACCGGCGACCCTCCGGTTACCAGACCGGCCACGCTACCAACTGAGCTACACGCTGCCCCATGTGAAAACACATGACTAAAGTCATGTTACCTGATTTATATGATGCATGTCAGGCCACAGTGGAGGAGAAGATTCACAAGGAGAAGTTCTATGTTTTGTATGTTTATTGTTATCGTGATATAAAATTAGCTATATCGGGCCATATCGCCCAGCTCTAGTTCTAACTGTAGAGGTTAGCTAACAGGTAACAGAGTTCTAACTGTAGAGGTTAGCTAACAGGTAACAAAGTTCTAACTGTAGAGGTTAGCTAACACCCTGCTGAAAAAACCAGCATAGACCAGCATATGCTGGTTCCAGCATATGTTGTGTTTTGGTGCTGGTATGCTGGTCCATAGTGATCCATTAGTTCAACCAGCATAGACCAGCATTGACCAGCATTGAATCATGTTGGTCTACCAGCTAAACCAGCACCAAACCAGCATAGACCAGCATTGACCAGCAAATAAATCAAGACCATCATGATTTGTTTGCTGGTCTTTGCTGGTCAATGCTGGTCTATGCTGGTTTGTTGCTGGTCTATGCTGGTTGAACTAATGGATCACTATGGACCAGCATACCAGCACCAAAACACAACATATGCTGGAACCAGCATATGCTGGTCTATGCTGGTTTTTTCAGCAGGGAGGTAACAGAGTTCTAACTGTAGAGGTTAGCTAACAGGTAACAGAGTTCTAACTGTACAGGTTAGCTAACAGGTAATATAGTGTTCTGTTGTACTGGGAGGCCTTTTTTGAAACAGCATTATTAGCTGCTAATTTGTCACTGATCTGCAGTAGCATCTCTCCTGATCTGACTAGCTATGAGTGCTGCTCTAGTCAAAGGACTACTTCCTGTTTCTCCACACAGTTTGAGTGATGTCACCAGTGGGTGTGGTCCTTAGCTGATAGGACAACCCAAATATCATTTTAAAATAACAAAGTTGTCCTGTGTGAAACAGTAATGTTCTCCTAAACCCACTAACTAGTTGAAACTCCTGGAGGCAACATCTGGATCTCATGTTAGTGATAACTAGTAGCCTAATGAGTCTATCATGTCTCTGTGAAGGAGTTTTCAGAAAGTCTTGGGGATCAACAAGATGATTTTTAGTAAATGTGAGAAGGTTCTTTAGGTTGGTTTTGATAGCAGAGGTTTTGGTTTTAGAATTCTCCCTGGAGGCCAATTTTGACACCCCCCCCCCTTATTCACGTTACCTAAGTGTGGCCTGTGGTGCTATAGATTATGTCCTGAGTTCTTTAGCTCTTGAATTTTTTTCAGAATGGGGCATGATGTGTTGCTTTTTTAGATCGTTTAGCCTTCATTTTGTCCGACAGGTTTTATTGAAGTGATTTCTTAATTCTACAGGTCTGGCAGTAATCAGGCTGGAAGAACTGAACTTATCTTTTTAAGTAATATGATTATTCAGAGTTAATTAATGATGTAACAAGAGGAGATGTTACTGTGTTGGTTTGGATCGCCTTGTTTGCTTAACAAATGAAATTATTCAGTATTTACTAGCTTATCTCAGTCTGATATTAAATCTGTTTGCTGATCTGAAACATTTATGGAACAAAAATCAAAAACAGACAGCAGGTGAACTTACTGCTTTGTGTGAGCTGTTGGACAGCAGCATCCTCTCCTCTGGACAGAGACAACGAGGCGCTGGCGCTCAGAGGGGAAGGGCTGCGGCCGACTGGGGTACAGCTCAGTGACTGGACCTGTGAATCTAAAACCTGGACCTGGGAAACCGGGGCCTGGACCTGTGAGTCTGGGGCCTGGACCTGTGAATCTGGGACTTGGACCTGTGAGTCTGGGACTTGGACTTGTGAATCAGGGGCCTGGACCTTCAAATCTGAGGCCTGGACCTGGGCTTGAAGCTGTGAAGCAGATGACTGAACGTTCACCTGGGTCTGGGCTAATATTGCTTGTGAGACCAGAAGATGATGGGGGACTTGGTACTGGACTTGAGGTTTGATGCAGGCTTGGGGAGCTGAGGTTTGGGGGGTTGGACTCTCAGGTCCAGGAGGAGGAGGGGAGAATGGTGCCCTTTGTCTCACAGTGTCCTGAATCTGGACGGCAGAACAGATCAGGGGGGTGCTCTCAGGGTCTGGATGATGTGGAGAAATGTCCCCACCCCGTCCTGACATCATGTGGACCTCCTGCTCAGAGACCGAGCCGGTCTGAGGTTGGGCCTCTCTGTCGTCAGCGGCTGGGGGGGTGAGCGGCTCCATCGGCACCACCGGCAGTGCTCCGACCAAAAGCTCAGACGGGACAGGAGAGTTAAGTGCTCGCTGTAGAGAAAACAGAGACAACTTCTTACTTGATGATTAAAGTGATTCCAAAGCTAAAGACTCTCTCATTAAATATTCTGTTTGGGACGTTTTGCTAGATGAAACTGTAACTTCTCACTTTAATACACTCATTTCATTTCACAAACTGATACATATTCTACAGGCTTCTTACACCTTTCCCAGCTGCTCCCAGTGCTGATGATTTCCACATGAACAGAACAGATTTACTCAAAACCATTTCACAGCCTCGTCTCATGAAAAGAAATACTTTTGTTCTAAGACCAGTTTTTTTTTTGTTCTAGTTTAGGGCTGAGACCCATCACTGAGTTTTGTGCAGCTCTGACCTGCTGATTTAGCTCGAAGAACTGGAATGATCAGAGAATGTTGTTTTAAAATTTCTCATGAACTTTTCTGGAGGTAAAAACTTCCACATGGATGATCTGTTCACATGAATTAGTGCTGATGAGTTCACAGACCAGGAAAATGTCAGATCTTTTATTGCTGCGTGGCGATGGTGCGTTCACTGACAGGGAATGCATGTAAACCCGTTGAATCTCTGATTGGACTGGATGTCACCAGCTGACTGTTCAGACAGATACTCTCTGGTAAACAACCTGCTCTGTAGCAGGTCTGGATCCACTGACCTGTTGTAAAGGTTGCATAAAGGCCTGGTTCTGACCCATGGATTCAGTGACCTTTTCCATCACTCTGGTCATGTCTGCTGGAGGTATCAAAAGTTTTGGCACCTCCACAACTGGCTCCGAAACAGGGGGGGGCTGTAAAACTGTAACGACAGGAGGAGGAGAGGACCGGCGTCCTGCTGAAGTGGACTGAATGGAGACATGCTGGACAACATGTCCAAAGGGCTGCAGAGAGACAAACGAGGACATCATCAGGTTATATCTTGAAACGTGCTTCTCATGAAGTCACAGTGAAATCCTGGTTCTGTTTCATGACCCGGTTCAGCCCAAACTGTCAGACAGACGGTGGAGATTGACTCCAGAGGACTCAGAGACTGAGCCTAAACCATCAGACAGCTGGGATCAGCATTCTATAAATGTGGAGCGGTGCATTATGGGAGGAAAAACTTCTTCGGTCTAAAGGACATTGTTCCAGAAGACTTGTGGATTAATCAGATAACACTTTACTAAACTAAAGTGTTTCATGAACTTTAACCTTTAACCTTGTTTAACCTTTAACTTCTTGGGAGGTTGGTAACCATCTTTGTTTTCTTTTTTTAACCCCGTGTCCTGTCCGGCTGTAGAGCAAACAGAATAATGTCTGAGTGCCAGGACCAAGCCCAACAGTGTTGCTGTTTCAGGTGAGAGGTTACAGCCACTGCTATAATGCTCCACCTGACTTATATTTAAATATAACTTTAAAAATCTTTATTAGAATATTTTTGTGGTTGATTTGAATCCCAATGGACACGGAGCCTGAAAGGAAGGGGAAGGGTACAGAAAGAAGAGTGGGGGAGAAATTAAACAGAAAAAGAAGAGAACAAGAGACTTGAAGAATCCACTTCTAGACCTGCAAATAAAGCACAAACAAACAAACAGGGAGAAAAATACAACAGCAACAAACAGCATATGAATATACAACAGTTGTGATATCCTTAAAATGTATACGGTAAAGTCTAATTCAAGAGGAGTTCAGTGTCAACCACAGCCCCAGTCAATGTGTCTGAAAACACCTGAGTCCGTCTTTATGTGAACACCTTGCAGGGTTTCCCCCAGAAAACTTGCTAAGCCCGGTGATAGAGAAGCACACAGACAGACACCACCAGACCCTCTGCTTTTTCTGTCATACGGACTACAACTAGAGAGTGAGAGCCGACCAGAGAGAGCTGAACTAGCTCACTTATAAAGCACTGGGGGAAACCCTGACCTTGTGATCACCTGTGTGTATATATGCGCGCTTGTGTATGTAAGGTTTCTCTATTGAAACATTCAATAATAAGTTAGAGGAGCCACAGACCCGCCCCCAAGGCCCACGGAGGATGCAGAGAAGCCCCGGTCCCCAGACACCCAGAGGCCACCCAGGGCACGGACACCCCAGGGAGACCACCGCCAGGGCAGCCACAAACTCCCCCCCAGAGAGCGCAGAGGCTCACCCCGCGTGGGTCACCAGGCAGTCACTGTGCTAGAGCCCCCAGGGGTCACGGCGAGGGGCTCACAGGCACCGCCCGCAGCCAGCCATCCAGGGCAGATCCAGCTGGAACCAGAGACCCGAGACCCGGGGGCGAACCAGCCCCAGCCAAGGCCCGACCACACCAGGAGGCCCAGATCCCGCCAAGCAGCTATGGGGAGAGAGCAGGCAGACACCCCAGGCACCCAGCCCCAGACCCCGAGACACCCCAACACACCGGCGGAAAAATGCAGCACCCAATGCTGAGGCACAGCCAGGGAGGATAGTCTCTACAGAGGAGGGCCTAGCATGTCTCAGAAGGGGGGGAAGACCAGACCCGACAAATAAACAGTCACACACAGACACAATCGCACGTTCCCACCCTCATGCGTGCACACACACATCCCTGCAAACATACCAGGACACACAATAGACGCTGTACACCCACTCTCACTCCTCATGCACACTCTATGTTCCCAGGACCGGGGACCAGCACCCTAAGGGTGAAGCTGGCCCCCAGACCCAGAAGATGATCTCTTCCATACCAAAGTGGGGATGAGCAGACCACCACGCACCCCGCAACCGCCGAGCAGCCCCCCGCCACAAACCCCGACCAGACGGCCCGCTCTACTCCAGGCACCAGGCAGCGAGCAGAGAACAGGGGTGTAGGAAGACCCCAAGTCTCACCCCACCTGCTCCAATGTGGTGTTGATGCGTGTTGTAGTAAGATGCGTTTAAAATAAAGTGGGGGGGCAGCACGCCATCCCCCGCCCGGGACCCTAAATGTCTAAATGCAACGTGGAGGTGGGCAATGACACTGGAGGAGAGGTTAGCCGGCTAGACCCCCCTCATCCCCAGATATCACTGGGTGTACTCACTCCAAAAGACCCTAGATGTGTATTATGAGAATGTCATGAGTGGAAGTGTTTAAATTGTGTATTAAAATTGGGCCACAGGACTGCAGAGATGGTATTCCACACCCGTGACGTACCTGTAACCCAAAGCCCTGTGTGAGTGGTGATGTGATGGAGCAGAGGGAGGGAAAAGTCCGGGGATGGGGAGGCAAGACTGGGGGGACAAGCCCTCCCAGAGAGCCAGCTCCCCCGCTGGCCCCAATAAGCACCCCCGTTCCCCAAAAACCACCCAGGGCAGGGAGATCGCGGGCCCATCCTTCCAGGTCCATGACAGCAGCCCACACGGCGCCACGGAGCCCACAGAGTCCCCCACCCCAGCAGGGTAACTATACCCCCCCAACCATGCCCATAGTAAACTACAATTACACAGGACATAGACACCCAGGCAAAGTCCCCCTCCCCGTCCCCCCGACCCTTCCCCCCCAGTGCCGATGGAACCAGTCCCATATGGCCAAGCCCCACCAGCACATCAAAGGTCCCAGGGCCAGGAACCAGGATAGACACCAGCCCCCCACCAGCAACGCGCCAAGCGGAACCCAAGCCCCCGGGACCACCCCAGGAATGACCCAGCCACCCGGTGGCTACCTGCAGCCACCGCCGCAGAGCACCCCAGACACGGTCGCCAGAAGGACACCCCGAGGCAACCAGTGGCGCAGGTGGTTGAGCGAATCGTCCTGATTGTACTGAAGGTTGGTAACCATCTTGAATCCACTTCAATGTTTGGGTCCTTCTATCAGCTAGGACCACACCCACTGGTGACATCACTCAAAGTGGGTGGAGTCTTTAGAAACAGGAAGTAGTCCTCTGACTGGAGCAATACTCATGGCTAATCAGATCAGGGAGACACTACTACAGATCAGTGACAAATTTGCAGCTAATTGGTATTAAAAAATAATTGGGCTTTAAAAGGTCACACTGACGCGTTTATAGCTATAAACATGTTAGCAAATCTTTATTTAGTTTGTCTCAACTGAACAATGTCTGAATTGCGATGCTACTGTATGTACCGCCGCTGCAGCATAAAAACATCAGATCATGACTCTGTAGATCTGATCCTGACTGTAGATCAGATCCTGACTGTAGATCAGATCCTGACTGTAGATCAGATCCTGACTGTAGATCTGATCCTGACTGTAGATCAGATCCTGACTGTAGATCTGATCCTGACTGTAGATCAGATCCTGACTGTAGATCAGATCCTGACTGTAGATCAGATCCTGACTGTAGATCTGATCCTGACTCTGTAGATCTGATCCTGACTGTAGATCTGATCCTGACTGTAGATCTGATCCTGACTCTGTAGATCTGATCCTGACTGTAGATCTGATCCTGACTCTGTAGATCTGATCCTGACTGTAGATCTGATCCTGACTGTAGATCTGATCCTGACTGTAGATCTGATCCTGACTCTGTAGATCTGATCCTGACTGTAGATCTGATCCTGACTCTGTAGATCTGATCCTGACTCTGTAGATCTGATCCTGACTCTGTTGTCTCCTTTTCTGTTTATAATTTTTTGTCTGTGTAAAACTTGCCTCACGTTTTTATAACTGTAAAGCTCCTGTAGTGATCTTTATCTAGGAAGATGCTATAAAAGCCCAGATCAACACGTCACCAGACTGATGACCAGCATGAGGAGGAGGAGCTAAGCGATTGTGGCTGCGTTTGGCTCTCCATATGCTACTGAGACCCCTGACACTGACAGACAAATCAAGTATAGAAATAATGAATATGTATTATTTTTTCTTCATTATCAAGGGAAAGTCCAATCATCCAGCTCACCAATCAGCTAAAAAACAAAAGTGAAGACCAGGACAACAGGAGGATACAGGGGCTGATGGATACCCACATGTTGTTCATTCAACTGATCCTTAAAGTTCTACTCAAGGTCTCGTAATCCACATTCTCCATTATGACGGATGGAAGTAATCGTTTAAACTTCCTCTCTCTCCTCTTTGATCCTGCTCTGCATCCATGTCTCCTCCTCTTTAACTCAGCTGGGAGTTTAGGTCACCATTTGTGTTTTATTAGTTTGGAGATGTCAGTCAGCTGCTCTCTCTTGCTGACATTGTATGGTTACACATCATAACAAATGGCCAAAAGGTAGAAGCAGCAAAAGTCCTCCAAGCAGCGCAGGATTCAAACCAAAACAACTAAATTACTGAGAAGCAACTCCTTAAATCTGAGAAAAGATGAATAAAAATGCTAACAAAACAGAGCTGCTGAGACAAGCTTCCACCCTGTGCAGCACTTTTCTAAAAGTCACCAATATCAGATTTATTACCAAGAAGCATGGTCACAACAAAAAATCAACCAAACACTAACTGCTTTACTTTTGACACTGAGTGTGAATGCTTATTGCTCCTGTCCGTTCATGAGGAGCTGTGAGAGCTCACCTGCTGTAGTTGGTGGAAGGTTTCCTCTGAGCTGCTCCGGTCTTCCTGAACAGCCCTTTCAGGGAGCAGAACCACAGAGGCCCGCTGGAGGCTCAGCTGACCTTCAGTCACTCCTGTCTGAGGAGCAGGGGCCTGGGCAGCAAACGGCAGCCCCTGAACGACCGACGGGCCATTAACAATGGAGATGGAGGTCAGATCTGGGGGTAGCACCCCGGAACTGTTGATCAAGGTAATGTGGTTCCCGAGAGCAGGACTGTGCACCAGTGTGGCCTGTGGTCCCTGACCTCCTGGGGTGTAAGCTCCAGCCAGCTGTGCTGGCATCTGGAAGACAGCAGCGGGGGCTGACTGTAGCTGTAAAGGTCCTGAAAGCACAGTGGCCTGGCGGAGCGCTAGCTGCCCTGTAGGGGTGGTGAAAACTGGGCTGAAGTTCAGCTGTCTTTGGGGTACGGTTAGGATCTGAGAGCCATCTACTAGCTGCCTGGTGGAGGGAGCCATGCTGTGAACTGACGGGCCGTGGTGACTGGGGGTGAGCAGAGATTGAGCTGCTCTGGGTGGCTGAGAGATGGTAACAGGAGCCTGTCCTGGAAGAAGGAACTGGTTCTGACCTTGGAAGAGTCCCTGAGGCTGGAGCACAAAGGAGCCACCCTGGCTGACGAGCTGCAGGCTAACTGGTTTTGAGAGCTGCTGTGTCTGCTGCTGCTGTGAAGTTACGGTCTTTTGGCCCGGAGCTTGAGACAGTAAAATATTAGGCGAGGCAGTTCCAGGGACAAACGTGAGACCAGGAGTGGGCTTCTGCCCTAAAGGCTTGGGGCTAATTTGAACTAATCTGGGCTGGATGCTGACAGGCAGCTTGGGTTGGATGGGGAGAGGAGCATGCTGCAGAACGATGCCTGGTGCTGGGGCTGCAGCAGCTCTGAGCGTCGGGGCGATGAGGGGACGGCTGCTGACTCCGGGAACAGCCTTGTGTATAATCATACTGGAGCCTTGAGCAGGACTTAAGGAGAAGGACGTGTCTGGAGATGGAGAAGGAAACACGTTTCCAGGCAGTAGTCCCATCAGCTGAGGAGGGGCAGCAGGTTTCAGAGATGGACAACCTGGTCCGACAGCCAGGAGGGAGGGCTGGGGGGGTTCTACTGCAGCCTGGGTGTCTCTGGTCAACACTGAGGTGATGGGCATGGCCACAGACTTGGGAATGAATGGGACAGTGGGAGGAGAGAGAAGAGGGGTGGGCGAGTACAGGGACAAGCTTTCCCCCGTCTGTGCCAGGCCTGCTTCTAGAGCCATGGTCTGCTCAGTGATCTCAGCCTCCTGCAGGCTCTGCTGGAGGATATCACACGCCACCTCAGCCTCCCCCACTTCCACCTCCTCCCCTTTTTTCCCCTTGCACCCAGCCTCCACAGGTGGCCCATCATGCACAGCTTGTGGGTCTTCTCCGCCCTCAGGAGATGACAGGAGGGCCTCCTCCAGGAAGGACAGGTCCACACACTCAGGTGGAGGCGTGTCGGGGGAATCCCTGCCATCTCCCAGCAGAGAGACGGGACTCTGGAGAGAAGGAAAGGGAAGGAGACAAAAAAAGATGCAGACAACAGAAGAGGGGAAACAGGAGTTGTGTGATTAGTCAGAGTTAACAGGAAGCTGAAAGAGGAGAGAAAAGCACAGCTCTCCTGGGGGTTAGCACCGGCTGCTGGCTGTGCATCCAGACACTCACCGGGGCATCTGTGAAGAGGGAGGGCTCCCCAGAGGAGGAGTTAATGAGCAGGTCTTCAGTGTGCAGCTGGTGGAAGAAAAATCAGACCCTTTTAGGTCAGGCTGCTTGATTTGTGGTGAGAAATCCAGACGGAATCACATTATGAGCCTCCTTCCCACCGGCAGCCCTCCCACACAAGTTTCACGCCAAGAAATACACTCACGTTTATTTTTAGCTGTATTGATTTTAAGACACTCGTTACCTCATTGGTCCCATGAAGGAAGTCATTCAGGGCTTCAGGGTCACTGCAGGAACAAACAGTGGTCGAATAAATCCATAGGATGCAAAAACAAGACGTTTTATTTTAAAGGGAGAATCTCTAATTAAGCTCCCTCACATGTAGATTAATTTAATACCCTCACGTAAAAAAAATGACTACCTCAAGTGACAGTAAGGACAAAAAGGTTCAAAAACGGCTCTAAAACCTGAATAAATGAATGTGTGTCTGTTTTTGTCTGCAGTGAACTGTTAAACCACCAACCTGTCAATCATCTGGAGGACCTGAACCCTCTAAACCACAGTTTGATTATTTATCATACTTGTTGTTTATGAAGACAACGAAAAACTGAGTTATTTTAATAAAACTCATTTGATGTTTTTAGTAATGGTGAACAGTTCACATCCAGGATTCATTCCAATAATTCTCCCCAAATCAGTTTGATGGAAAATAACTCCTTTTGATGTGTTTTAAACTCAATTTCACCAAACTGGCATTTCTTTAAAAGTCAGATAATCATTTATAATTTAATGGTTTGAATCAGGATGAATTTGATTAACTTGGAATTCTTTAAAGGGAAAACTTTAAGCTTCAGCCACTGAGGTTTATTGGAGATTAAAACATGATTTTCTCTGATTTTTCATTTCAGTTTTAATTTGTTTTTGTTTTTTTAATTTAATTGATTTACTTTACTTTTTCTAACATTTGTACTTTTGACTTTTAAAATGAGAAAATAAAACTTGTTATTTTTTTACTTTTCTAAACTTTGTTGTAAAAGTTTCAGATTTAAGCTGAAAATCAAAATGTAAACAACAAATAAATAAATAAACAATCAATCTGGACTGTTAGGTGAATATTTTTGTCCTTCATGACTCAAGAAGGGAGTCATTTTTCTACATGTTCTACTTTTCTATTAAACAATTTTTCATTTTAATTTCAGAATTTATCAAAATAAAGAGCCTTTTTAAATAGAAACTTTGGCCATCTGCACCGACATGATGGATGGAGAGGAAACCTGAGGGTTAAACGTCCTACAGGACTTGACTTTAGATGAACGAAGGAGCAGAAACACCAACTCACCACAAAACATCAAGCAGACAAGTCCCATCTTCATCCTCCATGTCAGCTGGGAGGAAGAGGAGGAGTTAGTTTCAGAAACATGGTGTAAAAATGATGAACTAAAATCAGACTTCCTTTATGTTAAGGTTGAAACAGCGTCCAGCTACAGTCACTTCATCTGAGACATCTAAAACCTGCTGGTTGGTCTTTTAGTTTAATTATTAATCTGACATCATTAGGTCAATCAATCAATCAGATTTCAGCATAAGAAAATAAAATAAAACTTTATTTAATATAAAGTTGATGCATATAATTATATAATTTGGTTAATATAAATTAAAAGACATGTACCAAGATCACTGTGTCACTATTTACAGGTTATCGTCCCCTCATGTCCCCAGTCTTTACTATTGGATACAAACATTATGTATGATGGACTAGAATATTTATATGTATGTAAACATGAGTTCTGTAACAGGAACATACTTCATATGTGAGAGGACCCACACACAGCAGTCGTGCTGAGTTCTAGTGGCGGCCTCATGGGAAGAGGTGGTCGAGCTGCAGTGTCTGGACATGGATTGGTGCCAGGTGGAGGCCGAGGTGGAGGCGGTGGGACGGACACACCTTCCTCTGCCGGGGCATCGCTGCGCCTCGTGGGGCGGAAACTGGGTGGAAAGGCTGGAAGTGAGGAGGACACAAACAAGATGCTGTTAGGTCATCTGAGGGCAGCAGCAGAAACATCTCAGCACAGACATCAGATCAATGTCCTGATTCGCCAGCTGCTTCTGGTTCAGATAAACATCCACATCACCATCATCATCACCAGAATCACCATCATCATCACCAGAATCACCATCATCATCACCAGAATCACCATCATCATCACCAGAATCACCATCATCAGCAACAACATCACTATCATCCCCATCACCAGCATAATTGCCATCACCAACATTATTATTAGCATCACTACCATCATCATCAGATATATAACAGCATCATCACCCACATCAGCATAACACCACTATCACCAGATTACCCATCACCAGTAGCTCAGTAGGCAAAGTATTTGTCTCGCAACCGGGTGTTGCTGGTTCAGTCGCTGAACCTCCGTCTGGGTCATTTTGTCATAGTGTCCTTCATACTTCATAAACTTCACCCACATCACCTGCTGGTGGAGGTCAGAGGGTCTGGTGGTGGTGTTTCTGGTCGCTTTGCTTCTGTGGCAACAATGTAGCTCACTGCCATCTGTGTGTGAATGACTAATGTAGAGCACTCTGTAGTCCATGACTTAGAAAAGTGCAGGATATTTATGTCACCAGCATCACTATCACGGTCACCAACATCAGCATCACCATCATCAGCATCATCATCCTATAGACTCTAACTGATGGGGGAAGCTATTGTTGTGCTTTTCAGCAGGTCCTGGACGGACCGGTTCTCTCCTCATGACTGGAGACCAGCAGCAGCAGCAGCTGCTCCGTCCAACCCCACCACCACCACCACCACCACCCACAGCCCGGTGATAGATTTCTGTTTACACCGCATGAACTCCGTCCGGGTTCCGCAGCAGAGCCTCATGTAAACCCGCGGCGGAACCCGGACCGTCTGCGGGTTCCTTCAGGTGATGTTCTCCTCCATTCCGGCTCCTGCTGGATCTGTTTATTCCCTGAGCGGCTGACGCAGCTGACGCCTGCTGGAACCGTATCGCGGTAACAAAAGATCCGGTTGTGTCGGAGACGTTTTCCGCTCCGAGCGGTTGTCCTGCCGGTCCGCCGCCTCCTCCCGCTGCAATGAAAACAAAGAACCGAGAGAGGAGAAGCCCTCACCCCTTTCTTTGTGGTTTATTGTCCCATCAGACGGGCCTCTGCGCCATCGATTCTCACTCAGTGGTCCTTCAGATGCTAAAGGAGGAGAGGGGGAGGGGGTGGGGTAGGGGGAGGAGGGGGGCGGAGGGGCGCCGTAGTGGGTGTGAGAAACACAGACTGCGATCACAACACAAAGGTACACACACACACACACACACACACACACACACACACACACACACACACACACACACACACACACACACACACACACACACACACACACACACACACACACACACACACACACACACACACACACACACACACACACACACACACACGAGAGGAGGATCCAGCCTCAGCAGCGGGGCTGCAGGAGGAGACTGTCCGCATCCTGCGCTCCTTCAGGCGGGGACCTCCCCACCACCAGCCGCTCACCCTTCTCAGTCACTGGGTTCATTAAGGTGATGTATTCTCAGCTGCAATAACAAAATCTATATTTGGACCGTAACTCTTCAATTTTACCGCCAAAATGAGAAGAAATTATCATAAAGGAGGAGGGTCCAAAGTCCTCAAGTCCAGGACCAAGTCCTTCAAGTTTAACCCTCTTGCTGTTTAGGGGGTCAAACTGACCCCATAGACTAGAAGATTCCCTAGGCCCCAAAATAAGGACAGTGTGAGGGTTAAAGTCAAAAGTGACCACAAGAAGTCCATTTAGTTCAATCAAGCTCATTTATGGTTTGTTCTGCTAAAAAGTACAGTAAACACATTTCTGATGAATTACTTTAAAATCCAGAAGCATAAAGAAAAAACAGGGGGAAAAGCATCAAAACAGTAAAAGAGAGCAGGTGAAACTGGGCTGAATCCAGAGCTTCAAACCAGATATATATAAACAAAAAATATTTACAAAGTATAACACATTACTACTCTATAATACATATTATGCACTCAGTCATCTGTGTTACGAACCTGTTTAAAGTGGGGCCTTCAGCTGCATTTTAAGAATGATGTAATTTAGTCCTCTTGCATTGGGAGATGGGGGATTGTCCAGAGGAAGATGAGACACCAGATGATCTGAAGGCTGCTACAAAACTACCTGGGCTTCCATCAGCAGCAGCTCCACAGGCTGATCTCCTCCATGACACCAAGCATTGATGCAGGAGTGGATAGAAATGACCAGAAACCTGAGATTCTGTTTAAAGTATTGTTTTATTGATCGGATGTAATCTGATTATTTGAGACACTAACCTTTGGGTTTTTAATTATCTGTAGCCAAAACCATTAAAACTACAAGAAATATAGACTTAAAATATTTCACTATGTGTGACGGATCTGAGTTTCACTGACGTTAATACTTTTCTTTACAGTTATAAGAGCAAAGTGAATACTTGTTATTGTGGCGCAGGTGTTTCATTTGGTCTTTCACCTCAGGTGACTGCATGTGAAGGGGCTTGGCTAACTGGAACCTGACCTGTGTACGCCACCACTGTCAGAGGTTTAGTGGTTTTTGCAAATTTTTCTGTTGACGTCATTATTTTATTAAAAAACATAAATAGGAATCATTTCGACTGATTGGAGACAGGTCTAAACCACCAACAGCCAACAGCTTTACCTGTGGATCCAAGTCACATGGTGTTGTCACTTAGATGATGCTAAATGATTTTACCAATCATTTTCCTAAAAGTTCATCCTTCACTGACAGAAACAAAAAGTCCAGAGATCCTTCTGGAACCCACGTATCTCCATCAGCAGCGCGACTTAAAACGTCTCGTCCTGCATCAGGAAACAGAAGCTTCACAGGAAAACCTCCTAAAACTGATTAAAGACGTGTTTTAATCAGCAGGTAGAACAGGTTTTAGTCCCTCCATCCTTTGGAATCATGGACTGAACCCAACTGGGAAAAAATTATTAATAAATAGATGCCTGAAAAAAGATGTTATGTCCTATTTTAAACTGATTAACTGAAGATCAGTATTTTTAAACTATTACCTTAGTCAAATGTATAACTTTTACTTCCCCAGAAGAGAGTGTTAAATAGCGAGGGATATATATATATATATATATATATATATATATATATATATATATAAAGAGAGAGAATGAGTGAGTGTGTGTGTGTGTGTGTGTGTGTGAGTGAAAGAGTGAGAGAGCGAGACAGAGAGAGCAAGAGATTGTGTGAGAGAAAGAGAGAATGATGTTTGAATGGAGAAAGAATTTATTCAAAAACAGAAAAAGACTTGAAGATCATGAGGGTAGAAAAGCAACGACTCAGTCAGAAAACTGTTAATGTTTATTAATAATAAAACATATAAAATGACACCCCCGTTTATAAACAACTAATTTCTTTAACCAGACACCCCACACACACACACACCTGTCT
>SSNR01000224.1:651995-714039 GCA_006937965.1 Callopanchax toddi | reverse complement strand
AATGAACCCCCCCTTTATAAACAAACAATTTTTTTAACCAGACCCCCCCCACCCCCACACACGACCCCCCCCCCCCCCCAGCAGCTTCACTTCCCTGCCTGCTGGGCCTGGCGGCGAAGCTGAAGGTAGATCTTCTCTTTGATCCAGTCCTTGTTGTACGGTTGGTACGTCTGCGTGTCAGCTCGATACCTGAGGCAGCACACATTCTGTTACTGAGGTCATTTCCTCTGGCTGATTCAGAACCCCCCCCCCCCATCTGACTGCATGTGGATGCTTAGTACATACAACTCTTCACAATGACTGTATACACTCTATCCTTGTGTTTAAGAGCAGGTGTTTGCTCTTCATGAGCAGAAATGACTGCTCAAAGGCACTCAAACAGAGAGGCTGCTCAACCCAAACCTTCCTCCTGCTAACTGAGCTGTACTGTTCCAGCCCTGACCTGTCAGGACTTTAGTTTGTTTTAAATTAGAAAAGAGTGTGAAAGAAAGCTATGAGCAAATATTCTTTACTAGACTAGAAAATGGAGTGCCACACAAGTACACAGAGAATAAAGAACACGTTAATGCCACTAGGGATGCAGCGATACCACTTTTTTTCAATCCGATACAATACCGAAACTTGGATCTGAGTACTTGCCGATACTGAGTACTGATACTTCTACCACACACAAAAAATCCAATGAATTGGAAGACAGGTTCTATTTTCTTCCATTTCAGGTTAACTTTACACGGTATCGTATCGGCCTGATACAGATATCGATGCATCCCTAAATGCCACACAAAAAGGCTGCAGCTGGATATTGAGCCTGCAACCTTCCTGCTGAGAGACAGGAAAGCTTCCTAAAAAAAACCATCATGACGCTGGGAGAGGGGGGACGGGGGGGGGGACACAGATAGAGATGCAGAGAGAGAGACAGACATACATACTGTATACATATACACACACACACATAAATGTATACATATGTATATACCCATATTAGGGCTGGACGATAATTCAATATATACCTATCGATTAGGGCTGGGAGAAAAACCATCAAGATGCAGACATGAACGATTATTAATCGATTTAAAAGTGTTAAAATTTGATTTTATTATTTTAATTATAACAACGTTGAGGGTCGCAAGAAGTGGAACTCAAAAGACCGGAAGTCTGGCGCTCAGATAGTTTATAGAGCCACATAATGACGACACAAGACGGCTGAGCCAGATTTACGACCAGCGCCATCAACATTAAAAGCAAGTGTTTGGAAGTGCTTTAATTTCTATGAAGTTGAAGTTGACTGAAATATTTTGGAAACACAGCAAACAGAACCTACATTGAACGTTTTCACCCAGAGGAGAAAAACAGCTAGTGGTAGCTGCCACCACTAACCTGAGGACAGTTGAGAAAATATTGTCAAAGTTCCCACCTAACTCGGAAATGGCAAACCAGATTATAAAGTTTATTACAACTTTTATTGTGAAGGATCTGCATCAGTATTCAGTTGTTGAGAACCAGGGTTTTTACTCTATGTTGCTTATTTTGTAGCCACGCACGGCATAGCATCTCAAAGATCTTTTAGTGACACAGCCATTCCCAAACTGAACAATGAGACCAAAAATAAAGTCATGGAATCACCGTCTTCAATATTCCTTATTTATTTTTGAAGGAGAGCAGTTGTTTAAGTTGTTCAAACTAATTGGAAGTTCATAAGCATTATTTTAAATGAAAGCTGTGATTTCATTACAGTATTTCTGTTATTTAAATGATTGCACTGCTATGTTTTAGTAATTAAAGATGATGGAAGTAAATTCATGTTGGGTTATTACAAATGCTTTGCTTTAAAAATAACACACAGTCACATGGCAGGAAGGTGAGGGGGAACAACGATGTATCTAGATGCATCAATAATCGTTTTATAATCACATCACAGCTCTCTGAATCGTAATCGAATCGTGAGGACCCTTAAGATTCCCACCCCTACTATCAACAGACATGTGGTGCAATAGAAAAAACATGGGTTGATAAAAAAGTTTCCTGTCTTTTTTCATTTTGTCCAACCAGGTGATACTAGAGTCATTATTTACTCTGAACCAATCAGAAGCACAGACCTAGGCAGCTCCGTCACTACAAGGAGGGGGGGAGGAAATAATCCGGAAAATAGTTTAGTTAGTTTTTACAAGTCCAACAAAAACCAAACAATGGTTGTTTGCAAAATGAGCAGAGAATCAATAAAAACTAAGTCTGGTAACACAACCGACTGGTTTTATCATTAAGCTGTTCAAAGCCACAGGAATACAAGCTGTTGCCCCCGGTAACAATCCATACGGAGGAGAAATCCTCTGGATGATCTACCAGCACCAAGCAAATCAAACTGGGATAAACACGACCTGAACCCGAAACCTGAAGAACATGAAGCCCAGACCCGGACCACGAGCTGAACCGAACATGTAACATTCCAACGTGCCAAAGCGGAGTTGTTGTTTTTTAACAGAAGATAAAAAAATACATTTGATCCCTGTGCGGTTCAGCTGTCTGTGTTTTCCCTTGTCTCAAAAACAGGATCTTTAATCCCTCAAAGTCAGTCAATCATGTCCCAAAACAATAAAGCATGACACCAGGATTCAGCGTCGGACAGGGAAGGAGGGAGGGAGACTTTCGGCTCACGCTGCGCTGTATTTAGTGAACTGTCAACACTTTTTCCTTTATCTGAACTTACCAAATCTTAGATTTTTGTCAGAACAGAATTCAACATTCTTTATTTTTATAATTATGACACGAGGTTTTGTTTGCCCCTCTCTCTGCTGTCAGACTCAACCTGATCTATTAATTATTCAGCCAACCCGACCGTCGGTTTGGTTAAAATGTTTGAATAAAAGGTTGAATTAAATTCAGTTTTTGTTTGTTCCTTATTTTATGTGTTCTTTATTAAACGTAGTTAATAAAGGAATAGCATGAAATGACCAGGGCTGCACTTAAAATATAGTTTCTACATTTTTTCATATTTTCAATATTATCGATCAATATAAATTTTTTTTATCGATATACTTTTTTCCTATATCGTCCAGCCCTAACCCATATATACACTTTTATGATTTTTTAAAATCCAACTTACACCAAGCAGCTGAGGTCAGCGAGGTCGTCGATGAAGTCAAACAGCTGGCTGATGTCGTACGTTATGGATGGACTGTTGGGATTCATTCTCTTTAAATGTTCCTCATACATCTTACACACACCTGGACATGAGACAGTACAACGTCACTCACTGGTGAACTACAAATATACAACAAAGAAAAACGCTGTGTGGACAGGTCTCTGTCAGGTTGGTGGACCATCAGGGTCTGAACAGATCATCCAGTCCAGACACCAATTCTATAGGACTGAGGTCTGGTCTTTGACTGGTCCACTCCAGAACCTCCACCTCGTCTTCAAACCATCTCTGTAGCTTTATCTGGATGCTTCAGGTCCTGCTGGAGAATAAATCTTCTCCCAGCTGTAGTTCTCTAGCAGATGGAATCAAAAGGTCCTCCAAGATTTCTCCATAATCTGCTGCATTCATCTGACCTTCAACCTTTACCAGCCTTCCAGGACCTGCTGGTGAGAAGCCTACCCACAGCATGATGCTGCCTCCACCATGCTTCATAGGGGACGGTGAGTTTGTGATGCTCAGTGGTTGATGTCCTCCAAACAGAGTGTCTGTCTGATGGACAAAAGGCTCCATTTTGGTCTCATCAGACCAAAGAACTTTCTTCCACCTGACCATGGAGTCTCCAACATGCCTTCTGACAAACTGCAGTCCAGACTTGGTCTGACTTTTCTTCTACAGCAGCTCCTCCATAAAGCTTTGACCAGTGAAGAGCCTGGACAACAGCTGTTGTCTTCAGAGTCTCTTCCATCTCAGCTGATGAAGCTTGTAGCTCCTTCAGAGGACTCATGGTGTCCTGGTGGACTCTCTCACTAGTCTCCTTCTCTCAGGTCACTCAGTCTGTGAGGACGTCCTGATCTAAGCAGATTTACACATGGAGACATGTTCCTTCTATTTCCTGATGATGGATTTAACTGAACTCCAGTGGATGTTCAGAGCTTTAGAGATGTTCTTGTATCCATCACCTGATACTTTATAACCAGCTTTTATTTGATTTTCTTGGAGGATCTTTAGTCTTCGTGTTGTGATGGTAGCCAGGAATTCTGTTAACCAGTGAGTGGAGCTTCCAGACAGGTGTCTTTAGACTAGAACCAGTAGAGACACAGTCACTGACCTCAGGTGATCTCTATTCAACTAATTGTGAGACTCAGCTGGCTGGACCTCTGTTGATTTAGGTCAGTCACTTTAACAGTGGTGAAGATTCATGCAATCACTTATTTTATGTTATTCATTTTTATTAAATTGTCATTATTTTGTAGAGATCAGTTTTCACCTCGACTTTAAAGGTTTTTATTTTGGTCAAACAAGTGAAATTATGATGATCATGATTGATTTATAAAAGCAATAACATGTAAAACACCCAAAGGGGTGAATACTTTTATAGGCACTGTACATTTATAAAAACAGTCCATATAAAACCATCTTGAGCTTACCCTCCATACACTCGTTGACAGACTCATAATCAGCATACGTCCGTCCCTCAGGCCTCTTTGTGGGCTGCACCAGCAGAATGGTGTGAGACTGAAAAATTAGACACATTTATTTATTTAAATATCTTAATGAAGCTCATCCTGTTCATCCAAGTAAATATATACAGGAAAAGTGGGAAGCACTTTCAGTACATATTATAATAATAATGTGAATTACCTGTTAGAACAACACTTTGTACTTATAACTCAGCTAAAGCTGAGACAGCTTTAAGGTTTATTCAGAGTTCACATTAAAGGGATGTTATGTGAGCTGCATGAGACCTGTGTGTTCCGTTTATGGTAAATCACATGCATTTCTATAAGCGCATAACAGATTCCATTATTCTCACACACACACACACACACACACACACACACACACACACACACACACACACACAGGTGGTGGTAAACTCCATCAGTAGCCACATTTGCTCCATCAATCCCTTTGACCACCACCAACATTTACACACAGGCAGGGTGGGTAAAGTGTCACACAAGGACACAACAACAAAGTAACCCAGCTGGAGCTGGGATTGAACCGCCGACCCTCCTCTTATTGGTTGACCTGCTCCACCTGCCTGAGCCACTGCCATGGACTATAAAGGGCTATACATTACAGTTAGTCATTCACACACACATTCACACGCTGATGGCGGTAAGCTACTTTGTAGCCACAGAAGTGAAGCTGCTATAGACCAGGCCCTACCGGACCCTCTGAAAACCAGCAGCAGGTCAGGGGTGTCGCCTGAGGAAACAAGGACAGAGTGACCTGGGTTTGACCTGGCGACCCTCTGGTTGCCAGATGGACAGTTGCTCTACCTGCTGAGCTACTGACAGCCAAATAGTGATCCTGTTGAATACTGTTGAAAATGACAAATATTAATTCATGTCACTGGCTCTGGCTGATCAAAGAAGTTGGGAAAGTTCTAATTTTTGGATGCAATATTTGGCACATTCATTACTTTATAAAGATATTGATTTACTTCTCTATTACACACACACACACACACACACACACACAGTTTATATTAAACGTTAAAGAACGTTTAATTGTCAGAAAAATATTTAGAATTCGTTTTAACCACCTTCAGTAAACCTGTAGCTAAAATGTTGCTGATTTGAACTTTTATTGTTACTTATTGACAAACACGTTTTATTGTCTTCCTTCTCTCAATGACAGTGGGTTTGTTTACAACTGTCTGAGTAGGATTAAATCACCAACGTGTTTCTAAATAATATGTAATGATGGGGCGACCGAGGATCAGGGGTACAGAGGTTGTCCACTGATAGGAGGTCAGGGCTCAATCTCTATGTCAAAACATCCACTGAACCCCCACCTTCCTCCTGGCCGCCCTCTGCTCCTCGGGGTCGTGTCAGATACAGAGAACAGATTGTGTGGTGTGTATATATATATATATATATATATATATATATATATATATATATATATATATATATATATATATATATATATATATATATATATATATATATGGTCTCAAACCCCCTCCCCTCCCTCTAATAAACCTGTTTAGTGTGAACCAGCGTCATTGAGCAGGAAGCTGCCAAACGTGCCCCGTGCGCTAGTTAACGTTAGCAAAGGCTATTTAACTTAGATAAACAAATAAATATGAATCCGACAAAAACTCAGGTTTTATATTTCTGTATGAATATAACTTGTTTTAAAGTTTTACCATGTTTTCAGTCGCTTTCGGTCGAATTTCTGGGTTCTGTGCTGCCGTCCTGGGGCTTGACCTTTGACACCGGAAGGACAACTGGAGCGTTTTGACTTTTATTTGAATCTTCAGTAAATCTGATGCGGTTTGGAATTAGCTGTTGGTTGCGACGCTAATATTTGACAGTCCTCGTAATGTGAACACGCTGAAGAAAAACAACAAGTTTGCTCAAAACAAAACGCTTCAAACAGCAGCGGCAGCAGCCAGACCAGGAGAAAAACCGAAAAACCAGCTACAAGTAAAAAAATAATGCTCACAGAAGCCCCGCCCACCTGCGTTGCCAGGTCTGGAGAGAAAACAGCAGTACCAGCGCCATAGAGAAACAGAGCAGTACAAAACAGCCCTGAAGAAGCCCCGCCCATCAATGAAGGACAGACGTTTGATTTTTACACATCTATTATTCAGCATTTTATGTTTAAGCTATTTAGGGAATACAAGTAAAAGGTTTTATTGTTCCAGTTCACCTTAATTTTCTTTTATATTTATTTTAGTGTATTCCAGCAATAAACTGGTGGGCTGTTCCTCCCTTCACACCTACAGGTAGAGACACCATGTCTGGTGTCTTTTTGTCTATGAGACAGTTCAGACACCTCTTTATCTGTCATCTCTTCTTCACCTGGCCCACAATAAATATCAATCTAGGTCTAGTGATCTGGTAACTTTGTTACCTCATCACTTGTAAGTCGCTTGGATAAAAGCATTCGCTGAATGCATAAACATTAACAAACAGTGAATATATGAATGAAGCTCATCATCCCTATCACCTGCTGTGTCTCTGGCTGTAAATCCTTCCACTCTGCAGCAGCGTGTGACTGGAACTCTACACATCACTCTGAAACCTTACCATCTATCACTACCTTTAAATCTAAACTTAATCAGATTATGTCTGCCTGCTGCTCTTGTTGATCACTGAGTTCACACTCATTTTCATACGTTCACACGTATATACTTTTAAATGACTTCTTTTACATGCATGTGTATGTGTGTAAATATGTTATTTCTCCCCTCGCTCCCATTAATGCCAGCTGATCCATTCTTCTTATGCCTGCCTTTTATCCTGCTGATTGTGATTTTATTCATACTGTATGTACTTTGTGTTTGTGCACTACCTTCTCAGGCCTCTAAGGCCAGATAATGTTTGTGAATAAGAACTGCTTCTCAAACAATTCATTGATTAAAAAAAAAGGTTGAACTAAAGATTTAAATAAAAAGGCAACTAACTAAGGAAAGGCTTCCTCTGCCACCTTTCATAGCAGAGTTTTAAACTAAAAGTACCGTAAATATAAATGTCCTGTATCTGAATAGCACCTTTCTAAGTTATGGACTACAAAGTGCTTGACAGTACAATCGACTACAAAGCTCTTTACATCACAGTCATTCACATGGCAGGAAGCTACACTGTAGCTACAGAAGCAAAACAAGCAGACACAGGTACCATCAGACCCTCTGACCTCCACCAGGTGATGCAGGTGAAGTATTTCGCCCAAGGACACGACAGGGTGACCCAGCTGGAAGTGGGGTTCGAACTGGCAAACCTTCAGTTGCCAGATGAACGCTGTACTATTGCCTTCCCAACTAAGATCATGTTGTGTAGCAGTTTTAGTCTGCTTGAGAAAATAAATAAATAACGTTATGCATAATGTGATACAATCAGTCATCTCTCTCAGACTGCACTGAATATAAAAACTATTCACCCCACTGGGCGTTTATCCTTTTATTGCTTTTATAAATCAACCAGGAGCAACATCATTTGGCTTCTTTGACTAGAGGTCTTAGAAAAGTTTAAGATAGATAAGTTTACTTCAATCATTTAAATCAATCAATCAGTGTTCATGTTAGATATTTACACTGTCCGTTTAACCAAACATAAACCAATCATTAAAAATAAAGAATAAATGTAGACTTTACAAAAAATATTCTTTACAGTCAAAGTGAAAACTGATCTCTACAAAGTAATGACAGTTTAATAAAAATAACTAACATAAAACAAGTGATTGAGTAAACTTTCACCCCTTTAAGTGACTGATGTAATTCAACAGACTCTATAATCATCAGTGCTCCCAACAAACTCAAGAAGTGTTTACATCCCTGCTGTTTTTAGCAGTTTTCTTTTAATGCACTAATATACTGGGTCAAATTGTACATTTCAAGCTATCCTACTCAGCACAGTGTGTTTTGGGTGTGTTATTTGTAATTCACTTTGCTGCTGGACACTCAAATGTTCCTACTGTGGGACAATAATGGTTATTTCTATTCTATTCTATTCTATTCTATTCTAATCTGTGTGTTGCTTTATAAGGCTTCATGCCCTTATGCTTACTATGGATACTGTGAACTGACTAGTTCCATAGTGAACACCGATGGTTTGAGAGAGGAGTAAAAGAAACCATGTCAAAAGGGAAAAACCAACACTAAACAGAGGAGGAGGACTCAGATTTAATCTTTCCAGCACCTACCAGTCTGCTCTGAACTTAATTCCCAGACAATTCCAATCTAAGTCACACCTTCTATCTAATCAGAACAACCCACCAGGGAATCAGCTGAATACAGTGGAGCCAACATTTTCTCAGGAGGCAGGAAGGAGGTGTGTCACAGACAGTTGAAGATAAGCCTCACTCTCCCTTACTATAGACAGAATTGATAAAGCTACTCGGATGATTCAAAGAACCAAATAAGTCCAGCTGCCTTTATTTAAAACCCTTTTTTTTTTATTACCATGACTTGGATAACTGATAACCTTCACCAGCACATAGTGAACAAAGACAAAAGACGAGCCTAAATAAACTACTACACTTTCTAAACAAGCTCAGAAAAACCGTGACTTTCAAACATTTTAGGCGAATTCATAAATACCCCCCGCCCCCCGCCCCACAAAAATAATAATAATAATTTAAAAAATGAAAAAATCAACACCAAGCCCAAAATTGCTGATAATGAGCGGACTTGGCAACTTTGCAAAGCTGTTGTGATTTTGAACGTCTCCCGACTCACCGTGAACCGGAAGTAGCTAGTCAGTGACCGGAAACTCTGGGAGAGAACGGGACCCACAAAAAGGAAAAGGAGCCCGGGATTTAAACCTGCTTGACAGCACAAAATTACAGAAAGTATCTATTGTTCGTGGTAGGTAAGTGTGTTTTTAGGACCCCCTTTTAATTTCATTTATATTCAGTCAGAGCTCCGCTGGCTAATCGGCCTTAGCCGCCTAGCTCTGCCGCTGTTTGCTGTAATGACGGGTCGGGCTAACATTAAGTAGCCATTGTTGTCATTCCTGATCATAAAACACACACGAGAACTCTGAATAGTTGCATAGTTAGCATTACCATTTACACGTTTGTTTATTCAGCACTTGGCGTCATTTATAACTCGTATTTGAGCCGCAGCAGTTTATTAGATTTTAATGAATTGTGCTTTCCAGGTGTTTAATCAGTCCAGAGAACAATGCGCTCACAGTTCTTTGATCAAATGAAATCATTGCTCAGATTGATTTGTTTCATCAAGAAGAGTTCACTCCGGTTGGTAAATCCTAGGAGACATTATTACTCAGATTATTGCATCATCAATGTTCTGTTCAAAAAGGATCAATGATCATGTTGTCAAGAAGCCGTCAGCTATGCCCATAGATGCATCACATTTGTTCTGAAAGCCACTTTGTACTGGTCTAATCAAAAAGGCAGATTGAACAAACGGCTGCAATGATGGAGCCCCTTCACAGGAGCCCTGGAGACCCTCACACTGTCCCTGCATGGTGCCTGATCATTCAGTCTTATTTGTCAAGGACATGTTTGCAAACAGATGAAGTTTTATAAAGTCCATCATTTGTGTTTTTTATGACTGCACAGTGATGGTAATTTCTTGTTATTGCTTTTTGTCCCAGACTTTCACAGCCTGTTGGTATGTAGGGGTTTTAAAGCAGTCACACTTTCCTGGCTGGAACCAGCCTGTAGGATAAGTGGGTAAAGATCAATGAGTTTAGTTTTATATGCCTTTTAAAAGTTAGATTAGAATGACATTATTAATTTTGTTATTATTAAATGATTAAACCCAGTTGCCTAAACTGATCAACAGTATTGATCAACAATTTACAAATTAGAATTCAATTAAAGTCAATTTTTAAGATAATAATTGCACATTCTAATAAAGATGAGACCCCAGGAAGAATAGCAGCTTTTTTACAGCAGCTAATGGGGATCTTAATAAAGAAAGAAAGAAAGAACACACACCACTCCTTTAACGTGGGACCCTTCCTCTTCATTCTGCAGACACGTCAGCAGAAGGAACTCTTACCACATCTGACCACTTTTGTCACAAGATTTACCTTCTTTCAAAATGTTTAAGTAACATTTTAGAAAAAAATATCAGCCTCAGGCTGTTGACTGCAGCAGAAGAACAACGTTGCATAACTGTAATGATGAATACTTTGAAAATGGGTGCAGCCAGTGTCCCTGAGCTGAGTCCACAGCAGCTGCCTCTTTAGGGCATTGTGGCTCCACATCTGCTGTGAATAAGAGCGGCACAGGAAACATGAAGGTGTTGATGTGTAACGTTTATAAAAACACAGCTATTATTTCTTATTGCATTAATGTAACTGAAACAGCTCGCTGTATATTTAAATGAACTCCCATATATGAACACAGTTACAGTTTTATCAAATTTAAAACAATGTCATAATGGATAAATATAGAAAGTATATAGTTTTTATTTTTACTATTGTTTTTGCCCCACCAGTCTTCATTTCAAGTCACATATCAGTCTTTGTTCTGACTTGCTTTCTACACCACACAGTCCTCTTCATGTCATTGTTTCTAATTTTTACATGATTTTGTGTCTCCTTTTCTCTTCCGTAAGGATAAAAGTTGTGTTTGCATGTGAGGACAAGTGTCAGCCAAGCCAACCATGGCGAACAATGCAGAGGATGTTGAAAACAATATGGTGAGTATGAGCATCACAGCTGTTCTGTCTGTGAGGATGTTCTGGGTAACGGTTATCCAACATTTTTGGCTTGAAGAAAAGCTTGAAGTGTTTTTGTGTCTGATAAAGGAGCAGCATGTCTCTCTGTTTGTTTATTATTTATGAAGGGCTTTCTTTAAATGTTTACAGTAATTATGATGTTATCGATCAGGATCCTGACATAATAATTTTGACAAGAAACCCCTACAAAGGCATTTGGTTTGAGTTCAGTAAACTTGTCAGTCTTGTCAGAAATGCTGTCTGGGACCTGTGTTTCGATGTTACTGTAAATTAAAGTTGTTTCCTCCATGATGACAGAAAGAGTCAAAGTCTCTCTTTACTACCAGTGTCCTCCTAACAACCTGAAACCCGTAAGGTGCTTTGTTTACCTCACAACAGCTGTACAGCAGTGCTTTATCATAGCTACAGTCACTTGTGTCTCAGATTAAATATTAATGATGGCTGAATATAAACAGCTCAATAAGCTCATCTCCTGGGCTCAGAGGGCAGCAGCAGCTTCAGAACTTGAGAGTTGATTTTGAATATGAACATGACTTTTTTAACAGTGCTAAGAGTTAGGTTAGAAACAGAGCATAATCCATCATGGATTATGCTCTGTTTCTATCCATCCTTAGATTAATAGTTGTGACATTATTAAACGTCTTGACATGGAGGCCTGGATGGCTCTAAAATTCTTAAAGAGGAAAAGACAGAAGGGTTAGTTTTTAGCAGCTCTGCTGCTGAGACCCAGTGTGGGTCTGGGTTCCTCGGGTCAGTATTGTAAACGCAAACCTGAGGTTAAGGTGGACGCTGCAGCTTAAATGTTTGGGTTGTTCTGAAGTGACGTTCTATCAGTTATTTATCTACAGTCAGGACCACACCCACTAGTGACATCCCTCACAGTGGTAGGAGACTGAACTGAGCAATACCCATGGCTAGTCAGATCATGAGAGACACTGCTGCAGAGTGGTGACAAACTAGCTGCTAATGTTTGGATATTTAAAACAAGTCAAACGAGTCATTTCATCTCAAAGTTGCCTCTACTGTCCTGCTGCTACCAGAAAATTAGCCACCAACATGTCTCTCCTGAATGAAACAGCCATGGGTATTGCTCCATTGTGTGGTTGATAAACTGATGCACCAAACTGAGAAACGGTTTAAAGTGAAAGTATGATATTCAGATGAGCTGTAATAACCAAAAGAAAGTTCTCTAAAACCCAGCATGGGTGAAAGAATACCTACCGTACTACCACCTTTTTGCTCCTTATGTGGAGGTAAAACTTTAGTTTGGCGATGAAGATAAGTGTAGCTGGATCACCTAAAGGTTCAATCAATAAAATGACAACAGTTACCAATTTATGCACCTGCCTAATTTTGTTTAAACAGTTACTACACACTTACAACCAATGAATTATATAAGGGAAACGCATGAAGATTAACAACGCTGCCCAAACCTCCACACCCCACTGTAATACAGTACTATGTATATACTGCAGTGCTATACTACAGTACTATGTAAATACCACAGTACTCTAGTAATGGAATTGGTTCTCTGCATGTAACCAGTCCCTGGGGAGCAGCAGCCAATTTCATGACGCCCAGGAAGCATTTGGGGGGTTTAGTATTTTGCCCTTGGATACTCGGACACCTGACTAGGGCCGGGGATTGAACCTGATCAGTGGACAACGACTCTACCCCTGAGGCACAGTCGCCCTGTCTCTGTTGTATGAATGATACTACTGTATATCTTATTTGCACGTCAGTCTGATGTTGGTTGTTTAAAAGTGCTTTATGAATAAAGTTGGATTGGATATCTGGTTGAGCGAACACCAATCAGTCAAGTGTTTTTGCATCTTAGCTATGTCTAAGACCAACAGCGGACTGATTGCCAGTACTGAGATTGTTAAGTTGAAATCCCTTCCACTGCTCTGATCTCTACATGTCTCTTTCTGTCTGGATAACTGCAGCATGTTGTTGCTGAAACTAGTCTCAACTTGTCAGAGTTGGAGTTCACAGTGCGATGACATAGATTTGCTCTTGACAATGGTGGTGGTGGGGGGTGTTTCAAGCGTTCACCAAAACAGGAAGTGAAGATTAAAGTGATCTGTCCTGGTCCCTGTCCGGGGACCAGCCCAAAGTTACCATCACCAAGAAAATACCTGATGGTCAGTCCTCATTCAGACCCAGGGCAGGTGCCATCGGCGTAAGTGGGTTTGTGACTGGATTGACCGGCGTGAGCTCCTTGCGGCGGTCAATCCAGTCCCGAACGCCTCCTTACCCTGGACACCGGTCCGTCCACAAACTCCACGAACAGCAGCACAGCGCTGCACGTATTATTTGTGGGGGTACGGTGCTATTTCTGCACCCTTGGATCAAATTATTGGTGGGGACAATTCAGTGATTGCTGGATATTGGTGGGGACACGTCGCCTCCGTCTATGCCAAATCTACGCCCATGTCACAGTTTATATTTTGTCCTGATGGGTGTGTTAGATATTTTTTCTGATGGTAATAGTGAGCCAGCTCAGCCTGATGTCACTATTGATGTTTTTTCATCTGTAACTTGAAGTAAGTTTGTGGTTTATTCGAGGTCTCTGTAGGCAGTCTCAGTCACTGAAGGTGTTACTATAAAGCAGAGGTAGGCAACCCTGGTTCTCGAGTGCCACTATCCAGCATGTTTTTGTTGTTTCCCTGCTTCAACACACTGTTCAGCAGGTCCTCAGGTTCTTTAGAAGCTTGTTAATCACCCACTGATTCAGATCAGGTGTGTTTATGCAGAGCAACACCTAAAACATGCAGGACTGTGGAACTCTGTGGTTCCCGTTACCTCCCACCCACCATCATGTGTCTTGTGTTTATTGTGACTGTCAGAGTATGTGCTTTACATGTTGGAGGCTTTTTTTTCCTGTTTGTTCTCTGAACGCAGGGAAATGGACATGTTTTTTTTCCCCTCTCTTCCTCATACCCTCCCCTCCAAGCGTTTTCCTCTTAACATCAATGCTCATGCCCACACACCTGTTTTCTGTCTTGTAATATGTTGTTCATCTGGATCTTGGAAACAGCTGTACTGAAACTAAGTTTCATTGTATCAGGATGCTGATGCAATGATAATAAAGTCTTCTTATCTTAAACGGGACTTTGGGTACTTTTAAAGAGGATTCTATCGGTTATTTATCTACAGTAAAAACCACACCCTCCAATGACATCACTCAAAGCAGGTGGAGTCTCTTGAAACAGGAAGTAGTCCTCTGACCGAAGCAGTACTCGTGGCTAGTCAGATCAGGAGAGACACTGCTGCAGATTGGTGACAAATGATCAGCTAATTCTCAGGTATTTAGAACAACGTTTAGTCTGTGTGGTCCTTACTGTAGATAAATGACTGATTGAAAGACACTTCAGAAATAATTCAAAATAAAACGGATGTAAACCTTCCTAACGTTTGTATTCAGTTGGACACTAAAGTTTTCTCAAACCACAAAACAGTTGTTTTATTAGTGTTTGATCATAATCATATGGTTCAAATTATTAGTATTTTGTGTAATGTTTGGTTTCATTTTGTTTTCTTCTTCCTAAAGGACCACCGAGAGGCCACTCCAGCCCCAGAACCCATCCATCAACCACAAGAGGCTACGGGGACCAGAGTCCGATCTAGGGGAGGTTCAGGGACTGGAGGAGGTGATGCTGAAGGTGGACGTGTTAACGATGGCGGCCCAGAGCAGAATGGGCAGCCTCCAGCCACCCATCCTCCACGGGTGGTGGAGAACGAGGAGGACGAGGATGAGGAGATGACCTTAAAATATGGAGCCAAACACGTCATCATGCTGTTTGTTCCTGTGACACTCTGCATGGTGGTTGTCGTGGCGACCATAAAGTCTGTCAGCTTCTACACCCAGAACGATGGACAGAGACTGTGAGTGTTATGGTCCTCATCAGTCAGACAGAGACACTGAGGGACACTGTTTGACATTTAGGGACTATGTGAGACTCTGCAGGACACAGTGGGACTCTGTAGGACTCTGTGGGGCCAGGGTCCGGTCTGACTCTGGAGACCTGGTGTTACAGTACAGCAGTTTGTCTCTAGGTGGAGCCACTGTTCCACCTTCCTCTCCAGACAGAACCAGCATCAGATTTTGACACTGGGTCATTTTGTTTATTTTATTCAACGAAGAAGAAACAGTTTTAGAATCAAAGCCAGGCTCCTGACATTTAAACTCCTAAAACAGTCACAACACTTTAACATCTTTAGTGAGTGAGTTCTTGTCTTTATTGCATTCATTATGTTTTTCTACTTTTCCAGGATATACACACCATTCCCTGAGGATACGGACACAGTAGCACAGAGAGCGGTCAACTCCATCCTGAATGCCACCATCATGATTACCGTCATCATCGTCATGACGCTGGTGCTGGTGCTGCTATACAAGTACCGCTGCTACAAGGTACAAGCTAAAGCTTTAGCTTTACACGTTTAGCTGTGTTGATCCTTAAAGATCTACCTTGTAGTAGTGATAACTACAGTAATGAGGCTTATCTATGATATCAGATTTATACCAAAAACTACCCAAGTGGGCAGCCGTGGCTCAGCAGGTAAGGATGTTGGTCTGACCTGAAGGTGAGAGGTTCAATCCCCGGTTCAAAAAACAGAACCCCAAAGTTTCCCCCTGGGCACCAAACTAATGGCCATCCACTGCTCCTCAGGGACGAGTCAGATACAGAGAAGGGATTTACCCAAGGGGACAAAGGATCAGTTCTTATTATTGTTACTATAAAAATCTTTATGACAACAAATGCATGATCAACCAAACAGTAATTTGATTACCTCTTGTGGAAGGTGTAGTTACATTTCTAAGGAGTTGCTCTTGAACCGTAATGAGTTTGATCAGCAGCACATTATAAAAATCTGTCTTTAGCTGAACCTTGTTGCTTTATGTTGCCCTTAAAAGGGACATTTCAGCCATTCTGAAGTGTTTCTGATCTGAAGTACAGCTTCAGGAACTTCTCCTGCAGAGCCAGCAGACCATGGACCAGAGTCTGAATCACTCAGGCTAAGAGTCCATCTGGAAAACCTCCACTTCATGCCGCTCAGATTGCGGTGGTTTTAGGTCAAATATCTGCTGAGATAAAGGGATGTAGTGTGACTGTCACCTCAAACACAAATATACTGGTGATCCTTCTGTCACTGAGGTGGAGACGAGGCAGGTCCACTGAGCCATGTGGTCTAAAACCAACAGGAAATCATCCTGTTGTGTTCTGTGACTCATCTACAAACTCCAGGATCAGCATCTTTGGGAATGAAATGAACGTTTTGAAACACTGAGACTAAAACATGAGTAAATCAGAGTAAATGTTTCTGTAACGATCTTTGTGGTAAAGCCACACGTTTTAAAATAGTCATGAGAAATGAACTGTTCTTTCTCAGGTGATCCAAGGCTGGCTCTTCCTCTCCTCCCTCCTCCTGCTCTTCTTCTTCTCCTACATCTACCTCAAGTAAGCCACACCTATTCAGTGTTGGACAGATTTAAATATGTCTGACGTTTATTATGATATTAGACCACTAAGGCTTCTTCTTTCTCCAACAGAGAGGTTTTCAAAACCTACAACGTGGCCATGGACTACTTCACCCTGGCAATAATAGTTTGGAACTTTGGAGTGGTGGGCATGATATGTATTCACTGGAAGGGACCACTGCGGCTCCAGCAGGCCTACCTCATCATGATCAGCGCTCTAATGGCCCTGGTTTTCATCAAATACCTGCCAGAGTGGACCGCCTGGCTCATATTAGCAGTTATATCAGTTTATGGTAAACCTTCTTCCATTTCTTCACCTCTTTTTACTTCTAAGCTTGAAGGATCAATTGTTTGTGCCTCTTTTTAAAAAATGATTGCACCATGGTGCTCTTTGAGCTTCTTTAGCTCTTAAAGGCACACTGTAACTTTTTCATATTTTCAAATCTTTTCCTTGAGCCAGTATGTGCTAATATGACCCATTACAGGGTTAATGAAAACTCACTCAGCCCCATCTGCTGCTTGTGTCCAGAATACCGTATTTGCAACTTCTGAGTCTCTGGTCCAGTGCCCTGAAGTCTCACAAAGTCATGTATTTCATGAAGGTTAGGCTAACCCAATGTGGCTAGTCGATATGCTAGCGCCATAGTGTTTTTAGCTCATGATTCCTGCTTTTTTAAAAATCTCTCCTTGTTTTAAAAACAGCTGATTTCTTTGAATGAGTGATGAACCGCTCCAGTAGAAAACGGTAAAGGCTGAGGAGACATTTCAGCAGTTAGATTTAGGTGTTTCTGAGCAAAAATAATGCTAATGTTTTTATGATGGTGATTTAAAATGGACACTAGGGGGTGCTAAAACAAGCCAAAACTACATAATATGCCTTTAAAGCAGGGGCGGGAACCTTTTCATTCTCAGGGCTGTTTAAATTTTAAAGAGTCTGAGGGGCCACTCAATGTGTAGAACAAATGGTATAACTAATATCAGTTATAGATTACATGTTGAGGAAAAAACAATAGATCAATAATCTAGAGACTCCGCCCACTGTGAGTGATGTCACCAGTGGATGTGGTGTTTACAGATAAATAATTGATAGAACGCCACATTAAAATGACCCACAAGTCCTTTTTATGGTCAAACTTTGGTGACTTGTCTGTCAATAACATATCAGCGGCTTCACTCATCCTACTGTGTGCTGATTGAATATTTATCTGATTTTTGCATGTTTTTTAGATTAACCGTAAGAAATGCTGCTCATATGGCAGGGATCGGCAACTGGCGGCCCAAATCCGGCCCGCGACCCACGTGTGTCCGGCCCCCCACGTGTTTATTTATCTGAACCACGTGTTTCCCAGACTGAAATCAGCCCACAACCAAGTGTCTACCAACGTTCTGTTTATTTACCTGAACCAGGTGTTTTTCTGTTTATTTATCTGATCCATGTGTTTCCCTGACTTTTTGTTTATTTCTGACTAAGTAAATGCATGTGGTCAAGCCCTGTCCTTTATCAGTAACATTTAAACACGTTATGAAAAGTTGGTCTGTGCCAGGATCGAACCCAGACCCTCTTGCTTTGAAGTCTGTGTCACTAACCACTAGACTACAGCGTCTAATAGGAAACCACTGACGTCATAATGGTTATAACTCTTCTTTTTCAGCCTTTCAAGGTTGACACATTGAGAAGAAGACTGAGTTACATTTATATTTCAGACAGTTTAAACATCATCAGCTCTCTGCCTTTTAAGTCAGGTTCTATGTGTCTCATTACTTTAAGCACCAGCACCCCCCGCGTGCAACCCCCAGCCCACGAAAACTCCTGGAAAAATGAATGTGGCCCTCTAAGGTTTTTAGTTGATGACCCCTGTCATATGGATTCATTTAAATAATGGTAACTATTTGTTAACTAACTTGAAAATGATAAAATTATCATTTTTATCTCCAGTTTGGCACAAAAAAAGAAGAATGGTAATCTTTGTTTTGTTTTTATTCATAATTCTAGACAGCAGACTAATTACTGGTAAATATTCATTACATTTATTGATGATAATTATTGCTATTGAGGGTAGGTTCATACTGCCAAGAGTACAATCAGAGAGCGCTAAGAGAACGGTGATGTACAGGTCAATGGTTACATGGAACACATTGCCTGGTTATATTATTAAAGAAGATAATCAACATCAATTCAAATCTCTTTTAAAGAGATATTTGCTAACTGAACAGCTTTCTGAACACTAACACTATGTATATTAGTCATCCTAATAAAATATATCTTGTAATCAACATATATACTAGGTTCTGGGGGGTGGGGGGGGGGGGGGGGGGGGGGGGGGTGATATCTGTTGATTGTTGTTTTTGTTTATATGAATTTTCATTTTCTATTGTTGTGATTATTGTAAAATGAAAAACTTAAACACTGTATGGCAGCATGTTGGATGGACACAGCTAATGGAGAGCCAGATAAAGATAAACGATTACCTCTGTTCTGTAAGGGAAAAGTACATCCATTTTCTTTTTTATGTACTTTTACTTTGTGTTGCAGCTTTTCTTTTTCTACAAATTTGTGGCTAATTATGAAACTTTGTTTGCTCTTGTGCTGTTATAAGTTGTTAGTATAAGTTGTCATTATAAGCTCTTTAAAGAGGAACATTTAGGAGCAGAACCCCTATAGATGTGAGGAACACTGCCTCTCTCTCTCTCTAACATGATTGATCTGATGTCTTCTCTCAGATCTTCTGGCTGTGCTCTGCCCCAAAGGGCCTCTGAGGATCCTGGTTGAAACGGCTCAGGAGAGAAATGAACCCATCTTCCCAGCTCTTATCTACTCTTGTAAGATAAACACACACACAGATTTTTAGTTCCGATAACATTTAGTTGTAATAAAACAAAGGGCAGTATAAAGCTTGACTTTTAGAAAAAAGAATAGTAGACTTAAAGGGATACTCCACCGCCAAGTTATTTTTTGTCTATTGCCATATTCCTCAGAGTTAGATAAGTGGGCAAAAACTATTTGTAAACAGCCCAGCTGTTTTCCTGATCCGGCAGTACTCTCTTTGCTTTAGCTTAGCTAAAACACTGTAAGTGAATGGTACCAGATAGCATTGCCAGAAAAAACGTCCATAAAACTCACTAATAGTGATAATAATTCTGCCTAGTGACTTCAGTAAACATATCGACTGCAAGGGAAAATAAAAAGTAACACGAAGGAATTACAGGTACTAATTTTAACTCGGGACTACTTTTATGACAAAGAGCAGCTGTAACCCTCCGCTGAACGGCGCAGCTACGGTGAACAGCACAAGGACATGACGTACAGCCCCAAAGACACCTACTTCCGTAAACACGTATCACACACGTTGTTTACAAACCGTGCGTCATGTCCTCGCGCTGTTCACCGGAGGGTTACAGCTGCTCTTTGTCATAAAAGTAGTCCCGAGTTAAAAATAGTACATGTAATTCCTTCATGTTACTTTTTATTTTCTGTGACTTCCTTGTAAGCAGCTGTTTGACAGAGTTTTCATTACAGTTTATCTAATTTGACCTTCTCCAGTGTTGGGTTCAGGTTCTTGTACGCTCAGAGGTTCTGATTAGAACCACCATGCCGTTATGTAAAAAACATGTACTTGTATTAATGTGTAAAACTGACCAGTTCTCTTCTTTTCTCCCAGCTACTATGGTGTGGCTTGTGAACATGGCGGACACCGACCAGCCGAAGAGGAGCTCAGGAGAAGCAGGTTCACCCCAACAGGAGAGTCAGGGAGGTGAGTGGGAGTCAGGGTGGGTCTGACCAGACCTCCTGGTTCCAGACTCTGTGATGGTTCTGGATTCAAGGGTTCTAATGGCTGCTTGAAATTCTTGAAAATGCTTGAATTTTAACCAGTTTTTTAAAGGTTTTGAAAGAGCTTGAAATGCAGTGTTTGAAATCAGCGAGGCACCAAAAAGTCAGCTGGTGATCAGAATCAGCTGATATTCAGGATAATGATCTCCATCAGCGATTGGCCAGTCTGAGACTCAGAAGGTTGAGGTTTTACTTTTAAGAATCCACTTTTTAAAGTTAAACAGAATGATAAAACCCATATTCTGGTCATTGTAGTTCTTGTATAAATCAGAAGTTTCTCGAATCGGTTTCTGCAGGTCAGCTTCTCGGTGAACTGTACGGCCCTCAGAACCAGAATTGGTGCATCTACATTTCAAACATGATCTAAAATTTTGGCTTTATCACAAAAACATGAACTTTTATGATACATGAAGTAATGGTTTTGAGTAAATATGTACTGTTCCTGTGTAAACCATCACCAACATGAGGTGCCGGGACATCTTGAAACTGACAGTTCTTGAACACTGCCTGCTTTTTGTTTTGGTAATCTTGAGAGAACCCAGGATTCTGACTGGTTTTGTTTATTAGAAGCTGCAGCGTCTCCGACAGCCTCCAGTCCATCGCAGGATGACGGTGGCTTCACGTCTACCTGGGTCAGCCAGCAGCAGCACCAGCTGGGAGTGCTTCAGTCCACCGAGGAGACCAGACGGGAAGCCCAGCAGATGCCCTCCGCCCGCCCCCCCGTTGAAGACGACGATGAAGAAAGTGAGTCCTGAACATGTGATTATTTAACATTTTGAGTTTAGCTGACATTCACACACAGGCCTTTTCCCATCAGCACATCAGATGCTGCAGGTCTTCTTCTATGGTGTAAAATGGAGGATTTCAAATAGCATTACAGGGTGTTATCGGCACCTACTGTTAAGGAATGTGAATAGATAATGTTTTTTCTTAACATTTCGTGGTCCAGACATAGGCCTGAGACCCACTGAAACCAGGTCCACAACCCACCAGTTGAGAAGATGTTGATGTTGTGGTGTACTGGTTGTAGGAGCAGCAGAGGATAGGAAGAAGGTTGTTTTGGTTTCTCTGAGTTTGTGATTCAGACGAGTGAAAACACAGATGCTCTTCCTCTCAGGGTGTAATCATCATCATGTCTGAGTTTCCTCTGAACACATGGAACAGTTCTGGAATGTTTTTATTGTCTCTCTGTGAAATCCTGCTGCCTGTTTTAGTCTGCTGGTTTTTTTGTCTTCAGTGTTTGGTGGTCCTGAGCCCATTTTAGCTTAAAGCTTGTGTAAATATGGGGCCAGAGCCAGTAATTACAGCTGGGTTGAAATGAAAGTGTTTAAATCGACCACACCCTAAATGTGGCGACCTCCTGTGATTTCAGGGGGTGTAAAGCTGGGACTTGGGGACTTCATCTTCTACAGCATGTTGGTGGGGAAGGCCTCAGCCACCGCCAGCGGGGACTGGAACACCACGCTCGCCTGCTTCGTAGCCATCCTCATCGTGAGTGCTTATTTGTTTTCATGTCGCGCCAAAGCCACTAGAGCTTGTGTGTCTTGTGTAAACCACCTGATTGTTTAATAATGCGTCTTTCCTTGTTTGGGATGTGACCTCTGACCCTCTAAGTTGTGTTTTTGTCTCTGTGCCTGCAGGGCCTCTGTCTGACACTGCTGCTTCTTGCCATTTTTAAGAAAGCTCTTCCGGCTCTGCCCATCTCCATTTTCTTCGGTCTGGTTTTTTACTTCGCCACAGACAACTTGGTTCGGCCCTTCATGGATAAGCTGGCATTGCACCAGTTCTACATTTAGCAGGGCGCTGCCTAATGGCCTTGGCCCCTTTTAGCTCTCCAGCCAACATGAGAGCACTCCCATCATGCCCGGGATAACAAAAGGCTGCAGCGGCCCCTCTGGCCCCCCTCACCACCTCTAAAGAACTCATGGTGCCGAGACGTGTTGACTTTGCTCTGCCTTCATTTCTGGCACCAAGAACCTGACCCAATCCCCCACACAGACACCCCCCCACAACAACAACAACAGCTGAATATTTCATTTTAAATTGACGAGACGTTTTTCACTCTACACAAGACCTTGTCTTCAATTAAAGCAACAGGCAGCGCTTTCAGGCACAATCCAGACCAAGGGAGCACGTTGGACCCTAATTTCTCCAGGGAAGCTTGTCTGCTTCCCATTCCCTTACTGGGATCTTCCCAGTGCAACCAGTCGCCTCCCACCGGAGCTTTACAGCAGGTGCCTTCCTCAGGGACACCGAGATGTGGAGAGAAGGAAGATGGCTCATAAAATCTTCCTTCAGAGACTTGAACCAAGTATCGTTCCCAACTCAAGTCCGTCACCTCTGACCCCAGGACTGGAGCCCTTTAGCTACACTAACACAGTTTGGTGGTGACACTGCTAGTAGAGACGAGTGTAGTTTGATTGTTTGTCACTAGAATGTGCTTTGCTCACTGCTGTCAGTCATTCAAATTATTGTTTTATTTTTCTTCGATTTTAGAACTAAAGTTCAAAGCGCTGCAACTTGACAGAAAACCCCACAAACACCAGTGATTTGTTTAGTGGCTGTTTTTCATCAGGAAAGTGTGCGGTTTTCTTTTGTAAATTCTGAGACTTATTTGAGGTTTCACCATGTTTTCTGTCCAAAGCGTCACGTTAAAAGGATGTTTGGGTCATTCTGAAGGGGCGTACCATTGGTTGTCTACACTGAGCACCATATCAACCAGTGACATCACTGAAAGCAGGTGGAGTCTCTAGAAATGGGAAGTAGTCCTCTGACTCATGGTCGATCAAATTATGGTTTAGATGCTCCACCATCCGAATCCACAGAGGATGTCTACGGTTCTAAAGGCTGACTTTATAGGATTAAATATGAATGATGAAAGTTATCAGAACTGACACAAATAGTGACCAAATGATGAAGTCAAGCTCGTTCCATCCATTCTTTACATGCTGCTGGTTCTCGCCTCCTCCAGAGCAGATTTATTATGTCCATCATGAGTTAATGACATCAAAGGTGGATGGAGGACGTATGAAAGTGACTTGGGTCAGATCTGGTTTTTGTCACTTCAGTCTGCAGAGTGACTGTAGCCTCTGGCTGAGCTCAGCACAGTTGTTTTCAGTCATGACCCAAACCTCGTGACCTAAAAACAAACAAACGGTCTCGAGCTAAACTGTAGAGGGTTTTCTAACAGGTAACAGGGTTAAATACCTCAAAATTAACTGCTAATTTGTGATCTGCAGCAGAGTCTCTCCTAGACTCCTAAAACACTTCCCGTTTCTAGAGGCTCCGCCCACTCTGAGTGATCTCACTGGTGGGTTTGGTCCTGACTGTAGATGAATAAGTGATGGACACACCTTACAATGACCCTGATGACCTTTAAGGACTCAGTTTGACGAGTGAAGACGCAGCGACGTTCTCTCACATCAGCCACCAACTAGTTCTGCTGGAGCAGTCGGAGGTTCAGTGCCTTGCTCAAGGGCATTTCTTTTATTGTTGTTGTTGTTCCTGTGAGACATAAATGTGCTTTGTGTGTTTTTCCTGAACTGAGGTGAAGCTTTTTTTAAAATTTCCCACCAGTCCAGGGATTGTAACCTGTGACGATCCGGTCACAGATTCAGGCTCCAGCTGTCCGTGATGCTCACCTGGTGCTGTTTGGAACTATGCTACGTCCAACACTGAAGCTGTTTCTACACACATTTTGTTTTTTTACATCCTAAGAAGAAACCTTTAGCACCAGGAGTTTTTATCTGGTTCCTGGTGGTTCCAGTTTGTGTTCAGACAGCTGACATTCTGCTGAAGAGGGAGTAGATCTAGTTGAATTTGAAAACACTTTTGAGAAAACTCTCAACAAACAAACCAAAAGATTAAAAGAATGCTAGATGATGGAATGAGGTGGTACTGCTCTGACTGGAGGACCAGCTGCACTGATGCTGCTGCTTCGTTGCACTTGGGTTTGATGCTTGCAGACCAGAGGACCCAGAGGAAACGTCAGTAACATTCATTCAGATTTTTCCGCTTTGTGTTTTGAGGGAAGCTGTTGAGTGACTGGATTTTTTTTTCTGTATTTCACATTCATATCTGTGTGTTATGCAAAGCATTTCTCATTCAGATTTTGTTCTTTTTTAATAAACAGAATAAAAATAAGATATCACAGCTTGTCATCTGTAACGAGACTCCATCAGTGTCGCTTGGTGGGAGGTCCAACTGTTGAGTTCATAGAAAAAAATTACACATTCTTATTTCATTTTATGTAATATTCTAATCTACTGAGATACTGATTATTTTTGGGGTGGGGGTGGGAGTGCGTATGGTGTAGCCATAATCATTAAAGTTACTATGTGTAATGATAATGAATCTACAGTAGGGGGAATTATTATTTGATCCCCCACCAGTTATTAAAGTTTTCCCACTCCTGAAGAGCAGAGAGGTCAATAGTTCACATCATAGGAACTCCTCACCTGTTAGAGACAGAATATAAAAGCACCATACAAAAAAATCCTATTTCATTATTTTTAATTATTTGCAATTTCTTGCATAAAACGTATTTGATCCCCTAGCAAACAGCTAGAACTCTGTCTCACAGACCTGTTAGTTGGTCTTTAAGAAGCCCTCTTACCTTCCACTCATTACCTGTATTACACCTGTTTAAACTGATTACCTGTGTAAAAGACACCTGTCCACACTCAGTCAATCAGACTCCACCTAAACAAAGACAACATCTGTTTATATCTTCAGATTCTGCCCCAGTCAGTTGGCTTTGGTTCTCACCATGCTTTAGCTTTAGCCCAAAGAACTCTGGGGTATTTTTCTCCTCTCCACTATTCTTTATTCTATGAAAAATAAATGATTCTCATTCAGGTTCTGATTGTCTATTGAGATGTTATCAGACTGAACAAAACATCATTTGTGAAAAATTCAATATTTTATTCATGTCAGATTTTATATAATTTTATCAACATGAGGATATATTATGTCTCATATTTACACTTGACTTCATACATCAACCCAATTCTAGTGGACAAAATAATCAAATTAGTCTCAGTGAACTAATAATTTGATTTAACCATAAAATTGTATTATGAGTTTTCTTGGAAAGACAGAATGAGGTTTGAAGAACCTGTGGTATGGTAACACTTCTTTCACTCTTCCAGGCTTGTAATTGTTTCAAGCGTTGACAGAATTTAAGATTCTGTCCAGAGGTTTGGGCAGCGTCCCGAGTGTTCAGCAGCGCTCATCTTCGTTTTGAGTGTTCAGCAGCGTTCCCAGTGTTCAGCAGAGTTCCCAGTGTTCAGCAGAGTTCCCAGTGTTCAGCAGCGTTCCCAGTGTTCAGCAGAGTTCCCAGTGTTCAGCAGCGTTCCCAGTGTTCAGCAGCGTTCCCAGTGTTCAGCAGCGTTCCCAGTGTTCAGAAATATTCCCAGTGTTCAGCAGCATTCCCAGTGTTCAGCAGCGTTCCCAGTGTTCAGCAGCGTTCCCAGTGTTCAGAAATATTCCCAGTGTTCAGCAGCATTCCCAGTGTTCAGCAGCGTTCCCAGTGTTCAGCAGCTTTCCCAGTGTTCAGCAGCATTCCCAGTGTTCAGCAGTATTCCCAGTGTTCAGCAATATTCCCAGTGTTCAGCAGCATTCCCAGTGTTCAGCAGTGTTCCGAGTGTTTTAGAGTTCTCAATTTTGTCAAACCTCCTTCTGGAGTTCTGAGTTCCTGCTTCCTCTCAGGGATGAACATCTATCTGAGAGGAATACATTAACTTATTTTACAGCCTTGGTAAAGAATAAAACAGCTCATCGTTTTGTTGTGACAAGTGTTTGTATTTAGCATCCATGCAGCAGTAAATATTTTTGAATCAGCCTCAGCTTTCTGTCAGTGAGCTGGACCATTGCTCAGCACCTGAGTAGCAGCCAGAGTGATGCTGTGCCATGAAGGGTCATTTCAGATGAGAGAAACAGCTGATTGGTCACCAGCTGCTCTAGAAGATCACTCTGCTGCATTTGATGCTGGCTTCCTCCAGGCGTCTTGTTCGCTATAAGAAACCCAACTTTGGGGCAAGTTTTCACCTGACAATGCAGAAGTGGTGCCAAATTTGTTAAATGTTCATAAAAAATAACTATTCATTAATAATTAGGATAAATAAAACTGAGCCTAATTTATTTTGTTTCCCAATTAAATATATCTTCTTTCAAGAAACTCTCATTCAACCATCAGTCATCACCTTCATTCTGATTAATTTCATCATTCTTTTAATTAAGGTAGTTGAAGACTGTAATAAAGTTTTATTTGCATAAAGACCATTTGGTCTGTGTGTCACATTAATAACATGAGGTTTCCTGGTGAACAAGAATTCATCACGTTGGAGTCAACATACTGGCGTGAATCTTTAAATTTTGTGGTCACTGACTCAAATATCTGATTGTTACTGTAGATAAATAAGTGATGGGAGGTCACATCAGAAGGTCCTGCTGCCTGGAGAACTGGCTGCTATCTCATCAGTGACAATTTGAACCTGAGGAAAGAAACAAAGCAGGATGAATGTTTAGAGCCAGAATCTTCTATCAGACTAGATTCCAGATTACCATGGTAACAGAGACTGATCTCTAGATCACCATGGTAACAGAAACTGATCTGTAGATCACTGTAGTAACAGAGATCAAGATCTAGATCACCACAGTAACAGAAGATTACCATGGTAACAGAGACTGATCACTAGATCACCATGGTAACAGACTGATCACTAGATCACCATGGATGAATGGATTTGTTTCTGTTTGTTACATTATAATAGTGATGTCATTGTACAATTATAAGTTTTGAAATAGATCAATCGAAATTGGAATGGATTAAAGCCCATGTTTATTTTGTCCATCCCAAGTATCCTCATGATACATACTGTAGATACAATAAGATTAAAAATATATAGAAATAAAATACAAAATATAAAGGAAACATAAAATAAAATATAAAAAGCTAAAACATAAAAAATATAACATTTTGAATGAATCAAAATATAATATATAATATTTCATGGTAAAAGAGACTGATCTTTATTTAGTAGTGTGATTGAAACTAATGTACCAATATATAATAATAAAACTGCAGCATACGCAGAATATTTTATTTATTAGGAGAACCTTTTATTTAATTGGTGCAATATTTTAATCATTAAGTAGGATTTTTAAATCATGGATTACTTTTAGATTTCAAATAAACTCCAAATTCCTTTTCCACTTCCAGCATATGAAACTAGGATAACCTGGATGATGAACCTCGTCCTTCCAGACGCTGCAGGCCGCTGACTGAACATCACGTGTCTCTGAAGGCCTTTAAGCCTGTTTGCTGACTGAATTCAGGTCATCTGTCCGTCAGGTTCACCCTGCATACCTGTTGCATTGGAAGTTTCCAGAGATAACTCCACTAAGTAGCTTACTGATCAGGGAGGGATCTCTGCTCTGTGAGAGATCTGCACAGAAACTGGATTAGAGTCCACTCCAGACGAAGCTCCATCGATCTGCAACATTTTTTATCAAGATGTCCAAAGACAAGCTGGAGAGCCTGGTGAGCCGCATGGAGGAGACGCTGTCAGAGATGGAGCAGCTGAAGCTTCACTGTGGGAAGCAGAGCGAGGAGCTGAGCCAGCTGGTGGTGGAGCTCCGGAGGGAGAACCAGGAGCTGGTGGAGAAGTACAACCAGCTCACTGTGGAGATGAAGGAGGCCAAGGAGATCATAGAACAGCTCCAAGACACAAAGTATGCTTTTAATGCAAAGGAGCGGCAGGCGCAGAAGCTCAGCCGCCAGCTTTGAGGGCCCAGCGGAGCCAGGATGCTCAGTGGATCTCCACACAGAACCAGGCTGGACCAGATGGAGGAAAACTCCATGTTGCATAAGATCTATAAGTACTGGGTGGGCTGGAAGCTAAACTGGGAGCAGCTGTTTTCACATATAGAAACTTTTCTTTTTTTCTGGTGGAAGGATGGATGGTGAAGCTGAGTAATTTGAATGTAGCTTAGATTTTGTGGCTTCCAACTATTTTGAAGCCATTGGCTGGACTTAATGATTTGAAGATGGAGGTCTGGATGTGGGAAATGTAAATTATGGTTGAAAGTTTCTTATTTTTTAAAAGTCTGTGACTAAACAGACACTGTGCTCGTTAGGCTTCTGTCAGAATGTAAATAACAGACTGGTGTTGACTTTGAGGAGGTCCTCTGTCTGTGGTCTGTGAGGAGATGGAGACTACAGATATCTGATAAGGTTTCCTACATTCAAGATTTTTTAAGTTTGTGCCTTTAAGGCACAAAATGAAATGAATGTATCAGAAAAAGCACAAGTGTGATTTACTGTTTGTGTTCAGTAATATGTACTGATAGACATTTTGTTCCAATCAGATTTCACAACATATTCTAATGTTGTGATTTTTCTGAATTCTAATGTAATAAATGTTATAGATGTTTTTTGTTTTGTCTTTTTATTCCACTGATAATGTCCCCTTCAACACTGACAGAACAGAAACTGGTTCTGGAATTTTTACACTTACATCTGAATCAGTCAAAATTCAGAGATCCTCACAGAATAAGATTCTCACAGTCCAGACAGTGGACTGGTGTTTATACTGGTTCTAACACTGGACTGTTTTAGTACTAGAGACTTGAACATGAGCCAGGGATTGGATGGCTTAGGAATGGGGAAAGTCATTTCTCCTCAGAACAGCCATAAATAAAAAATGGGACCAAAACATCATCCCAGAGGAACTCCTCCAGCCATCCAACAACAGTTTAGTGATTAACAATATCTTTTTCAGTGTCATGGAGCACTGGGTCATGAGGCTAAAGTCAAAACGTGTCTCGGAAATAAATTATCAATATGTTGGGTCATGGTCCAGGGACCTCCCCAGACCTTCATTCCATCCAGAGCTTATGGTCAATCTTCAAGAGGCAGGTAGACAAACATACTGACATCATGTCAGCGTGAACTGCATGGTCTAGATTAGAAGGATCAATACTCCTAACTCTGTGGGTGAATTAATGAAAATATTGAAATGTCTGAAATGCTGTAATTCTACTTCAGTATATGATGACCATGGATATAAATGAACTGATTGGTTCTTGTTATTTTTTCTGATGTGAAAAGGTTTTTTTTATTGTTTACTAAATTGTTGACTCAGTGGCTCACCACTGTTTCACATGATGTTCCCTAAAGAAACAGAATAGAATTCAAATGTTCTAAGCTGTAGTGCTCACTGAAGGCAAACACACATCACACCCAGGGCCTATTTTTACGTTTCCCCATAAAAACATGGTTTTACATGATTGTGGTTTTTGTTTGGGCATTTTAAAGCCTCACTGCTGAAAAGAGAAAATTCCTTCAGGACAACAAGCTGGGAGATATTTAAAGATGTAGCCTGAGTGGTTTACTCTTTAAGCTCTAAACTAATCACTTTATGTGTTGTTATAAATAAGGGGGTGTATTACAGGAGACGTTTATTTATAGACTTCATTTAATGCATTCAGATTTACTTCATGTTTTACACTGATATGTAATTAATATTACAAATAAAATCTAAATCAGTTCTCTGTGATAAAACTTTTTACAGTTTCTAGAGTCAGTTCAGTGATTTAAAATGTTTTTTGTTCTCTCCCCCAAATACTAAAAAAATATATACATTTGAGAATTTGTTTGTTGTTTAAGTGTAAAGCTTCTATATCACGAGAGATGAAAGATAAAAACCTAATGAACTTTAAAACTTGTCTTTTTATGTAACCTTGAAACTGAATATAACCCTGTTAAAACCATAGCTCCCCCTACAGGCTTGAATGTTTGAACATTCTGTGGCGTTAACTGGCTGACACCCCCCCTCCCCCTGGACAGAGGATCAGAGCTTCCAGGCTGCGGAGCTGGTTGGTGTCTAGTTTGAGGACCTTTGACAGTTCTGTGTCTAGAGTCTAAGCTTCTCCAGTATGAGCATTCCTTCACCACTCTCAGCAGTTGGAAGTGAAACTCATCAGCTCATGGGATGTGTGATTGTTGCCGTGAGGGCACCGGTCTGCAGAGGCGTTCAGGTGGAGGGGTCCAGTATGCACACGATATCTGGTCCAGTCATGTGCAACCCTGATCATATATACAGTATTTTAGATATATTGAAATGCAAAGATGATGCAGCAGCAGTATCACAATCGGTGGTTGAATAGAGGACCCAAGCGCAGATGTAATACAAAATCGGATATTTATTAAGATTCTGGAACAAGCAACATACTGACAGGATAAGACGAGGATCTGAGACAGGCACGCTGAAATACTGAGGGAGGTGATGAAGAAACGAGACACAGCTGTGAACACAAAAGGGAGAAACATCAGTACAAGGCACAAGACAGGACACTAGGGGGCGACATATGACACACAGCCCAATTTAAAGACATTCCCTACAACACTCCATGCAGCACACAAACAATTTCCCACCTATCAATGACGGGGTCCAGCTCCGCCCCCTGCCAGGACCATTTGTGCCTCCTTTGCCACCTTGTAAAATTTTCTAGATCCACCACTGCAACTGAAAAACAAATAAAAACTCTCTTTAAATAATATAAATGTTTCCCTATAAAACTCTTAAAAGTTGTATTAGTTCAAATTTATTTGGATAATATTTTCAGTATTAATTATATATTAATGTAACTATTACAATGAAGTTTTAACATTTTTGTTTGACTTTTTAAATCTTAATCTTCATATTTATGTTTTTGCTGAAAAAATATAAGTGCTGCCACAAATCTTTTAAAAATTATATTTTTTAGTACTGGAGGGAAAACAAAACAAACACAACTAAATCATTGAAATAAGGTTGAACTATTTGATCTAAATGAGAATTGATTATCCTACGTTTCAACCCACTATAGACTGTGAGTCATCACCAGAAACAAGCAGAAGACCTGTAAACATTTAACTCTATAAACACCAACTTCTACATATCTTCTGTTTGAATCTGATAGATGAGGTTTCCACCAATGTTTATGATCAAGAATCATATCCAAGAATTTTAGTTTCATAAACTCTTTTAAGTTCCACATACAATATAATGCAATTTTAGTATTACAGTAAATCAAAACTGTGTCTAACTGAACACCGTACATTTGGTTTTATGATAATCGATGGACACATTATTGTTGTCCAACCACTTTTTAACCTACCACAGTTCCCCTTACTGTTTCTATGAATTCATTCAAATCTGTTCCTGAGCAGAATAAATAGGTCGTCTAGAAATGTCAGATGTTTTAGAACCGTAGTCACCAATCAAATGTCATTATTGTACATTAAAAACTACTTGGTTCCCGAGATAAAGCCCTGTGGAACACCACAGGTTGTTCTTCACTTTGGATTTTGCATTATTCATTTCCACATATTGAAAACTATTCAACAAATAACTTCTTAAATCAATAAACAGCCCTACAGCTGAATGAAGGAAACATTTGGGTCTCATTAGTGGCCAAAATGGAACTCAGCCTGAACATTAGGACCACGTGGTCTGGTTTTACTGTTCAGGAGGATGAAAGGCTGAAGACAAGCGAACTGTTATTTTATGCTCTAAAATTAGACTCTGTCCCTCATTGAGGGGGAGGGGGAGGGGGCGAAGGATGGGGGAGTCATGGAGGCGCTTAAAAGGCGGAGAGGAGCTTCACCCAGCAGGACTCTCTCCTCTCTGCAGCTTCCTGGAGGCAGAAACGAGGGAAACTAAAGTTTCCATCCAGGCGAATCTCCTCAGACCCAGAAACCCGGTCCCGGTTCGGTCCGGTTCGGTCTGCTGCGCTGCGTCCTGATCCAGCGGGTCCGGAATCAGTTTAAAAACCCGCCAAACCAGGTGAGTTTGATCCGAATCCATTCATGATACTGATCTGGAGTCATGCTGAAGAGGAAAACTGTGAGGAGGAATTTAGTCTGGTTTTACAGAAACACCTGGAGTTATTAGAGAAACGGAATGCGGCCCTCTGGGATTTTATGGAGAGAAAAGAGAAATAAATAAATAAAAACAGTTCAGTCACAACCAGAAGAAATCAGCTTCTCATCAGGCAGTGGTAACATGTCACAGCTGTGGAGTCCCGATACTCAAAGTGACAGCCTTTAAATTGGTGTCAAAATAAATACAAAGAATTTACACCTAAAGATCTACAGTCACTTTCTAAAGATATAAAACATCATTTTAATTTAAGATTGCAGCCAATTTTTTTGTCATTTTTATATAAAAATAAATTTGCATCTGATTATTTAGTCAGTTTAAACTGTGTTTTATTTAAATATTAAGTTATGTTTAAATATTTACAGTCAATGTTAAATATATTAAATTAAATCTAAGTAATTTGAGTCCATTTTAAACAAACCTAAATATAAGGATTCATTTTAATATTCATAGTTATTATTTTATATAAATGAAGTCTAAATGTTGAAATTTCACTCTAAATGTGGAAAAGTGTTAAACTAACATGGATTTAGACTCTCAGCCTGTCTAAGGCTTACATAGTGAGACTGTTTACAAAATCATGAATCAGCTTTCCTGTCTGGGTTCTCTCTCTCCACCCAGCTGATCAGTGGTTTAAAGGTTCTCACCGTCTGACAGACTGAGGGTCTCTGATTCCTCTGATGGGAGATCTAAAAGAATCATAATGAATTAAATTAAATTTACAAAGTGCTATTTTCTCCAAGGAAACCATAGAGCACTTCACAGGGGATCCATTAGTCAGTCACACACACACACACACACACACACACACACACACACACACACACACACACACACACTGGTGGTGAACTACATCTTAGCCACAGCTGTCCTGGGTCAGTCTGACAAAGGACAGGTGGCCATCTTGCACCATCAGTCGCTCTGACTCCACTAACATTCACACACAGGCAGGTGGCTGAAGCCAGTGTGTGAATGGACACAACAACAAATTGATTAACAGACAACCACCTCCTGATCCACTGCTGAACAGCATCACCCCAAAATCCTCCAGGTGAGGCAGGACGTCTCGGAGGAAGTCCGCCCCGTTCTGGTTGGAGAAGATTCCACAGTTTTAGACTTATCGTAATTTAATATTTTTTTGTTTTTTATTCTCAGTTTGCATTTTAACCATTATTATTAGAAGCTAAATGTGGTCAAATGTAGCCTTTGCTCTTGAATGTACTACTTTCCATCTAAACTCCACATTCTTTATGGGGAAGTTAAAGGTTAAAGGCTTTCATGTAACAGGAAGTCACACCTAACCTGAATCTGTGTCCAGACTCAGACGTGTCTCTGACCCAGACTCAGACCTGTCTCTGACCCAGACTCAGACGTGTCTCTGACCCAGACTCAGACCTGTCTCTGACCCAGACTCAGACCTGTCTCTGACCCAGACTCAGACGTGTCTCTGACCCAGACTCAGGCGTGTCTCTGACCCAGACTCAGACGTGTCTCTGACCCAGACTCAGACCTGTCTCTGACCCAGACTCAGACCTGTCTCTGACCCAGACTCAGACGTGTCTCTGACCCAGACTCAGGCGTGTCTCTGACCCAGACTCAGACGTGTCTCTGACCCAGACTCAGACGTGTCTCTGACCCAGACTCAGACGTGTCTCTGACCCAGACTCAGACCTGTCTCTGACCCAGACTCAGACCTGTCTCTGACCCAGACTCAGACGTGTCTCTGACCCAGACTCAGGCGTGTCTCTGACCCAGACTCAGGCGTGTCTCTGACCCAGACTCAGACCTGTCTCTGACCCAGACTCAGACGTGTCTCTGACCCAGACTCAGACGTGTCTCTGACCCAGACTCAGACCTGTCTCTGACCCAGACTCAGGCGTGTCTCTGACCCAGACTCAGACCCGTCTCTGACCCAGACTCAGACCCGTCTCTGACCCAGACTCAGACGTGTCTCTGACCCAGACTCAGACGTGTCTCTGACCCAGACTCAGACCTGTCTCTGACCCAGACTCAGACCCGTCTCTGACCCAGACTCAGACGTGTCTCTGACCCAGACTCAGACGTGTCAAGACGTAGGTCAGTCTCTAGCTGACCACTTGTTTCTTCTCCATGATGTTTTTATCGGGGCTTGAAGCTGATGAAACAGCAACATTAATTACTCAAGGTCTGGAAAGATTTTGTAAATATTTAATGTCTGACAGATCATCATCACTCAGTCAGGACAGATTTTACTATAAAACATTAAAGTTTCACTCTGACGTTCATCTGAATGACCGTTTCCATCAACCTAAACATAAAGACTCAGACTCTCAACCTTTAACCTCATCCATGTTGTCCCTTTGGTGTTTTTTATGACACATTTTGGGAGTCAAACTATGCAATGGTCTTTGAAGGTGTTGCCACAGTTACCCTGAAAAAGTAATCTGATTACTGATTAATCCTTAAAGCGTAGTCACGGATTACTGTTTTTAAAAGTAGCAAAGTTAGATTACAAGTTACTTTATTAGTTACATTCAGCAGCTGCTGATAACACCCCACCCCCCATCCCCACCCCCCACTGACTCAATATAAAAATGACAACCTGTTTGACCAAAACTCACTTTATTAGATGAGCATTTAGAAACATAAACAAAATGAGTCTACTGATATTTTAAGATCAACCTAAAAAATATTTCCTGAAAAAACTTGTTTTTATAAAAAATAAAATGACCTAATTTAGCTGGTTTAGACAAGATGGATAATTACCATCATTAGTCTCCAACACACTGGTGTTATATTTAATTACACATACTATAATTTACATAATTGTTACACATCTTCATGGAAACATGTTCACAACACAAGCATGGGCCTGCAGCTGCAGCACACCCTTCAACATGCAAAAAATATAAAATCATCCAAAACAAGTTAGTAAATATTTCCTTATCTCCATCCATCAATCCATCCATCCATCCATCCATCTATCATCCATCCACTTCAAAGTGACCCAAATAGCCTTTAAGTAAATAATAAAATGGTTTTTAAAAAATGCATTGAAAGGTTTGGAAACATTAAAAACCTCAGACTGATGTCGTTCTTCACATCATGGTCTGTGGTGTCAATCTTAAAATCAGATTTGGAAAAACTTTTCAACTGTAATATGATTGACTTTGTAATAAAAGCTGTTAAAAAAACTAAATATTCATCTGAAATCACAGAGGAAAACCTTCTAATTCAGTCCAAAATAGGAGAAAGTTTTACTATCAGATTCAACCAGCTGCCCAACAAGCCAGAGGAAGGCTGAGGAGAAAAATAAATGCTGCTGCACAAACTGATTTACACAACAAACACTGCAGGGCAACAGACTGCACACTCATAGACTGGCACGCCAAAACAAGGTTCCTCAAGGACCTCCTGCACACTGCCCTCTGCTCCTTCAGTGTTTGTTTGGCTGGAGACTCACACATGATATCATTTCCTGTTTGGCTCTTGTTGCTGTGGCTGCACTGTGTTAGCTTTAGCTAAGACGGATTCTTTGTGTTTTTCCTTTTGGACAGGGAGAAGTGAAGATGCTCCGTCTTCTGGTGATCCTTCAGCTGCTCCTGGCTCCAGCATTCATGGTAAACCGTCAAACAAACCAACCAAAGCCTGAAGTCTCCATTTACTTTTTCTGAGTTGTACACACTCATAAATACATGTTAAATCTCATTAAAATAACCTAATCTCTACAGAATGTATAGTGCAGTAATGTGATTTATTAATGCAGTAACCTTAATTAAAACCTAAATGAACACAATATTCAAGCACTAATATGCTGGGGTGTTGATAGTAAATAATGCATGAAACATTTCTAAGTGCTTCACATTTTGAAGTTACAGTTTGTGTGTGTGTGTGTGTGTGTGTGTGTGTGTGTGTGTATGTATATATATGTATATATATATATATATATATATATATATATATATATATATATATATATATATATATATATATATATATATATATATATATATATATATATATATGTGTGTGTGTATATGTACACCTATATGTGTGTGTGTGTATATGTACACCTATACAAGAGTGCAGATACAGTAAGTGGTGCTAAGTTTGTGGAGGCTGTACCTACATGTAGAACAAGCAAAAATAGGGGAGAGAGAGAAGCACAAAGATGGTGTGTGTGTGTGTGTGTGGGGGGGGGGGGGGGGGGGGGGGGGGTGACGGCAATAACAGACACACCACCAGCAGGGCAAGACAGCATTGAGCTTAATCCAGAACAAGCAGACAGTCATAGAGATATTGATAATAAAATCAGCACGCCCACCTAGGTCCCCGGCTGCTGCAACGACGAGCAGCATTCAGTGAGCCCATAGAGCCAGGGGGCCCCTAGCCGCTGCTCTTCTTTTATTTATATTTATTCTTAATGTCTTCTCACTGTGAGCATGTCAAACTGATGTCAGATTCCTTCTTTGTGCACACAGGCTAGGCCCATACAGCTGACTCTGATGATGTCGTTGTTCATTTATAAGCTGTTTTTCGCTGAATGACTTGTTATTGGCTTGTGTCCAGGTGCCCAGTGTGGATCACTGGGAATCGTGGGGGCTGTATGGTGAATGTAGTCGTAGCTGTGGCACCGGTGTGACCTCCAGAACCAGGCGCTGCATCACTCAGAGGTACTCCTCTCCTTTTCTAAACTCACACAAACATTTAGCTCAGAGCTCTGCTATAAATAACCTTTAATAATAAATCTGAGACGGGCGTCGGCTGCTGAGGAGGATCAGACCGGGAGTCTACCCGTTCCTCTCCTGAGCGTAGATCATTTGGTGCTTTAAGGTATCATTTGGTTCATTTTCTGTCTCCGTTGTGTTGGCTTGCGAAGCTGCAACAGGTTTGGAGTCTGAAATGGTTCTGATGTCAGATGAGTGTGTAAATGTGCTCATAGCTGTTATTACTGGAATCCAGCTGCATGTTGCCTCATGTAACACATAAAGAGGTCCATGTTCATGAAGGAGAGGCTTCTGGGTGTTCGCGTCTAAACGACTCCTCCTGTGTTCCTAACCCAGATCCTTTACTGGTGTAATTCTGCCTTATTAACCCTCATTTATTATCTTCAACAAAACAAACTCATCATAATTTAACATCTCTACCACTGGCTGTTATTCTTTTCAGTATTTTGACACGGTGGTTGCTAACACTGGTTAGCTTTTTGGTTCACTTCAATCATTTATTAATAAAGAAACAAATGTTTGGCTTATAGTCTCAAATCCATCAGTGATTAAGGTGATGAACAATACTCATGACTGGTCATGTCAGGAGAGATGCTGCTGCAGATCAGTGACAAGTTAATGGCTAATTTTCAGGTATAAACCATTCTCTGGTTTTTACTGACCTCTTGTGACCTGTGACCTTTTGTGAAAGTCACCTGCTGATTAACAGCCTCCCCTTGATGTCCCATCAGAACATGGACAGGAGTTTGATGAAGCAGTCTGCAGGTTATTAACGTGTCTCTACGCTCGGTGAGTCAGACGGTTTACATTTAATCACAGCTTTAGACAGGTTGAGTCATTTACAAGAACTCTGGTTTTTATTTGTTCAGAACTCTGACTGCATTCTGAAACTTTTCCTCCACATTTTAGTTTGCTCTCATTTCTAAGAGAAAGTTTCGATTGAGCTGCTGCATTCTTCAGTGAGAGGTTGTTGTGAATGGCTGTTTTGACAGGAGCGTGCCCAGGGGCAGGTGCTTTTAAAGGTGACCTAACCATGAGTGATCAGCCGAGGAGAACAAGCTACTCGGTGGTTTAGTCTGAGCAAAGTTCAGCTCAGATTTTATATGTTAAGGGGATGTTTGGGACCACGCCCACTGGTGACATCAGTCAAAGTGGGCAGGGTCTCTAGAAATGGGAAGTAGTCCTCTGACCAGATACTCATGGTTTGTTTAGTTTATCCTGCGATACGTATAGCATAGTAATTTAGATGTTAGTTTGAAGCAATGTAAACAAGCAGTCTCAGGTGAGGCGTTTGTTTCAACCAAACATCGGCTGAATTACTACGCCGCCACATGTACTGCCGCAGCATAAACTAAACAAACTGTCTCATGGTAAGTTGTAGAGGTTAACAAACAGGTTAAATATTGTTCTGATGCATCGGTGGGACTGTTTTGGGCAAAAATTGTTTTAAACACCAAAATATTAGCTGCTTATTTGTCAACAGTCTGCAGCAGTGATGTCATGTACATCAGTATTCACAGTCTTTACCATGAAGCTCACACTGAGCTCAGGTTCATCCTGTTTCCTCTGATCATCATTAGGATGTTTCTGAGGCTTCATTAGATCCACCTGTGGTAAATTCAGCTGATTGGACCTGATGTGTAAAGACACACACCTGTCTATATCAGGTCCCACAGTGGACAGTGTTATCAGAGCACAAACCAAGCATGAAGTCAAAGGAATCGTCTGTAGACCTCAGAGACAGGATTGTCTCCAGGCACAAATCTGTGAAGGTTACAGAAACATTTCTGCTGCTTTGAAGGTCCCAAAGAGCTCAGTGGCCTCCATCATCTGTAAGTGGAAGAAGTTCTAAACCAGCAGGGCTCTTCCTAGAGCTGCTGGTCATCTGAACTGAGCGATCAACGGAGAAGGGTCTTAGTCAGAGAGGTGACCATAAACCAGATGGTCACTCTGTCAGAGCTCCAGTGTTTCTCTGTGGAGAGAGGAGAACCATCCAGAAGGACAACCAACTCTACAGCAATCCACCAATCAGGCCTGGAGAGTGTCCAGATGGAGGCCGCTCCTTTTTAAAAGGCACATGGCAGCTAACCTAGAGTTTACCAAAAGGCACCTGAAGGACTCCCAGACCATGAGAAACTAAACTCTCTGGTCTGATGAGACAAAGACTGAACTCTTTGGTGTGAATGCCAAGAGGAAACCAGACAGCGCTCATCACCAGACCAATACCATCCCTATGTGAAGCATGGTGGAGGCAGTATCATGCTGTGGGATGTTATTCAGCAGCAGGAACTGGGAGACCAGTCAGGATAGAGGGAAAGATAAAAGCAGCAATGTACAGAGACATCCTGGATGAAAACCTGCTCCAGAGCGCTCTGGATCTCAGACTGGGGCCACAGTTCATCTTTCAGCAGGACCCTAAGCACACAGCCAAGATATTACAGGAGTGTCTTCAGGACAACTGAAGGTCCTTGAGTGTCCCAGCCAGAGCGCAGACTTGAATCAGGTTGAACATCTCTGGAGAGATCTGAAAATGGCTGCACCGACACTTCCATCCAACCTGATGGAGCTGAGAGGAGCTGCAAAGAGGAATGAGCCACACTGTCCAAGGATAGGTGGGCCACGCTGTCCAAGGATAGGTGAGCCACACTGTCCAAGGATAGGTGGGCCACGCTGTCCAAGGATAGGTGAGCCACACTGTCCAAGGATAGGTGAGCCACGCTGTCCAAGGATAGGTGAGCCACGCTGTCCAAGGATAGGTGAGCCACGCTGTCCAAGGATAGGTGAGCCACACTGTCCAAGGATAGGTGAGCCACACTGTCCAAGGATAGGTGAGCCACACTGTCCAAGGATAGGTGAGCCACACTGTCCAAGGATAGGTGGGCCACACTGTCCAAGGATAGGTGGGCCACGCTGTCCAAGGATAGGTGAGCCACGCTGTCCAAGGATAGGTGGGCCACGCTGGTGGCATCAGATTCACAAAGACATAAACGTATTGAGCAAAGGCTGTGAATACTGTATACATGTGATTTCTCAGGTTTTTTTATTTTTATACATTACATACTTTTCATGTTTACTATGGATTGTTCTTTGTAGAATTTAGAGGTGAAAAAAAAAACATTTTGGAATAAGGCTGTAACATAACATGTGGAAAAAGTGATGCACTGTATTTAAAAAATGAATCGAACAACACATGAATGAATGAACTCCAGTAGATAAAGTGTGATTATATTTTTGTGATGTCCACAGGACGGATGGAGGACACAACTGTGTGGGACCAGACAAGTCCTACCGCTCCTGCAACATCCAGGTGAACTCAAACATTCCAGACTTTACCTCCCGTTTATATTAACACTCGTTTTATTTAATATTTCAATTGGACTCTTTCGGTGCATTAAATATTGAAATTTTTTTAAACGATATTTTTTCTCTGTCCTGTTGTGATGCTCAGGATTGTCCAGAGGGATCCAAGGATTTCAGGGAAGAACAGTGTTCCCAGTTTGATGGGACGGACTTCCAGGGAAAACGCTACAAATGGCTCCCATATTATGGAGGTGAGATTAGGATTTATCACCCTTTTACCAAACCTTGTCTTTAGTGGGAGTCCTGACTGATAAATTGAAATTTGGGTAATTTTTCATACAGCAGCAGGATTTTAAAAACCATTGTCGCTGTCAGGCTAAAAGCTTGTATGGACTTTTTACATTATTTTCATGTTTTTCCATAAATCAGCTGTATTGGTCGTCTTTCACTCTGATCTGAACCTGTGAATGAAAGCTTGTTTTGGGTTTCTGACAGCGGAGAACCCCTGTGAACTGAACTGCATGCCGAGAGGTGAGAACTTTTATTATCGCCACCGCAGCGCTGTGGCTGATGGGACAGCGTGTCACCCAGGACGGAGGGACATCTGTGTGGGTGGAGTCTGTAAGGTAACGTCTTGCTGAAGGGACCACAGATAAGAAACACAATGTTTGTTTTAAATATTGTAAATGACATTAGAAATATCTGGAATAGTTGTTTAGGTTTTATCTTTAAATTAAACTGAAATGTTCACTTTAACTAACAGAATTATGGGTACCTCCTTTGAAGATCCTGTCTGATTATATGATAAATTGGTCTGCCATATTTTCCAAGACTAAGGCTTTTCACAATAGGGGTATTTTTTCTGTACACCTGTTATCATCAGCAACAGGTATCTCACTTTCACTAGAAACTGAGCCATAGAAGCTGTCTGACCTTAACTTGATTTAGAGTGAGGACGCACCACTTACAGTAGTACTTACATTTGAGTACTTGCCAATACTGAGTACCGAAACAAGTACTAATAAATGCCATTGAAGGCATGCTTTGGTACAACAGAAAAAAGAAGTCAAATACTAATTTAGTCTTTTAAAAATATTTTTTATACACCATAACTTTGATCATCAGCAGCAGGTCATGTGACAACAGGACAGGATCTGTCAGCTGGTTAATTCACTATAAAATAAAAAGTCACATTCATCTGTTGTTACATCCACTTTTAACTGTGAACAGAGTCCTAAAGGTCAGTTTGATCAGCTCCAGAAAGATTTCTTTCTCTGATTTAGAAAATATTCTATAAAAAAATAACTGTCCTCATCTCCTGATGTGGAAAAACAAAATAAATCAGGTATCAAACCTTCACACATCTCAGCGAGCTGATTCCTAGTGTGGGTAAAGGACTTTTAGATAAATAAAAACACAAATACCTGCCAGATGTTTCAAAGTGTTTGATTATGTGATAAAACTGCTTTCTATACCTGCAGCGTTCACGGGACCAAACGTTCTCTCAGCTGAATAAAAACAAACTGGTGGCTCTTGAAGCCTCTGTGTTATTCTGAAGTAGAAGCTTTATTCAGCTCTACTGTTCTCTTCTGTCATAGCTGTTAGCAAAACATTAGCAGCTAAACAAAACATGCTAATGCTTTGGAAATTGATTAGGCAATACTAATGGATTACTGGTAATTTTGGCAGTAATAGTTTTTACTTTTATTAAGGTTTAATTGATATTGTGTTGAGGTTGATTTGAGGTCGTGTTGAGGTTGATTAGAGGTCGTGTTGAGGTTGATCTGAGGTCGTGTTGAGGTTGATTAGAGGTCGTGTTGAGGTTGATCTGAGGTCGTGTTGAGGTTGATCTGAGGTCGTGTTGAGGTTGTTTTAGGACTGTTTTCACTTGTGTTGAGGCTAATGTTGAGCAGTGGCGGCCCGTCAATAGGGCGCGCTGGGGTGCCACCCCACCAATCTCATAGGAGGAGGAAGAAGAAGATTAGAATCACAAATTGGTTTTAAAAGAACCATGAAAATTAAAATAAATGATCTACCCATTATACATACTATAAGCATTTAGGTGTAGTTTTAAAATGTTCTCTCACTTTTTTTTAACCAGACTGAACGATCGTGTGATGTACTTCCTGTTTCTTTGGGGTCTTCTGCGCATGCTTCAGGCGCACACATCTTTACCATAGACCTACGCTATAACTGGTGCATGTGCACTGAAACCCTCCACAATACAAAGTATAGGAGAACCTTGGGACAAGAAATTTAGCGACCAAGCATGCACAGAAGACTGGAGTCTGAGCTCGGATCAGGACGTTGACCCAGAAGCTCGAAGTAGTTCATGGAGTTTTTATCATGGAGAACACAAAATGAATATTTATTCAAAGAATCCTTCTTGACAGCTTGTGACAACCCTGCCAAAAAGTTTTTTTTGTTTTTGTTTTATTAACAATGCGTCACTGAGCTCCCCCATTCAAAAACGCCTTTGAGCTAATGGCTAGCTAGCCCTAGCCATTAGTGATTTTATTCATTAAACAGCGACACGTCTTTGTTATCGTTGTGGATGAACTTTAGAACTACGTACACAGTGTTGATTGAATGCTTTTGGTTTATGTATTTTTTGCCAGTTTTTGAGGGTTTTTTTTTTTTGTTACTTTTCCTGTTAATGCCAAAGTGGCCTATGGTAGTCTTGTGAGTGGTCTGAAATCGAAATTTTATTTTGTTGGGACCCATCAGTTAATTTGACTTTATTTTGTTGTTAATTCACATCATTAGTTGAGCTGATTGTCATGACTTGCTTGGTTGTTTGTTGTCTGAATTGTAACATTATTTGACTGTGTTAAAGCCGCATTGTGTATTATTTCATCAAGAGAGCAGTTTTTGAATCTAACGTCCAACAGCTCCTCCTCAAAACGCCTCGACACGCGCGTCTGGTCGCATGCGCGAGCGTGCACACGACGCATTACGTTGCGGGCATAAACCGTGCAGCTCAAAGTGTAGGGTTTAATCACTCACAGTTCACAATCTTATTCCAACACTGTACCAGGATGAGCCCTCTCTGTCCCTGCTGCTTCTGATATTAGCTCTGTTAGCAGAGAGCTGCTGCTGGACTCTGAAGCTGAACTTGACTCGGCCCTGGATGAACTTTCTGACCAAAATAAACGCGTATCCCTGGCAAACCTTGCCATTCTGTGAGGTGAAAGGTTTAAAAATAAATCCATCTTTAGCTGGGGAATGGGTAGGTTTTGAGTAGAAATGAGCTGTGAGTCCTCAGTGAACGGCTGAGACGGCAAACAGAGAAACGCACGGAGCGTCCTGTACGAGTGCGCCCCCTAGTGGTACAAGTTTGCTTGATGCACATGCATATTGAGAGAATGCCGACAATGCAGAAATTTGAATTTTATTGGCTAAAAAATGTTGGCGGCCAGAAAGAATTCAAAGAGGTCTCTAGGAGGAAGGAGGGTCTTCATCAGAATGACAGATGTTGTGGAACTCAACCCATAGATCATAGTTTAGACCTGAAATATCATTTAAAACATTTAGAAAACTTTGATACATAGAAAAATGCTCCTCCTATGGGCTTTAATTCTAGATGTATTTGTGGTGTCAGTAGAAAGCTAATTGTGAATATTGAGTTGTGTTTCTGACCTTGTGTAGGTCAGGTTGTTTTTTCCTCGAAACTCATACAACTTCTGTTGTGACCACATTGTGGTTGTATTTTTATTTTTATTATCTGATTATATTGATATTATTCCAATGTCTCCTTATGAAGACTTTATGATTTCTTTACTGTTTGATGTGTAGAATTAGACCTAACAGCTCCACATTGTTAGTGAACTGGTGGTAGGGATTTTTTCCAGCAACATTTTCAGTCAGATGAAAATGTGTTGCTTCATTCCCTGCTCTAGTGGTGAGATGTGGGTTTTTTGTGCATCTGAAAACTGACTTGCAAAAAAAAGAGGTTGATTTGAGGTTGTGTCAAGGTCTACACTCAGTAGAGGGTTATGTGATCATCTCCTGTGTTTTTCAGTTTTTTTTGTGTTCCTCTGACAGCGTCTGGGCTGTGACAACCTGCTGGAGTCTCCCCAGCAGGAAGACCCCTGCCTGCAGTGTGGGGGGAATGGCCAGTCCTGCCACCTCATTAAGAACAGCTTCATCGTCCGTGACCTGCCAGCCGGTACGAACGTCATGACTCCTTTTTAAACACGGGACAGATGTGTGTTTTGCTTGTGCTTATTTCTGTACATTCAGCTGCTTCCAGAAGGCTGGATTCCAAACAGGATCAGAGTTCAGGGGACTGTAGGAGTTTGCAGACAGCTTCCTAACCATTCTTTAACTGTATTTCTCTGTTTTCCTCCCAGGCTACAACCAGATGTTCATCATCCCTGTTGGAGCTACTAGCATCAGCATCAGAGAGACTGTAGCCACACGGAACTACATCGGTGAGTTTAGAGTTCAGCATTCATCACTTGTGTTTACCAGATACACATCACACTAATGAAACCTCCATCCTCAGCCGTGAAGAACCTGCGTGGAGAATACTACCTGAATGGTCATTGGGTGATTGAGTTTTCCAGGGCGATGCCCATTGGTGGCACCCTGCTGTACTACCAGCGAGGAGCCGAGGGACAAGATGTGCCTGAAACCATTGTTGGCCGTGGTCCCACCACCGAGCCGCTCATTATTGAGGTAACCTAAAACATCCTGAAATGTTTTTACTCTAACGCCAACATTCAGAGTCAAATCAGATTCACAGCAGGTATTAAACACATCTCCAGTCCTCTAAGTAAATCTACCTCTAAAGGTATTTCATGTCAGTAACACCTTTTTAGAATTAGATTTTCTCAGAAATTTCATGACCTGTTCAATACTTTTCTGACCCACTGTATTTATTAGCACATTTATGTACGCTTCAAAAATTGGTTCAGAACCATACAAGAAGTGATAACAACAAAAATAATAAAAGACAATTACCAACAAGTAAAACCAACAGGGGTAAATCTGATCATTAAAGACATTCATGTAACTCAGTCTAATTTAAATGCAAAGGAATAAAAAATATGTTTTAAATGTCGTGAGCTCTTAATGTGAAAGGGCTGTTTGTTCCAGAGTGACAGCCAACGCCCAATCAGATCGGGTTTTTGAAGTCTGTTGAAAGGTTATGAATACATTGTATCCCTCATGTTTTCACAGTGATTTACCACCACTGATTTATAAACCTACACGCCATTTTTAACCACGCTTTAATGGTTGTTTGTTTACATAGAATTGCAGTTATAATAGTGGAGTGGATAGTTATTTGTCATGGGATGTTCAGAGTATAGCGCCTCCTACAGGAATATCATGATTCATCTGCTTGTGTGTATTTATATTTGAACATTTATCAACCTTCCTGCCTGCGTTGTCCCTGAACATCGATAAATGATCCACAGTTAAACAGACTGACACAAACTCACCATCAGGACTCTGAGACTGTAGGTAGGACACCTCGCCACACTGTTGTTATGAATGGTTTTCTTCCGTCTGAACTTCCATGTTGGCAAAATATTTAGTCTAAAACACACATTTAAATTTAGATTTCAACTTTTTAATGTACTTTTATAGTTTTTTACTCTCTATATTTATTTTATACAGTGGGTGAAGTAGGTATTTGATCCCCTACTGATATTCAAGTTTCCCCACTTCCAAAGACAGGAGGGGTCTGTAGTTATATCACAGTAGGAACACCTCACCTGCTAGAGACGGAAACTTTAAAAAATACAAAATAATATTGGATAATTTTTAAGTAATTTGCATTTCATGTCATAAAGTAAGTGTTTGATCCCCTACCAACCATGTCTCTCACAGACCTGTAGCTGGTCTATAAGAAGCCCTCCTGTCCTCCACTCATTACTGACATTAACTACACCTGTTTGAACTGGTTACCTGTAGAACGACACCTGGTTTTATGGATGAAACTAATCAAAAGGTGCTTTGTGATGATCCAGGGTTTGTTGTTTGTTAATAAACATTCATTTCCTGAAGAGTTTAATTTTTTAGATACAACAGCAACAGTTTTCAGATTTTATTATACATTTTAGGGTTTCAATTTTAATATTCAGATTTCATTACTACTTCATTCTAAAAAAGAACAGTTTGTAATTTGAAGCTAAATGTGGTCAAATACAGCTGTTAACTTCTGAAAGTGTTATTATGATAAAGTTCTGACCTCCCACTATGGTGCATCAGAAACTAGTTGGTTTAATTTTACCCTTGTGTGGAAAACTCCATAGGCCCCAAAATAAGGACAGTGTGAGGATTAAATCAGACCTTATTGTTACTGATTGATTAGTTGTTTGATCCCAGCTCTTTATGTTCCAGCTGATCAGCCAAGAGCCCAACCAGGGAGTGGAGTATGAATATTACCTCCCAAATGGACGGTCCAGACAGGGCTACTACTGGAGCTATGGGGTGTGGTCCACCTGCAGTAAAGACTGTGGATCAGGTCAGACTGCCGACCCCTGTGGGTTCAGTTCTAGCTGCCTGGTTTTCTCTGTCAGGAAACAACTTGGGTCTGTGTCTCCATCAGGTTTCCAGTCTCGGTTGGTCTTCTGCACCATTGACAATGAGGCCTATCCAGACCATCTCTGTGCTTCTCTGCCAAGGCCACAGTCAAACCGGACCTGCAACCCTCATCCGTGCCCAGAAGTCCAAAGGTGAGCAGACCTCATAGGCAGCACCTCTTGAGCCTGACTAGTCCTCCAGAGGGGTTTTCTGCTAGAAATCCTTGAAGAGATTTGATTTCCTGATGTAATGGAACTCCTTCCATCAGTTTATTTTACTAGTAGTACTGTAGTATGTTGATGCTGCTGTAGTAAAAAGGCTGACCTCTCTGCCTCTGACCACTCTGTTGGGTGTCCCAGCTGGAGGACCAGGGAGTGGAACTCCTGCTCTGTTACCTGTGGCAGAGGCTCTCAGGTGCGCACTGTGCAGTGCATCTCCCATGATGCCTCAGGGCCTCGTGTGGTGGAGGACGCCGTGTGTGCTGCCTATGCCGACGCCCCTCCTTCGCTGCAGACGTGTAACATGCACCAATGTGCCGAGTACCAAGTGACTGGGTGGAGCGCGGTGAGTAAACGCCACCCAGCAGAAAGGCTGCTCAAAATAAAACTCCTATTATATTCAAATACTGTTTAGTTATTTATCTTCTAAAAATATGTCAGACACTTTTGACCTGAAATAAGAATTTTTTAAAAAATCTTGTGACTCTTTTCTTCTTTTTTGAACAAATTTAAAAGGTTTCTGGAAGGCAAGTGAAGCGTTAGTTTATAAGATGTGGAGGATGATCAATAAAACAAAACCATTTCCTGACAGATGATAGATAGATAGATAGATAGATAGATAGATAGATAGATAGATGGTTCTACTGGAGGTTCCTTCCTGTTCCTATAATTGTAATTACATTTACTGTGATCCTGGATCTGGACCTGAAGGATCTGGACTGGTTGCGTTGAGGTGACCTGTGTTGTGACCTGGAGCTTTAGACATGAGCTGAACTGAATGGACTTGTTTGTAGTGCTCAGTGAGCTGCGGTTCTGGAGAACAGACCAGGAAGGTGACCTGTGTGGGATCAGGTGGGATGGTGCTAGAGGACAGGTCCTGCAGGACGTTGCTGCGCCCCCCCGCTGTGCAGCCCTGTGAGATGCCTGTCTGTCCCAAACGGATCCAGTGGCATGTGGGCGCGTGGGGACTGGTGAGCTCTTACTCATGATCTGTTTTGTCTATTAGAGTTCAAAGTGGTTAGAATCTGTTTCTGCTTTTCTGCAGTGCTCCAAGAGCTGTGGCTCTGGCTCCCGAGAGCGTCCAGTGATCTGCTCAGACCAGGAGAGGAACCTGTACCCGGTGGACCAGTGCAGCACACACCCCAAACCCGCCACCGTGGAGCGCTGCAACTCCCAGCGCTGCTTCAGTCCACAGGGTGAGCGACGTCCTCCTGAGACTCATGGAGGAAAGCATGCATGGTGGCTTCTCCATTAATGTAGGGATGTTTTTACTAAAGGGATACGTGGGCCGTTCCTTCAGCTATGTTTTTACAGTCAGGATCATGCCCACTGGTGACATCATCCACAGTCTTCAGAACAGGAAATAGTCCTCTGACCAGAGCAATCCTCATGGCTAATCAGATCAGGAGAGACACTGCTGTAGATCAATAACAAATTACCGGTAACATCAAATTTTCTGGTGTTTGAAACAACTCCTGATCTACTGATGTGTTAGAACTAGGGTCGTTCTCTCTGGTCTGCAGCCGATATGATACATACCTGCAATTCACTAACGATACCTGAGCTGGTAAACCTGAATCACCATGTGACAATGTGACTAACATTCATGAACACTGAATTCTGAATACGTGATCTCTGATCAGTAAAACATTTCAGTTCATAATGAGATCTGAAATGAAGAAGTTTGTGTTAACACTAAAGGAATATGAGCTTTACTCAGAGAAGGATTGTATCACAGTTTGAACGTCTGATGACAGGAGAGAAGTCGAGGATGTTGTGGCTAGGAGAGCCTGTGAGAACAAGGTCACTGCAGCTGGAACAGTCTGTAGAAACACAATGTATACAAAGGGACTGTTTAAGGTTCTGTCTCTTCTCCATCTGAGACCAGAACCTTCTGGTCCAGTGGTTTGACCAGAAGGGTGACCTTTGAACTTGACCTTTTGTTCTCTACACATGGGCTATATGTACACATGTAGTATATACAGTATATTACCTGTTTATAAATCTCTACAGTTTAGCAGGAGAACATTTAGTTTAGTTTGCGTAGCTGCTGTACCGTGTAGTAGTGGTGTAGTGATTGATAGACATGTCATATATAAACACTAGATGCCCTATCTGGGAGTCGACAGCATAGCTAAAGGGCGGCCATCTTACTACAGTCAGCTGACCTTCCGATCTCTATGGTAGCAGATGGAAGGTGAGTGATCAGCTTAACTGAAAAAAATCAACTTGATGAAATATTAACAGATTTACAGTTTGCCTTATTACAAACCTTATTATATATAGGCTTGATACGGGATACTTTCACAGTTTGAGTTTCCTGGCCATCACAGATATATTTCACAGCCACGTCTCTGACGTTTATAACAAAGCAAACCGTTTTAAAATCGGTTGAAAATTGAGCAAGTTAGAGGTATTTAATATAGTACTTGCACCATTGACACCAATGTTAAGAAAGGGGTCCGCTGTCTGTAGTAAGATGGCCGCCATGTTGCTACGTCGCAGTCCACTGAGGAACAGCGCGGGTAAGATATCTAGCGTTTATATATGATATCTATGGTTTTTAAAACCTGGTCAGAGGGCTATTTCCTGATTTTAGAGACTCCGCCCACTTTGAGTGATGTCACCAGTGGGTATGGTATGGCGCTGGTCCTGACTAACATTCATATTGTTCAGGTTTTTAATGATTTATTAAACAGTTTCCCGTTCATTTGTGAGTTTCTTTCATTTAAGGGAACCTTTTTTCATGTGTGGATGTTTATTTTATATTTATAGAAATCTGCTAAAACAACATCAAATATTTTCTCATTTGCATATTTGGATGTAATTCTTGAAAGCTTGTATGATGGCTTTAATGTTAGTCACTTTTGAAACATTTCCTCATATTTGACCTGTTTTTGTAGTATCCAGTAAAACTGTCTGGGTTTTGATCAGATAAATATTTGATTATCTTTTCTTTGTATTTTACACTTTAAGCCATAAGACTTGAAAATACTTTTATTCTAAAGGTTTTCATAGAGATGTTAATTTATGCCTTATTTTATTTCCAGAGTAAATTTTTATTCTCATGTTTTTAACTGTACTTTCTGGTTTGTGAAACATTTGCTTGAGTCTACTCAAACTATTTGTAAATGGGCCCGTTTTTAGTAAATGAATATCTCATTAGTTTAAACAACCTGATGTTTTGTATTAAACCTGTTGGTTTGGATTTATATTATCAACCATTCACGGGACCAGATGTTCACACCGGTCAGAAAACCTTTGAATTTTTATTTATACTTTTTCTGTCTGTGGTTTTGACCCAGTTGTCCCCAGCGTCCAGGACCCACAGGGACACGACAGCCAGAATGTCTTCCAGCCTTACATCCCGGACCAGACCCCAGGTCAGACTCTGTCTCTAACCAGCTCACAGGATCCAGCTTCAGAAGCTCTTTTGGCTACAATTAGCTCTTAAGAGGAATTAAAAAAGATTAGAAAAACAAAATCAGTCTAAAGATTTCACGTTAACCTTTTTAAAGTCTGAAAATTTTAATAATAATGATTTTAAAATCTAGATAATAAAATTCAACAATTTATTGGTTAATATTAATATAACTAAATAATCATTTGTTTGATTTTATTATGTAATTAATTAGAAATAGTAATAAAATAAAACTGTCCCTTCCCACCTATAGCTCCTCCACCAGGGGGCAGAAGATACATTTAGGGCTGGATATGGAAGGTATCTGATGAACATACTAATCCTGATACGTCATGTGTCTGTTTTTAAAGGGACATTTTATCAGTTGATTATCTGCTGTAAGAACCACGCCCACCGGTGACATCACTCAAAGAGAGCAGTGTCTCTAGAAACAGGAAGCAGTCCACTGACCAGAGCAATACTCATGTCATTAGTGATGATAGGACCCAAGGGTGCAGGCACAGCAGCAGGAGGCAGGCAGGTAAAGGCCTAAAATAGTTTAATATAATGTTAATATAATGTTAATAAAGTGAAGAACCAAGAATGTGGCCGTGGAAACCAGAAGGACTGAATGAAACTAAAGTTGTGGAAAAAATGGAGGCAGCTGAGTAGATTACCTGACGGGAGAGCAGGAGTGTAAGATGCTGCAAGACTGGGAAACTGAGGGAAAATACCAAAAGCCCATCATGCTGTGACAGGTCAGGTCAGGAGAGACACTGCTGCAGATCATTGACTAATTAGCTGCTCATTTTCAGGTCAAGTCAGACTGATTTGTTGGAACACTATCCTAACTGTTGTAAATGTCTGCAATTTTGCTATAAAACACAACTTGTAACAGGTTCCACTGAAGGGTTTGTATAAATGAAAAAAGTAAAGAAAATCTAAAGAATGGGTTTAAGATTCTATTCTGTTTGTCTACATTTTAATTAACTGCTTTTGACTTTGTAAAGTTTTAAACCTGAAAAATCGAGAGAGAAACAAATCCCACATTGGACTGAAGTCAGTTAGCAATAGAGCTCTGAGTTCTGATCAGCTCATGAGATTGTTAAAGTTTGTTTGAGTCCAACAGCGTCTGAATTACTTTGTGGAGCCCCAAACCCCCACACCGTCCACCCAGCTGGTCCCAGCTCTAATGATCGGACTGACATGTTTTGGGGCATCCTGGATGCCAGTGGCCTGACTGAAATATTTCTGAGGCGCTGAACTGTTTCAGCACAGGTCAGGGATTCAGAGTCCTCTGATGTGTTCTCATCACTAGGGCTGATTACGGTTTACCACAAGTTCACCTAATTTTTTGAAAATGAAAATAAATTAATTGAAAGTATATGAATAAGTATATGTAGGTATGCTGTATGTCTTTAACCCTTCTTAATGATATTAAGGGGTCTCAGTCCTCTCGCCCTGTGATGGACTGAGCTCTGTCCAGGTGTCCCCGTCTCTCGCTCTGTGATGCTGGAGCTCATCGTGTGTATCTTTACTTGATGAACAGATCAGAAACTAGATGGATGAATTTGTATTAAAATGTTGAGATTTTTTGTTGCAAATCGTAGCTTGAACTTTCCAGTTGTCACCCCATAGGTTACGCCCCTGTTTGGTTTGTTTCTTCAGCCCACAGGCCGGAGACCAGAGGGCCTCCCCAGACAGACACAGTCCTCGACCCTCAGCGTTCGGCCCCAGCCCTCCATTGCAGCCGGTCCCATTATGGCTGCTGCCTTGATGGGAGAACTGCCGCCGGAGGGCCCCGAGGTCTGGGATGCCCACAAGTCCCAGCTCCTTCTTCTGCTCCATCATCCTGTGCTCAGACAAGGTAACCTACTTCACTTCACAGTATACACACACAGAACCACCTTTAGGCCCTCATCTGGGCGTCATGTGACCTGACCACACCCACCCAGGACATTCCCCTCTGAACATAATGAGCCTGATGGTTTAAATGATGCACATTTCTGTTGTTTGAGCTCAAACTGAAGCTGGCTGGAATGTTTTATTCTGTTTCAGATATGGCTGCTGCCAGGATGCCGTGACGGCTGCTCAGGGTCCTAACCATGAGGGTTGCAGGGTGAACACTCCCCATCCACCCACAGTAAGGCTTCAGGCTCCTACAGAAGTTTTCATGATGAAGCACAGAGCTCAGTGCTGATCTTATTACAGAAAAACCAGACGTGTTAATTCTCAGTCAGCAAGACTAAAGTCTCATTTCCATGGTAGGGTTCAGTACGGGTCCTCGTAGTCCGGTATGGGTTATTTATTTATTTTAATTTCCTGCAATCTGGGTATTGAATGTGATGATTCAGCATGCTGACGGCCTGGGTTTTGTAGTCTAGTGGTTTTGGCATAAAGTTCTCTGTAGTGTCCTTCAGAGGAGAGAGGTCAAAAGATGGCTAGTCAGATCAGCGGTATCTCTTCCTCAAGAAGATCAGTGATTAGAACGCTATACCTGTTTGTAAACTTCTACAGTATAATTTAGCATGAGACAGTTTGTTCAGTTTATTTATAAAAGTCTGAATTACTATGATGCTGTACCTGCTGCAGCATCATAAACACCACAAGCTCTAGAGTCCAGTCTCTGTTACCATGGCGATCTAGAGTCCAGTCTCTGTTACCATGGCGATCTAGAGTCCAGTCTCTGTTACCATGGCGATCTAGAGTCCAGTCTCTGTTACCATGGCGATCTAGAGTCCAGTCTCTGTTGCCATGGCGATCTAGAGTCCAGTCTCTGTTGCCATGGTGATCTAGAGTCCAGTCTCTGTTGCCATGGTGATCTAGAGTCCAGTCTCTGTTGCCATGGTGATCTAGAGTCCAGTCTGTTGCCATGGTGATCTAGAGTCCAGTCTCTGTTGCCATGGGGATCTAGAGTCTAGTCTCTGTTGCCATGGTGATCTAGAGTCTAGTCTGTTGCCATGGTGATCTAGAATCCAGTCTCTGTTGCCATGGTGATCTAGAGTCCAGTCTCTGTTGCCATGGTGATCTAGAGTCCAGTCTATGTTGCCATGGTGATCTATCCATACTCCTTCATGATGCCAGAAACTTCCACTTTCAACTCAACAAAGTTGATGAAACAGGAAATCAGACGTCTTCGTTTGACTCTGGAGGTTAAAGACTTTTTTTTGTTCTAAGAAAATAATCTGAATTACTTTTTTTTCTAAAATACTGTCAGGATTCAGTCTTCATTCCAACCCTGACCCTAAGCTACTCTAAGTGAAGAAGGAGGTTTTTAGATGTTCTGTGTCTCGTCTCTTCAGGTCGCTCCTCTTCCTGCTGAGAATGCTGTGGGGTGTCGCACCACCACCTACGGGTGCTGCTACGACCGAACCACACCTGCAGGAGGACCCAATGGGGAGGGCTGCCCTAACCCACCCAACCACAGTAAGACTGGAACTCATCATTACACATTATTAGTCTCTGGTTTTAAACTTTAATAAGTCCTTCTGTTCCTATGGAAACTATTATCTATGTTACAGCACAAACATCAAAGGATGTGCTCATTCTTTACTCCTATAAAATAAATAGAAATTCACTTTTACAGATAAATAGTCGTCACTTATCCTGGATATTTGACCCTTTCTAGGGTAAAAGCACAGTGCTGTGTTTTGATAACGCTTTAAAGCCTGAAATATCAAATAGTAATAAAAACTGACTTATATTTATTAACTAATATTAATATAACAACTATAATTCATTTGATTTTATTTAATGATGTAATTATTTAACAATATAACAGAAATAAATGAATGAAACTATCCCTCTCCACCCGTAGCTCCTCCTCCACCAGGGGGCAGTAGACTGGATATGGCCGGTTGTTGATGAACGTACTAATCCTACTACTACTACTAATTTGGCTGCTTTAAATAGATGCTTGGGTCGTTCTATCAGTTATTTATCTACAGCACCACTCAGAGGGGGCGGAGTCTCCAGAAACAGGAAGTCTCTGTCTGTGACATATTAGTTGTTATTTTTTGGTTTATTTAAACCAACTCTTGCTTACAGAGGTAACACTGACATGTTGGAATGTCTGTTTAGTATTTTTTAACCTGAACTACACATTTCCTGCTGTGTCTGCATCCGTGTCTCTCCTGGGCAGTGTCTCAGTAGGTGGAGAGTTCATCTAGTTCGAGCCATGCTCTGGCTGGGTCACTTTGTCGTTGTGTCTGGTCACCTCACCTCTGAAGCTACAATGTAGCTCACTGCTATCAGCGTGTGAATGACTGTAATGTAAAGCACTTTGTAGACCGTGACCTAGAACAGCTCCATACAGATGTGACATGTACATCCTCCTGATCGGACTAACCATGAGCAGTCAGAGGACAACTTCCTATGTCTAGAGACTAGTAGGTCTGGTGGTCCTTACTGTAGATGAATAACTGATAGAACATCACTTCAGATGAACCCAAACGTCCCTTTAAACCTAAATGAACCCAGTTGATGATCCTGTTGGTTGAACAGAAGAATCTATGTCCTTCCAGTTGAGCGGTCCATCTGCTCCCTGCCTCGGGCTGCCGGCTCCTGCAGCAGCTGGGTGTCACGCTACCACTTCAATGTCATCTCCTCCAAGTGTGTGCACTTCTGGTATGGAGGTTGCCATGGCAACAGCAACAACTTCCTGACCATAGCAGAGTGCCAGAGGATGTGTCAGGTGCCGGCACCCAGCCAGCAGCGCCCGCGGCCAGTTGTCCCCGCCGGAGAGTCGACTTCCACCGGAGAAACTTCTCCTGGACGAGCCCCGTCAGAAGGAGCAACACCTCCCCCTGTGGGAGATGGGCAGTCCCACAACATGGGGGGGATTTTCACTGTGCAGGGCAGCAGACAGGCCACAAGCGCCGCCAGACATGCTCACAGAGGTCGGCTGTATCTTCGTGTGCGGCGACCTTCAGCTGCCACAGCGGCTCTGCAGAGCGGGCCCACTGCGAGGTAAGAACCTGGACACACGGAGGAGGTCCGGTCTCATCTCCATCGCTGGACTCATGAAGCAGCTTTCAGCGTCGTTGTCACCACTGAAGGAGCCCTGATGAAGAGAGGAGATTCAAACACCTTTAAAATAATCATCCTGTAAATCTGATCAGGGAGCTGGTGGGGAGGTTTCACCATTTACCACAGTCTATTTACCACTTCCAGAATGAAGCACACATACCATATAAATGTAAATAATAAATGTAATAATAATAATAATTTACATTTTCTAAGTTCTGGCTACCTTCAGTAAACCTTCAGAGTAACTACAGTATGTCTAAAGTGTCTGTAAATGTGCATTTAGGGGGAGGATTTAGAGTGTGTTGTTTTTCTAACTTTGGGACTGATGTGTTCCAAATGTTCACTCACTCACTACATAGTGTTCACTATCTAGTCCCCTATATAGAGGCTAGGGAACAGCCCTGTGTTTTGCATTTCCAACACCACGTGAAAGCAGCGCATTTTCCATTTTGTCACATAAATAAGTCTGGGCTGGATTCACCTGAATAAAACACCCGAATCTGAGCTGATATGTGGCATCATGGGAAATGTAGTTACCATTATTAGTCTCCATAACACTGATACTATATGCTTCAGGAGCAGAAGACCCTTCACAGCTCAGAGTCTAGAACATGATCAGCAACCAGTCAGAGAACCAAAATGGCCGACTCACTGTACAGTGAACGAGTGGACATTTGGAATACGGTGTCCTCCCGACCTGTCTAACGTTAACACTGTGTGGTGAAAGTCTGCTGCAGTTTGTTACCGTGACGACCACAAATACAAAACTGTTTCTGTGTTTTCTCTCATGTTAAGCTAATTGTTTCTAGCAGCAGCTCGTAGCTCGTGTTAGCTTTAGCAGTGATGCCTCGTTTGTGTTTGTTTGACCTAAACAAACCTGAGGAGATGCTTTTTGGACTCTTTGCTGTTTGTCTGAGTTAATGTTGGTGCTAATCAGTGTGCTAACTGTCTCTGGGCTCTGTGTTTCAGTTGTCATTAATAAATAAAGCTTCTGGTGTAATAATGTGATCTGATGTTTGTTGTTACTAAACCCATATTTTTGTGTTATTGTTGTTGTTCATTATGTATCTGTAACATCTGATTTGAGGTCCTTTGGGAGATGGTCTTCCTGTTTAGTTATTTGTAGTGTCTGGATTTGTGTTCTTATACAGCAGGTAAAATTAGTAGTATATTAAATAACAATTAAACACGTCTCTAATCTACCTGTGAATGTTCTGTTGACATGAACTTGTCTCAGATGTTGGTAACAACCCATCCTCCACACAGGTAAAGAAATCAGACATGTCCTCACGAAGTTCTGTGTAATAAATGGAACGACTCAGGGGAAAAGGATTTTAGACGTTTTACTGAAATAGATTTAATCCTTGATCCAAAGTCTTTTGTTGATGCTGAAGCTTCCAGACGCCTCCTGGAGGAGAAACTAGTCTCAGGTGTGATTCTGGTCTTCAGATCCTGAAGGTTCCTTCTATGACCTCTGACCTCTAGCTCTCTCCATAGATGTTCTCTAGGATTCAGGTCAGCTGATTGGCTGGCCGCTCTAGCAGCGTTATTTTCTTTATATGACATCCAGAGTTCAGTTTAGTCTCATGTGACCAGACTAGATGCTGCTCTATGTTGGGCAGTAAACGTTAAACTGTTTGGTGGAGCTCCTGGTTGTGGCCTGTTAATGATGAACTTCACATTCAGATCCTTCTGAATCCTTCCATCAGGATGTTTTACAGCAATAAAGCTGTGAAGGTCCTTGGTGCTCTTTGGTTTCACCCATCATGAGATGTTTCTAGTGTGACACCTTGGTAATGAGACTCCTTTCCTCAGACCATCAGTGGGACTGAATCAGCTGATCCTGATCTGCACTAAGTAGTAGGATTTCTTTCTGTTTACTGATAGATTCAGGCTGATGTCGTGAGTTTCCAGGCCTTTGTGAACATTCCTCTCTCCATCAATACGTTTTCCTGTGTCGTTCCATTTTATTACACATAACGTAATGTTTGGACATGTTACTGACATCTGGTGAGAGTTTCATGTTGACAGACCTCTGACTAAGGACTGATGAGGTGTTCATTACTGATTTTACCTGCTGTAGATGCAGATTGTCTCGTCTGTCTCATCTGGACATGTTGTGTGGCTCCTGTGCGTCCTATCTTTTTCTGCCTCTCTGAGCTTCTCCTGTCTAACTCCTGTAGCTGGGTCCAGGACTCTTTATGCTTGCTTTGAGGACCAACAGTAGAGCATAAAGTGATTTTCATTCTCCTCCTTCCTTTTATTCTTCCTTGAACTTGTTCTGTCCTTTCCTTCCTTCCTTGTATCTCCTCATGTTTCCTCAGTCTGACCCTGGGAGGCGTGAGCATCGATAAGAGCGACCCCGACTCAGTGGAAGCATTAGTGGGTCAGACCATCGTGCTGCCCTGCAGAGTCAGTCCTCCACCTTCATCCACCATCACTGTGGAATGGAGAAGAGATGGTGTCCCTGTGTCCACACACAGGTCAGAGCAAACACTGCGCCTCCGTTTAAACGTCTTTTTACGTTTTTGTAGTTTTATAGTTCTGTTTCCTCAGGCATCACCAGCAACCCAACGGGTCCCTGCTGCTTGGTCCCATCATGAAGTCAGACTCTGGCTGGTTCTTGTGCTTGGCCACTCGGGAACGAGAGAGAGATCACCGCTACGTTTACCTGTCTGTCTCAGGTACTGCTTAAATTAGTGGATACGTATTAAAACCTGCTGCAGTCGCCTGGAAAGCCCAGTCTGCTCTGATTGGTCTGTTCCACTAACCTGAGTACATACAACCTGGTAAAATCCTGACTGCAGGGTGTGTGTGTGTGTGTGTGTGTGTGTGTGTGTGTGTGTGTGTGTGTGTGTGTGTGTGTGTGTGTGTGTGTGTGTGTGTGTGTGTGTGTGTGTGTGTGTGTGTGTGACTGTGCTTGAAGCACCATTTGATTTTCTTCTTCGTTTGCTGCTGGTTCAATGGGTTTTGTTGAATGACAAATACTTACTTAAAAAAAATGTTTTTCCTTAAAGGTGCTCTAGGTAATCTGCAAAACAAATAGACTAAAACCAGCTTGTTTGCAAATTACAGAATGCAGCTTTAAAACTATCACATAAAGAAATGACTAAAATGTGACTAAAACTACCGTAATCAGCGTTTTTGTCCAAAACACTAAAACTAAGATGGCTACCAAAAACAACCCAGCATTGAAGTCTGACCTGATCACTACTCTTTCATCGCTCTGCATCACTTCATCTAACTCACTCCAGAGTTTCTCCTTTTCTTCCAACATCCCACCTGTGGGGCGTAAGTAACCACTAACAACACTGAACATCACATCTTCAGTTTCTAGTTTTAGACTCATCACTCTATCTGACACTCGTTTCACCTCTAGAACATTCCTCACCAACTACCTCACCATTTCTCCTCCCATCCATCCCATGATAAAACAGCTTGCACCCTGCTCCTAAACTTCTAGCCTTGTTATGTTTCCACCTGGTCTCTTAAACACAGAGAACATCCACCTTCCTCTGTTGTATCGTGTCAACCAACTCTAGTTTTTCCTGTCATGGTTCCAACATTCAGAGTCCCTATAGTGAAATCCTGCTTTTTATCTCTCTCTGTCTACGACCACTACCTACAGCTTCCTCCTCTCTTTCTTGGACCAACAGTAGCTCAGTTTCCACCAGAAACTTGTAGGTCGGCTGTTGTTCACCCGGGCATCGACCCATCTTTAGTCTGTGATTCTGCACCTTTTCATTCATCTTTATTTTGTGTTGATTTGTACATTTTGTTCTTTTGTTTTTTGAATGAAATGAATCAATTTTAAAAGTGATTAAAAAAAAAACAAGTCTCCATGCAATTATGCATTCCATAAAATGTTTTTGTGACAGATTATTGGATAACATCAGTTTCAAATAAATATCAGGATTTCTATTGGTTATAATCGCTGAACGTAATCAGATTAGCCATGCTGACGAGGTTGATGCCAGGCAGACAAACCTACTCTAACAGAAACTATTGGAAGCAGCCAGGAAAGAACAATCTAAAAGTAGACCTTCACACAGATTTCATCTTTCCAGCACCTACCAGTCTGCTTTGAACTTTATTCCCAGACAATTCACGCCTCTAATCAAAACACCTCACCAGGACTCCAGTTGAATACAGTGGAGCGAACACCTCCTCAAGGGGGTAGAAGGAGGTGTGTCACAGACAGAGGAAGATAAGCACAGTTTATAAGTTTCTCTCTCCTTTACTTCAGACAGAATTGACAAAGCTACTTGGATGAGCAGTGAAACATCTTCAAAGAACCAAATAAGTCCAGTTGCCTTTATTTAAAACCTTTTTTTGGATTAGACCTTAACAATTTTAGCGAGTACAACAGTCATACTATGTAATGGGTTTGATATTATGTCTTACTTTTTGTCTTGAGTTAATATTAGCGCTAATAGAGCTCATGTCAAACCCTAACCCTTGACCAAAAACAGTTGATGTTCCAGGACAGGGATCAGAATGCGATTACAGATCATTCATATGAGAGAGTCTCTTGAATTCTCAGCATGCTATTAGCTTTATCATCATGTTGAGCTGAATAGGAACAGATTAAAGATTTCTACAGAGAATAATCAGACTGTTTCATAAAGAATAATGTGAAGCTCTGATGTTTTTTCTTTGCTAGAAGCAGCACCTCAGCTCGTTCCAACCCCACCACCCAAAGATGGCCCCATCCCAAGGTACAGAACACAAAACCAATATACCGTATGTTAGCGGAACTCATTTACATTTGTAGAACCTGTGTACAAACCTGCGTACATCACTAGAACCAATGTAGATTAGTGGAACCGTTGTACTTTAGTAAACCAGTGTCTATTTGTAGAGCTAGTTAAAGTAGAACTAGTATATAAATCAGAATCAGTGTTCTGTTTGAGCATCACCTTTAAACTCCTGTTTGGTTCTTCAGGTTCAGCATTGAGGACTTGAGCCCTTCGGTGGTGGAGACGAGGACAGGACAGACCGCTAGTCTTCTGTGCTCCATTGTTCCTCCTGCAGCTCTGCAGTTTGTCAGTATTCAGTGGACCAAAGATGGACAGACTCTCAGTGATTCCAGGTGGGAATTATATGGTTCACAGGATTTTTATGGACTTTCTGAACTTTAATGCTAAATTAATTAGAATATCTCCCAAAATGAATTAATTCAAGTGTTCCAATAAAGACATAGATGAGCAGGTTTGGTGTGGAATAACTTTCCTGGCCTGCAGAGAGTCCCGACCTCAACCTGTTAGGACATCTTTGGATGAATTAAGGCAGAGAGACTGAGCCAGACCTTCACATCCTACATCAGTGTCTGACCTCACAAAGGGTCACCTAGAAGAATGGTCAGCGTTTCCCTTAAACCCACTCCTAAACCTCATGGAAATCCTTCCCAGAGGAGCTGTCAAAGCTGTAAAGGGTGAACCAATGCCATAATAAACCCTATAGATTAGGAACAGGAGGTCATTCAGTTCACTGTGTAGAGGCAGACGTCCTTTTACTTTTAGCAAAGTCTTTAAAGACAAAAATGTCCACTTCCAGCCTAAAAGAGCATATGTCACCCCTCTGTTCATTGAGCTCCACTGGCTACCTTTAGCTGCTCGCATCAAATTCAAGTCGCTAACACTAGCATACAGGGTCCTGAAAGGAACGGCTCCCATCTACTTGAGTCCTCTAGCTAAAGCTTACATCACGGCTCGGCTCGGTCACTCAGGTCATCAAAGGATCATCAGCTAGCAGTGCTACACCACGCTGGGACAGTCCTGACTCTTCTCATGTGTCGTTCCACGATGATGTAATGACCTACCAAGCTACCAGAGCAGGGCGTCCCTGTCCATCTTCAAGAACCTCCTGAAGACCCAGCTCTTCAGAGAACATCTTCTAGACTAGCTCCTACCTTCCCTACTCCTCTGTACTCTCTTTGTGCACTTCACTCTATGCTTGTATTTTATTTCTACACTATGACCCCTGTGACCTCTGGCATTACTGAATAGTGTTTGTTGTCAATGGTAACTGCTTTGTTACCATATCATTTGTAAGTCGCTCTGGATAAAAAAAACATTTGACAAACATAAACGTGATATATTTTTCAGATTTTTTTTCTGCAGAGATCATTTAGGATTTTATCCCTTTAAACATCAGTCTGATTACATAACATTGTTGTTATTTATGGACAAAAGTTAATTGAATTAAATTTTGTGGAATAAGGACCGATCTGGAATTAACCAAAACTTTTTTTTATTTCTGACTTAAACATATCTTTAGTTTGGGGAAAGCCTGATATCTCCATTAACCTT